>JAAWXA010000005.1:30742494-30883069 GCA_038090715.1 Florisuga fusca | reverse complement strand
TTTTTTTTTTTTTTTTTTTTTTTTTTTTCTTTTTTTTTTTTCCCCTAACAAATAACACTATTGTGTGTGGCCATGTAATTTCTTATCAAAATCAATAACTTTAAAACCCTCCATCCTTTATCAGGATGTATATCATCCTTTGATTCAAACATAGTTATATTTTATAAATATTTATTTATTTATAATTATGTTATCTGTCTCTACTACTTATAGCACTTATACTACAACACATCACACACAAACACAAAAATGCAAAGCAGTGTGGCTATTGCTCGCTGTTGCTTGGAGGATACTGCTTTTTTGTGTAATAACATGAATTACTGATTAACTGGCTCTATATGAGCTAAGTAATTTTTTTTCTTGCATGGTAGATAGGAAGCCATGAAGGGGACCTAGGTGCTATTTGCTGTAAAAGAACAGAAAATTGTCTGTATGTAGACTAAACCGTGCTTTCAATCACATAGTAACAAAGATAGTGGGCTACTACTCTGAAAGCAATTTGGTTACTAAAATTAATTTTTAACTGACCAGTTAAATTTCAAAACATTTTTTGAGATACAGGACAAATACATAGAATTTTTGCTTGTATTTTAACAAATACTGCCTTAAGGAAACGCTTTTGTATTTCTCTTGAACAGTAATTCTTGAATCTTCACTTGGAGTTTCATGTTATTATATAAGTGTAAATCACTGAATCAAAAAGCTAAAGTCATGAGGGAAAATTATTTACTGAAAATATTCCATATTAACGCTGTGACAAAATATTTTAAAGGAAATACGGAAATATTCTTTGGAAAAAAATTGGCAAGTTCCTCCATTTTTTTTTAGAGACGAATAATATTTAACTGTTTCCAGCTACTTAAATGTACACAGTTTGAGTATACCATCAGTTTAATGACATACCCATCTTTGTACAATTTAAGCACTACAAATTTTTTTGTTTAATGAAATACTGAATAATCCAGCAATCAAGGTAAACTAATAATTTCAGAATATGCACATGTATTATTTTGTAACTTTAGCCACTGCCATTTTTTTAAATGTACATTGAAAACTGAAGGACAATATAGTCTAAGTAGTATATATATATTAGAAAACCTTTTATTTTCCCATAATCTCCTACTTACAACTTGTGTTGAGATGTGGGTAGCACAGTTAATTACAACATTATCAAAAAACATTTATTAGCTATAATACAATTCAAACTGATATTTCTGCCAAAAATCAGCCTCACTTATCTGGGAAGGCTGCAATATACATCATTGACAAGGTTTTAATAATATTAATTCATGCATGTATCTTTCTGCAAGCAGCCAGCTGTGTGTCCCTGTAGTCATCAAGGTATATGAAAATTGACATTTTACTGGAATTTACCCTTCATTTTTGTAATCTGATTAAAACTGTCAGCTTGAATGCCTATGAAGGCAGTAACAGTATTTAAAAAGCTTTATCATATTGATGTTACTGTCCATTAAACTACTTCCATGCACCAGCCTTTGGTTGCACATGACATGAACTCCACATCATTTCTCCTTTCTACTGTAAAATTGCAGTGAAAGGAGGAGCCTTCACTCAAACTCTAAAAGAAATGCCCTGCAACGTTGACTAGCAGCCAACAACTAACCAAATGGAAACCAGCTTAAAACCAATAAGAAACGAAGCTTGCCATATGAAATACTCCTGAAGAATGTAGTTTTCATACAGAAACAGAACTTGACTGATTTCAAAAATTGATAATGTATGGTAAAATGAAGAAAAATAGTAAATCTACAAGAAAATGTCAGAAAATGTCTTCCTGTGCTAGTGCTAATGTGCTTTTTTTCCCTCTCTCTCTCTCTCTTATTTATTTATATATATATATATATTTTATTTTTTTTTTTAGACAAATGCTGAGTTTTTGTTATAAAACAAAAAAAGGTGAATGTGATTAGTCCTACAGAAAAGAATGATGCCCTTCTCGGAAGAAAATGCTATGTAGTAGATAAATTAATGCTTAATAGCAGATTGATAGGTATCCTTCCTTACAGTTCCTGCATACTGCCTCATGCTAGGGACTCTCATGATACCATAAATTTTTATCAAGCATTAGTATGTATAAGAGATCAGCACTGAGCTGACAGAGAATCATCACCCAAAAAATATCCCTAGCTAAGTTTCACCCTTAAGTCAAACTTTCTTTCAAGTGCAAAGCAATCATTATGAAAACCTGCCTGAACACAGAAAAAAAACATTTACATTCAGTCTGAATCTAACAGACCAGTTACAAGAATCTGGCACGGCAATTAGAGAGTTCCTTAGGATTTCCAATCCATGTCTGCTTCAACAGTTATTAATGTTAAATGTCAATAGCACAAGAGTAAAATAATCTTAGGCAGCTTGTCTGTAGTAGGAATGACATAAACAGCATCAGACAAATGTCCAAAAAGGATCTGTCACCAGTAACCTAACACACAGAGGATGCTATCACATCAACTTACACAGCTACCCCATGATTGGCAGTCAGCAAGAGCACTTGTCTGGCTTAAAACTTCACAGTGTTCAACCTTAGTCTATTCCTGCAGTACTTTTAATCATCTTGGAAAAGTTACCTTGCTTTTTCTTAAGTCCATGGGTAATTTTATATCTTCAGTGTAAATCTGAAGTATGCCTGTCTTCCATAGTCAAATGTTTAAGTTGTCGTCTAGTAAGAGGATAAGAGGATCCATAGCCAAATAAACCAGTACAAATTCTAAGGTTCATTAATATTCTTCTTTTTTTTTATTATTATTATGCTAAACATTCAGTCCTTTTTACTACTGACAAATCTTGACGATGATAAAATACTGTTAGATAAGGTAAATAATTCTAAAACTATTATTTTCCCATACAGTACCAAGGTGATAAGGACAAGTTTCAAATCATGGGAGAAAAAATATGCTCCATTTTTCCACTGCTCTTATGCCTTTGACCACATGACTTTCACTCCAGCCATCTCAATACCTTCTGTGTTAAATCAGTAGGAGCAAACAATGACCAGCTGACTAGGAAGCCTTCAGAACTTCCATTTCTTCCTTTCTTTGTCTAAGAATATCTGGCTACAGCAAGACTTACAGCTGTGATTACTTAGGTTTCATTGTCCCATTTTGGCTGAGCACAGAGAGCAGTGTTAGTGTTGCCCACTCACGATTTTGCAGACTCTAGGAAGCTTTTGCTACACCACTTCAAAACAGCAACAAGCCCCTTGAAAGAATAATTTTCTCCTTTCTCTGCTTCCATTGCCCCCAAAATACTGCGTTTTTCCCCAAACCCTAAAATAGTGTTGTAAAGATCTGAGTCCTTGCTGCTCCTAGAGATAACAATCAGGATTTTATGTCACTATAAGGGCAAAGAAACTGATTCAAAGCAACTGCAGAGAACAACAGTCTGTAAGAGTAGAATTATTCCAGTTAATTTTCAGCTGCATAAAATTTTACTCTCAGAGAGAACCATGTATTAACTAGAAAGGACTCGGTGTGTGTTCTTGGTGGATTTTAATGTGGTCCTACTGTAAAAAGAAAAATCTCAACCCTTAAAAGTTGCATGGTCTAGAGTTTGTATCTAGGGAAATACAATGTCACTCTCAAAATCTGTGCCTACAGAATTTAAACCCAAGGGGATTCCTTTTTGTTACAGACGCTTCACATTTCTTACTCCCATTTTTTGCAGCTGATTTGTTGTCACTTTTATTCGCAGCATTAAATAGCTCCCTGCATTTGACGCACCTAAATTTTATTTCAATTAAAAAAAACGCTTTGTGACATCAGAATGTTTATGAAAATAGGTACTTTCCAATTAGGCAAAATCTCCTGTAAATATTAGTGTCTTAAAATAAAATTGTATCTAAATTATGCCATCAAAACACACATGCCAACATGATCTGAAGGAAGAAGCACATATGGCTGCTTAAAGATGAAACTGAGAATTGCAGACTTCGTTAAGTTTCTATTTTTTTCTTTTTTTAATTTCAGTGGAACAAATTCTAAGAGTCATCACAGCCAAGCTAAGTCCTTTTCTGAACCAGGAAAACAGCAAATGGCCAACTTCAATTATGTGTCATTTTCCTCCAAGAAAATCAGAATAAATCTTGATGAAGGCAATCTTACAGAACATACCAAGATTAAATAATCTGAAACCTCAAGAACTCTGATGAATGATGGCTTAAGGCCATGTTAACTGGAGACTCACTGATGAAAGATAGTTTTATTTCAAATCTTTCATCCTCATTTAACAGTAAACAACTCATAATAACAGTGTAAAAAATGTTTAATTTTAATATTTAGAACCATATAAAATGAGAGCAGCTCACAAAGGTTAAGATTTAGGTTTGTAAATCACAGGTGCTGATTACAGTGGAAAACAGTATCTGAAGATGAAGCTGCAATTTATGCACACTGGTGATTAATTGCCCACTTACTGCTTACTTGTGAACTGATTTATAAAAGCAAACAGTACTGGAGGGCAGGGGATAGTTGTCCTTGCCTTTATGGAATAGCTGGATTCATACACTAGCAAAGACAAAAGTGTTCCTTACTTGGACTCCAGGCAAAAGTCCTCTTTGGGATCCCTTTGGGACCTATGCAAAATTCAGATCCAGGTTCCCCCTGGCTGATACCTTTTAATGAAGAAAACAAGCTGGAAAAATGATTATAAACAGAAATTGATTATTAACAGTAGGGATGACCAGTTTTGATCAATGTAATTAAAAAAGGAATTATCTAGAGCCATTAGGACACTTAACAAATGGGAAAAAATACAAGGTATATGCTGCCATGTTTTCCCTTATTTTTTGCATTAATGTTTTTGAATGAGTAAGTGGCTGATCTGAATGTTACTCTTTTTTCTATTTGGAAACTGTGGCCTACTCCTAAGCTCTCCTGCCTTAAAAACACATGACCACCCCCACCACCCCCACCTTATTCAGGTAAGGGCAGATAGACCCTTATTCTTCTTTAAATCCTAACATATATCTTCGTGTAGAATCTTTATAACTTAAAATTAATTAATCTCTTTCTATGCCCAAACCCAGTAGTGTAACATAGTAGATTGAAGCATGAATGGAAGAAACTAGTTACACAAATGATATTGAAATTTTGGGGGACTACTGCTTTGCTGTTCTAGAGCGAAACCTTTCCTGTTTATATCAGAAAATTGCATCTTCTTTTGCCCCCTTGATTTGAATGAAGCCAAAGGTCTATATTGACAAAGACATAGAACTTCTAATTACAAAAATCAAATCTGAACGAAGGTTTTTTACATACACACTACTTAGCATTATAAATGTCTAGTTTTTCTTCAAGACATCCATTAAAGACAATATTTGTTTCTTCAGTATTCACAGACATTTCCATCAGCATTCACATAGTTTTTTTTCATTCGATTCCTATTCGATTCCCAAAGGAGGCTAAAATTACAGATGTGTCAACCTTGCAAAATTATAATTATTTAAAACCCCGTAATTCATGGCCTACCACTATTTTCTTAATTTAGCTTGCATGCATACACAAACTGCCTATGAAGTAGTTTGACATAATCACAGGCAGAAGCATACAACTCTTCTTTCAGCTTCATCCTACTCACATTTTCTAGTACTCTGTAATCATAGATTTAAAAAAATTAACGCTTAGAAATAAGGATATTAAGCCATTTAATTTAGATTTTCGTCTTGCACTGTTAAGTTTTATTATACTCATGTCTACAATTTAACTAAAATGGCAATTTTTGATAGGATATGAATATAAGGAAGTCTCCAGATTTCAGGAAATGCATAGCAGAGCAGGGCAGCTGAAGGACTAGTTAATGACACAGAGGACCCCCAGATTTACTTTTCAGTTGGTCCTGTAGTCTGCAAACTACATTTTTATCTGAGTCATATTTCTATGCATAAGTTATAAATGCTTCTCAGTAAAATGTGTAACTCAACATGAAATGCCACACATAAGGAAAACTATGTATATTCCACACACAATGGAATTATTGATAGACAAACATAATATCAAGAAGCTACAGTTCTGAATGGTGCCAATTTGTACTTTAATGCTGATGGCTCCCAGCAGCAAGGACAGCATTTAGTAAAGGTGGAATGCTGCTGTATGTAGTGCCATATGCTAGGAGCATTGCTTCCTGAATCACATCATGGATGTTGTACTACACTTGGAAAAGGTTCACACTGTCAGTGAGCAGAAACATTTTGACATAGGCTTTTTAATTTCCTGCATTAATTCATTTTCCATCACTAGAGAGAATAGAGGAGATAAATGCCAGACACCTTATTTAATTCACTACTCATTTTTTCAGCAAGGTGACTGTTAACTATAGCAAAATTTAGGTTAACCTCCTTGTGCACTAAAGCAAATTTATTATTTTTTTAAGATCGCTGATGTATAGAATATAAAGCAGAAGCTATACAGTAAGACATTTTGGTTTTGTTACTGGTTTAATATTTATAAAAACATACCTAACAAAAACCTGTCTTTCCTGGATAGGTTAGCCATTAACACATTCAAATATTCTTTCTTTCTATGTTTATTAGGCATATTAATTTTATAATCTCATAGTAAATTCTCTATTTTTATTATTTCAATTTCTAGGTCCAGTCAAAGTAACCCTTAGTACAACCTAGGCAAAAAAACCCAACAAACACATGTATTTTTTATGGAATATAAGCTTCAGTTACAGCATCAATTTCTTTTTTTTCTTTTCTTTTCTTTTTTTTTCCTTTAAATTGAAACAAAATGTTAAGCTACTGAGAGGCTTGGCCGATGAAGAATTTTCTAAAAAAACAAGCAAATTCACTGAGCAAGTACTATTTTGAAATGGAGTTGACTGTTTTCCAATACCAGTCCACAGAACTGTCTTTGGGGAACACTTTACAAAATACTTCCCATTTGCTGACACAGATATAATATATATTAGTGAGCCATTGCTCTTATTTGAAAGATGATTAAATGATCAGATTGATGACAGAAATGGCTCTTTTCCACTTCACTGATTTCTAAGTTAGCTTAATTTTTCTGTTACCCGATAGGCTTATTTTTTCCCCCTAAATTGGAAACTATTTTTGTGTTTAGTTTAGAAACAAATGATGCTTCACAATAATGTTTTAATTACTAAATATTTTCTTAATAATTTCATTAATAGAACAATAACATTGTGTCTGTACTTCTGAACTACACACATTTTTAAGGAAAGCATTTTTAGAAACAGATAATGAATTTGAGATTAGTTTTTCAACTTTACAGGATCATAAACATGTAGGCTAATCACTAATTAATGCTGCCCAGTAGAGTGACAGACTTGTAAGAGCTGCTAGTAATTTTATACTGCTTCAGTTTTCAAAAAACTCATTAAAAATTAAGTCCAGATACACATTCAAACATGGAAAAACTAAGAAACGTCCCACATTTTTACAATGTATAGATTTCCAGAAAGCAAAGGGATCTTGATTTCTGTCATTAAGTAATGGACCAGGATTCTTCATAATGCTAATAGTTATGCAGCTTTCAATTCATAGTAAGGCTCAAATCTTCATAAAACAGCAGAAAATTAATACATTTCATATGGATTTTAGTAAATATGAAGCTTAAACACTTAACACATGCCAGATCACTATTAGGATCATTGTTAGAAGAAACGTATGAATAGAGTTTGGAATATTTACACTACTTTTGCAAACAAAATTGTTGATTCTGTCACTGGAATGGGTGATTGCTTAATTTGAATTATGAAAAAAATAATAATGCCACCTACTATGAAACAATCCAAAACTTGTTTGGAAGGATGTAATGAATTGTCACACTAAATAGAGGGTCACCAGCCCTGCAGGTTTGATCTAGTAAACACTTGCAAAAATTAAACCTAACGTGTTTATCCTGCTTTTTGGAACATCTACAGATTGTCAAAAAATTAGTCTAAAGCAAAAATTAAAAAAAAAAAAAGTTTCAAGATAAGGATAAATTTTCTGTATGTTTATAGAAAATTTTCATACTAAATGTAGCTTCTTCAGCAGGAAGGAGAAAATTGATATATTTAACATCATTAACATCTTACTTGCACGTTAACATGCCATTTTACAAGTTTCAAACCCAATTCAAATTGTAAACCAGATTTAACTCTATGGCTATTTTAAAACTGAAATGTAACTTCAGGTTTTCCTCTGTTGTGGTTTTCATTGTCTAACTTCAGTTTTAACCTCAACTTAATTTGCAAGGCATATTTATCAGCAGTTAGAAGCAGTCCCAGTTAGTCCCAGTTAGAAGCTGGGACTCCTTAAAACAAAAACTTTTAAATCTGTCATGCTTTAGGAGAGAAATTGGAAAAAAAGAAAGCTTTTTTAGAGCTAAAATGTTAACTTATCTCTGTAGTTTATGAAAATACTGTATGAATGTACCTGAACTGCAGTTACAGAAAGTATGTTCACATTTTTGTTTCAGTGCAATCTTCATACAGAGAAGACTGAATTGCAATTACTGTCATATTGATTTGAAGAAGAGCAGTGTACTTCAGGCCACTTTTTAAAGCCATTTACTTTAAAACTGCATTAAGAGGAGTGCTGATTGAGACTGATAAAGCTTCTTTTTATTAAGCTTCTTTTCTGATATCTGAAGTGCAATTTGCTTCTTGGCTTTAGACTGAATTCCCTTATTTGAAATAAATAAAAAAGATTTAATGTAAGATCTCCACAGAATTTATGGCTGAACATCCCAAACTGACAAGAGGAACTACTCACACAGTAAAATTCAGTCAGGAGAACATTTTTATTTATTTACTAAGGAAAAGGTTGGATTCTTTCTTTGAGAGATTTAACGCTGCCTTGCTTGGAACTTCATCCCAGGATCATCAATTACTGTAAAAAAGAGAAACTCAGCTGCTTGGGAATACACTATTTAGGAACTGAAAACTCTCCTAATTTGTGATTCATTTGCATACCTCGCTGAAACCTGGGAATCTTTTATATGAAAGGAATTGCAGCATGTTTGTAAGTAGTACCCAATTTTTGGAGATTAATGAACTACTCTAGTTAACTCTAAAAAAAAAAAAAAAAAAAAAAAAAACTTTGATAAAACTGTTAAAACCAATGCATAACTACTGGGATGCAGTCGATATTTTATAAGACAAATGTATATAAAATTCATAAAAAAGAGCAGATAGTTCTCCAGGTGAGGCTGTTTTGCATGCTATGCTTCGAGGTTCTGAAGCCTTAATTGCTTACCTGGAATCTTATTGTACTTTTCTGAAGGGAGCACATTTTCTACTTCTATTTAGAGGACATGACAAATTGCAGATACAGTACTCTTTTCAAATACTGAAAAGTGAGCAATTTGAATTATTGAATTTTAGAGTGATTTCTATGTAAAATATGGTTACTTATGTTCTTAAAATTGAGACATAGTTGTGAGAAAACACTGCCAAAGAGATTAAAAAATCCAAATGGGCTGTGACAATGCATTAAGTAACTTTTCCCTGCAGGTATGGAAGCAGAGACAACTCTGGAAAATTTAACAGGAGCATGTGGTCAGAACTCACATAAAATTCTTCCTATCATATATACCTGTAGTTTTCTCATACATGGTTTAATCTTAGGAATTGCCTCAGTGAGATGCACATTTATAAGCTTTACCAACCATCCAGACTGCAGCTGCCATTCTAATACTTCAGCAGCCGACTGGGCTGGGTTAATACTGATAGCAACATTAATATTAGCAGTAGACCTCTAGCAACCTTTGAAAATGTTATGAAGATAAATGGATAATGAACACCATATTTATTTTTAGTTTTGGACGGTTTTGTTTTGTTTTGTTTCCTAATGTGCACAAATTTAGGCACAAAGTTTTCATGCCTAGACTTTACATGAAGTGGAATATCCCATGATAAATACAGGGTTACATACACATTTGCAGCATGCAAAGATTTTTATGCTCACTTACACGTGCTATTCTTCTCAGCTTGTCTTCATTCAGTGATAAAAAGGTTTAAAAAGACTTGAAATAAGAAAACTGATAACACTCCCATATAGCTTACACACAGCTTACAGCCAAATGTAATGAAAGCTGAATAGTGACAGAGAAGGACAAATAGATTGGGTGTTTCAGGTTTGGAGCAGTAAATTATCATGTTGTTCATTTAACTCTCCCTAGGCTCAGCCAGCTATACATCACCTGTCAATACTCCAAATTCAATCTATAAATTAATGTCATGATTTTTGTGCTGTCACTAAATGTATGCTATTCTCAAGAGAGGTCAGGAAGTACATAAGACACATTATTATACCAGGTGATACATATTCACAAACCCCAGGGGATCTGACCTACATTCCATGCAGATAAGCAGAAGCCTTTTTATCTCAGCTGATACCTGGCTTCCATTCCAGTGTTTGCAAACCTGTGGAAAGCAGGTGGGGTATTACACCAGTCCCACAGAGAAAGGAAGTAGAAATACGCCCAAACAATATAGGTATGGGCTAAGTAGTTGTATCTTCTATTACTTTTACTGAAAGTTTTTAAATGGAAAAAAATAAGGGAAAAAAAAGAAACAATTTAGAAGTCTGCCAGCTACATACTTCTCTGTTGGCATATTAGTACTGAGTCAGTAGCATCCCAGTATTTCCAGAAGAGCAGACTAAAAGGATTAGGAGTTTGAGCAATAATCAAAGTAAACAGATGTGCTTAAAAAGCCAAGAGCCCTACTAGTCCCAATAATTAAAAAAAAAAACAAAACAAAACAAAAACCAAACCACACAGATGGAAGAAGAGACAAAAGGAAGTGATTAACAATTACACAGGAATATGAGAATATGTTAAACTTGCTTATTTTCTAACAGTGCAGATTTCTTTTACCTTACAAAACCCTCAATATTGTCACTGAATGTGCCCTGACTCCTCATGAGTCTCACATCAGGTTTACAACTAAGTGCAAGTGGCTGTGTTTCTATCTTGACAGCAAACCAGATGAAAAACACAGGAAATTTGCAGACACGATGCCTTCCTAGCTTACAAGATGCATGATTTACAGGCTAGAGCTGGACTGCAGCAGGCTGGCTTGCAGCCAAAACTGGTTGTTTCCAGGCATGAAGACATAACAAAAAAGATAATTCTTTATTGACTCTTCCCTTCATCAGGCAATGAAAAACACAACTCTGCAGATGACACATCTTAACATGGTGCTAACATTTCTGCAAGGTTTTAAGGGATAAGTCTCAAGGCAGCGATGATTCACTCCAAAGTGTGTTATTCTTAGAGCTGGTTGGGACTTTTCTGACTAAATGCAGATTCATCAAGACCTAAATGCACTGTCAGAAATCTACCCATCTCTCTGCTTGTCTGCCTGGCAGGCTGCTGAAATATCCATGACTTCAGCATCAAGGGCAGTTGTATCATGTTGATGGGGGTCAAGAGCCTAAAAGCCTGGGGAAGAATAACTACACTACAGCAGTCAGGCTCTGGAGTCCCGCCTGAATTTGCAAGGAAAACATCTTGTTTGGATTTCCTTCTTACAAGAACATTTTAAAAATATATTTTTAATTTGCAATCTATAGAGCACAGGAAATAGTACATTTGAAGCCATGCAAATGTATAATATTACATTTTGTAGTGCTAGGTGCTAGAAAGTGTAAGGCTAGGAAAGAAATTGAATTCTTAGAGTGCTACGTGTTACGGTCTGGGGTAACATTAAAATTTATTCTGCTTTGGATCCACGAGACAAAGTCCAACCGTCAAAGGCTGAGTGCAAGCAGACCTTTATTTGACAATTGACACAAGCAAAATGATAGAGCCAGGAAAAAGAGGGAGAGAGGGAAAGAAGATATAATTGAGAGAGAGAGAGAAGTGGGAGAGAAAAGGGTAACAAAGTGGGAGGAAAGAATAAGAGAGAGAGAGAGAGTCACCCCCACGGGCCCAGCTGCCCAGAGAGTTTCAAGATGTCGCTGACCCTGGACAGGGCCCGATGCGAGATGGCAGTGGGTCAAGAGACAATAAAAACAGCCACAGCATGGACAGTCATATATACCCCTGAGTTCCTTTTGATCCAAAGGGGCAGCTGTCAGTCAGGTGCCACAGAAGCCAGGGGCATTGGCATCAGAGCCATTGCAGACAGGCTGCCTGGAGGGGGGGAGCTTCGGCAGAAGGGTGCAATCCCCCACCCACTCATCAGTTCTTATCTCCTTCCAGGTGCCACTCCCCCTCTGTTCCAGCCCCCTCAGCCAAATACATCAGCATCAGTACAATCCAGGTGGCTTCTTCCACCCTGGCCAGGGTAATGGTGCCTGGAGGGACGCCCCAGCATTGCAGATGGCCCTCAGGAAAGGGGAGCAGTCTCCATTCAGCCATTAGTTCTTATTTCTTTCCATGCGTCACCCCCTCCCTGCTCAGCTCTGGCTTGGGCCAGGTACATTAGCATCTTCCTCCACCCCAGCCAGGGCTATTCACTTTAAAATTGTCCTTTTGAGGCAAATTCCAATCCGTGAGATCAGCAGACTTTCACACTAAGTCACATCCACTTCTCTTCCAAAGTACCTACCACAGCAAAGGCCTCTATAACAAATTATTCAATTAAAGACTACCAGATGCATAATGCAGTGTGGGACAAAATAACCAAGACAGAAAAGACAGGCCTCTTGTTCTAGTTTCAACTACATGCTGCTATGCCACTCTTTTCAGCCTCAGTACTCCTGATACATTTTTGCTTTTTAAACTATGTTCAAAAAAACCTAAACACACAAGACATAGTCTACAAGGAATGACATACATAAATACAATAATATACATACACCCCTACAATTAGGTACAGGTTATGGAAATTTGACAGGATACAATTGACTAAATGCCAATCAGACCATCATTTCAAATGCAGTGGTTATTGAGAATTCAATTCTATGATAATCATAATAAAATAAAAGTAATATGCCTAAGAACTTGACCAACATGTAAACAACCTTAACTATAATAAAAATGGTGCAAAGTGTTAAAAAAATCACCAAAGCCTTTTATATCATGGAAAGTAAGTAAGAAATTACTTTGTCTAGTGTACAATGACACGAATGTATCATTGATCTGTTCTGCAAACACCTGGATTCTTATTAACATGGATATTTAAAGCTACTTTTAAAATGAAAATATTAAATTAGCTTGCAAACTTCACCCTTTCCAAATGAAATCTGTTGCTTCATAACGTGATTCCCGCATGTAAGAACACATTAAAAAACAATCCTGCAGAGGTTTTAGTTTCTGCATTATATAAAACGTGCAGCAATTTGAAAGAGCAGGTTTTTTATAGAGGAAGGAGGTATAGATTTTCTCCTGCTTCAGAACATAGTTAATCTGTTCTCAGGTAGTTGGAAAGCCAACTGTAATATTTCTGATGGATGCTGAAGTATGGCCATGGAATACAAGAGTCTAGCTAGACCAGAAATGAATAAATGAAGAGGAAAAAAAGAGGAATTTTTCTCTATTTTGCACATGTTTTGAGCATTCCATGTTTCTTACTAGTAATAGAAACTGCAAATCCATACTACAACCTCATAAATGGATATTTTAGTGAAAGCAGATTCTAGTGAAAGCAGATTCTATATTAATACATACATCTATAGGAGATTCTTTTCTAGGCTTTGGCACAATAATTTGCCATTCATTTAACGAAGCTGCATTTCCATTCAAAAGCACACAACAAGTCAGAACACAACGCAGTTTAATGCACAAAATTCATCAAGATTCTCAGATGGTTTTCAGTAATACTTTCATTATTGTGCATTAATGCCTTTTGACAGTGTCAAACAGAACAATATTTTTAAAACCAAGGTGCAGGACACCAAAGAATACATATCATGAAGACATTATAATACATAATGTCTTACTGCCTCATCTTCTTCATAAAATGTGTTTACGTGATAAGAAGTAGATTTGGACGTTTGCACTTATAATAATAAATAAAAACTTAAATAATAAAATTTAATTAACAAAAATTAATTAATAAAATTAATTAATAAAAATTAATAATAATAAATAAAACTATTCTAAATGTAATAGAAATTGATTTATGCCATAAATTATACAAAGGATAAAACAATATCTCCGTATCTTTTTTTTCATAGGACTAGCAGTTATTTATGACCCAGTACATTTTATCAAATCCACTAAGAAAATGAGTTCAGGAAGAAATCTTGTTCTACATAGACACACAAAGTATTAATAATTTTAGATTTCAGTTTAAGGTAAACAGTTAGAAGCCAAGAAAGACTTCTAGGTTTGTTTTTTTTTCTTGAAAGCCAAATGTTAGATCACGCTTTTAAACTGCATTTTCAGGATCTTGTGCTGCCACACTAAGATAGAATTTCTTCTCGTATAAAACATGGAGGCTGCAGTTATGGCAAGTTTTAGCAGCTCATGGATCAGATGTTTAGTGGCTTACGGAAAAAAAAAACACACAAACAAACAGCAACCAGGAACATAATAACAAGTAAGCAATTATGAAACTCTTCTGTTAAAGTCCAACAAATAATTCCATACCTCTGTATACTGACATCCTAGACTTCAGCATTATTAACCTACCTCTTCTCTGTGGATACTTGAAAAGAAAATAACAAGATAAGAACATGATAAGAATTAAAAGATAATAACAATAAGCTTCTAGGGCAAAGGTTTTGAGATTCATGTGCCTATTTAAAAAAAAAAAAATAATTCCGCTGACCTTGCACCATCTACCAGTAAGTAGATGCCTGACACCTTCTGTTTGTCTGCTGAAGTATCTCAGATTCTGCAAGTAGGAAGATTTTTTTTTACTCTTATACTCCCAAGGAGTCCTACACACACTCTAAAATGGATGATTCACTATTATCTTAGCAATGTTCTTTGACTTGTGTTCCTATGGGAACAGTTAAGATTTCATATAAATTTCAGTCCCTTTGAGTAAAACTGTGATAAGAAAAGCACATACAGTGTCTGCACTTCAATATATGTGTCCAGGAAGACAGAATAATACAAAACTTCTGTACTTATCTAGATACACTATGTTAAACACTAGTAAAGGTGTTCAGGCAAGTTTACTATATTTGAACAGCAAGGGCAACTGAATACTTATACCTGCAATATACAGAGAGATATTTTCCCCGGGACCTGAATAGTGGAAGTTCTAGGAGAACACTGAAGTATAAACTCTTAAATAATAATAAAGATGTTTCTTGATTGCAATGATTATAGAACTGCAGTTCATGCATGCCTGGAAAGACATGAAATCCCTTCAGTTCATCTACTTCTATTAAAGAATGGGACATTTTAGGGAGAAGACAAATAAATATCAGTATCTCAGGGAATGTCTGCATTTGTTTCACAGTTGTAGTCTAAATATTTCTCTGTGATTTTTCCCTGTTTCTTTTTCATGTTAAATTTCATTCTACAGTGAAATCACATTTTAGCAGTGACTTATTTTGTTTCTCTTGTCTCTGCATCCATATTATTGGGAAACACCACCCCCACCCCACCCCCCAGATTTGATTTTATTAATAGGTTCACAAGTTCATCAATTTTATGCAAATTCTATCATTAGAAATCAAGAGAAAGTTTACACAAACCTCTGCTGTTGAGTTCACTGAACCTACAAAAGCCAGGGACTTGTATCACTTACTATTTTGCTCACATCACTTAAGGAAAAATCATATCCTCACATAGTCTGTAACTGACCTAGTGATACCAGGAAATTTCATTCCTTGCAAGCTAGCTATTATTCAGGCACAATACCTACCACACTAGGAAATTTCACAATAGCAACATAAAATTCTAGGTTTAATCAGTATTCATGTCTGCCAATTTCATTTTCTCACAGGTCCTGCATAGCCACCATCACTCACTGCATCATACCTACAACTTCTGAGTGAGTTTACAGGGTATTTCAGAACGCCTGTCTCAGGGCAGACACTTGGGTTACTGCCACATCACAAACATTAGGCTTGCAGGAGGAGGAGCTTCTCAATAGCTATGTGTGCCTGAGCATAGCTGTATCTACACAAAAACTAACAGCACACTTACCTGGGAAAACACAAACCACCACCAAAACAAAACAAAGAAAAAAACACATCAACCTCAGTACTTTTTAAAGGTATTACAGGAAGACAGCACCTCAAACCCAGTAGATAGCATCCAGAGTTAAAATAATTTCTCCGTTTGCTTGATAATATAGTGCAGGAAGAAACCATGTGTGAATGAAGAAGTATTTCTGTGAGACTGTGTGGGACTTCACTGCTTTAGCTCCTAGAAATTTTCCTCTAAATTTTCATAGCTGCTATCTGAATGGCTGTAGCAACACAGACTGATGCTAGGCATATATTCTATGTTTGTTCTTGTGATGAGGTTACTTCATATCTTAAAAACTTTCCTTTTTTTCTGTTCCTTGATTGAATGAAAAGCTAACTAGTATCTTTTTACACTTTATTATACTGTAGTAGATACCCTAAATTCCCCACTGCTTCATTTTTCTTCACAGCATTCTGCCCTTCTACTTAACCTGCTTATACATTTGTCAACATTTAATTTTCTCTCAGGTCTCTATGTGTTAGCAACCTGAGAGTTCTGCATCTCCCTGTTTATAAAGCAACTCATAATTTAACGATTCTTGATTAAAAAAAAAAAAGTTAAAATTCCATTAATTCCATCAATAGGATTAACTTTCACATGATTTTCAGAGAGGTTGAAACTGAGACCTTAGCAGGTTCCTTGCTAAGGAAGCTGCAGTTTCCTACTGTCTGAAGAATAATTCCCCCTCTTTAGAGTCTGCCTTAAGTTCGCTGAGTAATAGACTACTTTTCATGTTATTTAATCAGCCATGACTTCTCACTAGTTTACATCCACTGAAACAACTCTGATGGTAACCGAGTCAATTTTAAAATTATGCTTACTAAACACCAAAGTCACAAGTCTCAGCCCACTAGAACAGATGTCAGAGAGAGATATAGTGACAGCAAGCAGCTTCCTTCTCTCCCAGAGGAGGGATAATTTAAAGACTTCTTATCCCATGCTTTTTATGAAGGAACTGTAATATCTGATGCTGGTTTGCCCATCTAAGTATTTCAATAGAGCTTCAGAGTTGAACAGATTTTCACAGCTGCTGTATATTTGGGAGCACTGGTGGCAAGGATGGGAACAGCTAGATGGTAACAAAAGCATATGGAGGATTTTTGGTTTTCTACAGAATATTATTAGTAAATGAAGATTATAAACAGATGCTCCTCAGATGACTAATTTGCTGAAGTCCGAATGGAAATGGGGGGGTTACAGCCCACCCAGAGCTCAGTCTTGAAGACAAAAAGCAAGCTGAGGGCCTAGGAGCCATAGGAGCTTAGGAAAAAAACTACAAGCTCCTAGGCAGCACACCCAGTGGGCTGGTATCACAGCTCTCAGGCTTTCTGGGTAGAAGCAAATTTTTCAGTATCTTTAGAGATTAATTTTTTAAAAATAATAGTATTTTACTGTTCTTTATATCATAATCAAGAAAATTGAGTACCAGAAAAATGTTCTGATTTTTATCACATGGACATCACATACAAAGAAATCAGCTTGTGGTATTGAAACCAAAATGATACAGTTGTTTTAAAACATTTTCTTGTACAACTCTTGTACAAATCTACCTCAGATTGTTTAGTTCCTATATAAAACCAACTCAGCTTTGAGCATTACTTCCTCCTCCTTTCCAATGAATTATTGACTCTATGTTCAGATCACCTTCTGCAATAAATTCAGTATTACTATCCTTCCATTTTCCCCTGGAGGTCAATACTATAGCATGGATACAAAGTATTTGCTTCTGTATATTTAGAAACTCCAGGGAAAAATGTTCATATCATGAAACTTCAGGCTCCTAAATAATTAAAGAAGGTCAAGCAGCTATGATTACAGAAGTAGATTTTTGACTGAGTTAAAAGGACTTGAGTGATTCTTTTCCAGTGAAGCCATAGGAAAAAAAAAGCGGTATTAATGGAGTGGAAATATTTTTTTATCAAAGGAGTGGGATGATTTGCCAAAATAAACCCCATTGTATGCACATCACTATACACATAAGGCTGTTAAAATTCTATGCCCTGTACCATAGAAACCACTGCCTCCAAATATTTTTTGAGAGATCTGAGGAGAAGATGAAAATATTGTAAATAACAAGCAGCTCTCCAGATATTCCTTACATTTCATGAAGTTCATAAAGGAAACAAGTTCTTGCCCCATTTCAGCAGCCGCAGAAACAGTAGTAGTTACTTGCAGGAAGACAGATCTCAGTTGTGGAAATGAACTGCAAAGTAATTTTTCTTTTGTTTTAGATTGTGTCTTCCTAGTTCAGAATACACAGAAGTTTTGGTGGTCAAGAGAGTCAGATTGTAATGAAACTAAGGAGAGTACCTCATCTGATGGAGATGATGCAGTTTATAATGATAAATGGACTGAAGGTATAGAGAAAGGCAATCTGATTGAAACTCTGCTATACCCACAGCTAAGATTTGTAGTCTTTCAGAAACAGCAAAATATCTTACACTTTTATATCTTCATCTTCTCTGTATTTTCAGATTAGGTAGTTTTAGGATACTCTGAAATTGTTTCTTCTCTAGGCTGAACAGGCTCACTTCTCAGTGTCTCTTCATGTCATGTGTTCCTGATGCTGACCTTTGGTGGTTCTCCACTTGGGTTACTCCTGTAAGTCAATACTCTTGTGCTTAGAGCACAAAACTAGGTCCAATACTCCAGATGTGGCCTTACAAGTGCTGAATAAAAGGGACAGATGACTTCCCCATACCTGCTGTCAACTTCCTAATACAGTATAGGATATGTTCACCTTGCTGTCCACTAGTACCCCAGGGCCTCTTCTGCAGAGCTGCTTCCCAGACAGTTGGCACTCAGCCTGTCTTGTTACTTGGGATTACTCCAACCCAGGGGACAAGACCTTTCATTTGCTCTGACTGAATTTCACAAGGCTTCTGTCAGCCCCTTTCTCCAGTCTGCCCAGATCCTTCTGACAGCAGCCCTGCCCTCCCAGTTTGGGTCTTCCCGATCTGGTATCACCTGCAAACTCGCTGAGAGCACTCAGTACTCTCCATCTCATCATTCAGGTTGTCAATGAAGTCACTGAACAATATTGGCCTTAGCACTGATCCTTGAGGGGCCCACTAGTTGCAAATGGCTTTGATCCAATAATCACAGCTCATTAAGCACAGGTCATCTGCAACACTCATCTTCTGAAGAATGGGAAGGACAGTTCTTGTGCTCAGAGAGTGCTGTCCCTGAAGATTTGCTAGCTCTCCTGACCCCTTGCCCTCCAAGGCAAATATCCACAGGATTCTGCCAAGCATGACCCTGAGCAGAGCATCTCTTCTCATCACATTATTGATCACCTACACAAACAAATTGTCTTCAGTTAGATCCAAAAATCTGGACTGCTTGTGTCCAGCCATATTTGCCTTCCAGTAGATATTGTTGTGGCTCAAGTCACCAAAGGGTAACAGCGCCTGGGATCGCAAGGCTTTCCACTTGCCTTAAGAATGTTTCATCTGCCTTCTCTTGTTGATGACAAGGTCTTTCAGGTAGACATCTACTACAATATCAACTGTGTTGGTCTGACCTTTGACCCACAAGCTCTCCACTCATTTGTCATTTCACCCAAAGGTCCATTCACTCAAAACAGACCTTTACATACACCATAGCCTTTAAGGTTGGGCATCTTGTTGGCACCTTACCGTAATCACGTCTTGTATTACACGAGATGCAGGGTTATGGAGTTGCACAGTGTTTCTTACAGAAGAAAGGGATAAGTAAGCCAGACATATTGAACTTTCCTAGGTTTGCCCCTTCTTTGGTGAAATATATGCCTGAACCACAGTAACTTTAGGGAAGGAATAAAATCTTTTCATTAAAGAATGAAGGGAATGCATGTGTAGGTAAACAGAAAAGTTTCCACAGAGCTGATTTCAGTGGTGTTGAGATACAATTAAATGTTTTTATTTGAATATTAGTAATATTATAAAATTATTACTAACTCTAAACATTTGAAATTAAAATCTTTAATGTGAACTGCTTACATAATAATCTGTCAAAATGATCCTAGAAAGGCAGAGATTTTCTTTGTGTGTATTCCTAAGTTTAAACTGATGAACAGACAAAACTGTCTCAAGACATTTTTTTGTGATGGGATGTCCAAATCAGCACTTGCTATGCTTGATCCAAAGTCCATCATGATCTTACATATATTTAATACACCTCCATTGCATGTTTTTTTAATTTTTTTAATAATTAAAAATGTACAGCATGCAATGTTTATACGATACAAATAATTTTAAAATGCACAGGTTCAAATATGTCACTAAGCAAATACAAACTTTATTGATTAAAAAAAAATCATTCTTTTAAAAAAACATTTTTTCAGGTAAAATATACCCTGATAGACATGTACAATTGCATTTTCAAACACGAAAGCAGTGCTCTTTAAGAGTGCAGTGTTCAGTATTGCACAAGTAACTACCTTACATTACATACCATAATGCCCAAGTCTGTTCTCAGCTTAACTCATCCATAATACAATATAGCTGTTCAAGCCACAGACTGCTTGACATCTAGCTTTACAACATCCTGAGGTTTTAGATGGTATTTACTTCTTATTTGCAATGGCATGATAATTATTAGTTTAGTAAGTGCCTATAGCAAACCTTGGTAAAAAAAAAGAATATTTCATGTCTTGACTTAATATCCCATAGGTATTTTCTACTCAGTGTTACAGTTTTAGCTGAAAATCTCCTTTTTAGACCATCAGCATCCAGTGAAAGATAAGTAATGGAAGAAGGAGCTCTGCAACACCCGCAAGACCTCCCAAAGTGTATAAAAAAACCCCTACCGGCCCCCCAAAAGCCTAAACTCCAAAGTTCTTGTTTACTTCAAATTCTTTTAAGCTAAGGATTTCTGTCTGGAATTTTAAATTAATTAATCTGAGCAACACTTTGATGTGCAACTTGATTTCTTCAAGCTAGAGATGCAATACCAACTGCTTACCTGACTCACACGCAAATGTCTTGGACGTCTCATCATGAAAGATAATTGCCACTGCATGCTTCTTTGTCTCTCGAGGCAATCTAGTTATGTTTTTGATATTGTGCAGCTCGGTTACCTTAAAATGAAGAAAACTATTTCAGGTCAGTGTATAAATAGTACAAAAGTGAAAATATTAACCATAGCTACTCAATTTTTACTATAAACTGTTTTTCCACCTGAGGCTATTTACATTTATAAGGTTTTTAGTTGACAAAACACATATATAGGTAGAGTCAAAGGCTGTAGAATTTCCTGTAAAATTTCCTATAAAATTTAACATATCAGAAAGTGAAAGGTCTACTTCTCTAATGAAGTTCTACTTGCAAACATAGTTAATAGAGTAACATCAAGACAGCCTTATGATTATAACATATTTTCTAGTTTCTGTATTCTTAGAACTTTCATCAGTTTCACAATCTGATTCAAATATATTGCCTATATAGGTATGCAAGTGTCTTACAAATTAGGGGAAGTAAATGAATTATCCTGTGAATTAGTATCACTACATTTGTAAGGAGAGATATTCATCTGTCTTTAAAGTGTAATTGTCATCTGCGTAAGAGCTCACAATTTTATTTTCCAATGTTAGGAAAACTTATTGAAAAAAAGAAAAACAAACCACAACCTCGTAGCAGATTCACAGCATAAACGATTCAGTCTATTACCATTTTCCTTTGATACAACTAGATAACTACGATTAACACAACTGGAAGAAAAAAATGTTGTTACAGTCAGAGGTGATAGCACAGACTGTAATAAACTGCTTAACACTTTGCATTATAAAATGCTTTTCTCAGTTTTCTGGAACTCTTCCTCTGGCTTGGGGGGAGGTTTGTTTGTTTGGTTTGGTTTTTGTTTGTTTGGTTGGTTTTTGTTTGTTTTTTTTTTTCCTAGGCAGGACATCCGCCTCAGGCAGAATTATTTCTTAAAAACGTCATCCATATGAGTTTGCCCTGGTGAAAAAAATGGTCTGAATGTGGGTGGGTTTGGGTTTTTTTGTTTTGTTTTGTATTGCTTATGCTGCCTGTATAGAGCTCTAGCATTCCTTTCCTTATGCTGGAAAGAATGTTTTTAAAGAGACAGCAATTTCATATGGTGCAGTAAAAAACAGGGAGATGCTGGGGCAAAAATACTGCAAAAAAGCTTGAGAGCAGATGAGCAGCTAGAGCCATCAAGAAGCCAAGGAAAGAACTGAAAGAAAGCATAAAGTGGAACATGTAGGTGTTGTTGACAAACCTGACACCAGAACCAAAGACTGCTATGGCTCTATCTGGACAGCCTTCATCAAAACTGAATCCAGTTTGACAAGACCTTGGCTCTAACAGGTGGTCCAAAACTGGATGTGGCACTCTAGATGTGGTCTAAGGAGTGAACAGTGTGGGATGCTCACTCCCTGTGCTGACTGGCCATGCTCCTGTTCACACAGCCCACGGAGCTGTTGGCCATCTTTGCTGGCTGAGGCACCAAGCCCCAGGTCCCTTGCCATAGGCTGCTCCCAACCTGTCCATCCCAAGCCTGTGCCATTGCATGGGCTTCTCTGCCCCAGGGTCAGTGCCTGGCACTTGCCCATATGCAGTTTCATAAGGTCTCTGTCATCCCATTCCTCCAGCCTGTCCTGGTCTCTGGAAGGTTGCCTGACTACCCAAAGTGCATTGACTGATCCTTCCCAGTATGCTACCAGGAGAGCTGGTAAGTGCACGCTCCATTACCTGCTCCATACCAACCAAGAGAGGTCCCAATGCAGACCTTGGCAGTTCTACACTTGTTACTGACTTCCAGATAGAGTATGACCCACCAACCATGAATTTCTGAGTCTGCCTGGCCAACCACTTTTCATCATCTAGACATCCTTCACCTATATGATAACCCCA
Source organism: Florisuga fusca (assembly GCA_038090715.1). Taxonomy (NCBI): domain Eukaryota; kingdom Metazoa; phylum Chordata; class Aves; order Apodiformes; family Trochilidae; genus Florisuga; species Florisuga fusca. Next base: position 30,860,142 of record JAAWXA010000005.1, on the reverse strand, counting down.
AATTGAATATAAGACTATTGTGGGAGACAATGTCAAAAGCCTTGCTAAAGTTGTGTACCCAGTGACATCCACTACTCTCTCTTCATCCCAAATCATAGATGGCTATGAGATTGGTCAGGCTTGATTTACCCTTGGTAAATCATTGCTGCTCCTTCCCAATTATAATCTTTCCCTTCATATCCCTAGAAATATGTTTTGAGGACACACTCCACAATTCTTCCCTTGGGCTGAAGCGAGACTGCTAGACCTGTAGTCCCGCCAGGGTAAACTTTTGGCCTTGTTTTTTTGGATATAAGTGCACTTCTTCCTTGCCATTGAGCTTCTAATCCTTTACAGTTTTCTTTTTAGTCATGCCTCTCCAGGGCTTTGTAAGAAACTATTTACTTCTCTATTTTTTTGCCTTGGGGATAGAGGAGGGCTGAACACCACAGATATCACCGTTCCACTGAAGGAATGACTAAAGCATCTGTCATTTTTCCTTGATCTATGTGTGGTAAATGATCTAGTATGTAAGAGGAATCCTATGGCTTACTCAAAGCACTAACCAGAAGGAAAACTTGTAAAAGAGAAAATAGAGCATTGGTAGGCAGGGAGCAGACTCTAGAATTCAAGACCTGATGTAACACTACTAAATCCAAAAGCCATTACTGAATTCTGAAGACCCAGAAGAGCCCAAAGTAGGAAAAAAGAAATATATGTATCTAATAGTCTTGCTAAAAAAAATAAGATGTAAGAGCAAAAGATTTAAAAACCTTCAAGACTCAGAAAAGTCCAAGTGATTGTGTGTTATTATTCTATAAGAAAATTTATATTTTAAAAATAAAGATGCACATAACTTTCCTCTCAATGGTTCAAAAAGATATCTGATAGAGAAATAAAGGGAAAACAATAATAGGAAGAAAATGCCCCCTGTGATTCTAGCACAAGCAAATGAAAAAGAAAGTGGTATTTTTATGTGTATGTGCACCATGCAGAAAAAAAACCAAACCATGACTGAAATCTTATTATGTTAAAAAGGGAAAATTTTTCTTTCTGGATTAGAAGAAAAGGAAATAGAAGTGCTTTAAGCAGCAAAAATGGCATATGAAGCCTTCTTTAAGTCTCTCAGACAGCAGTGATATATTCTTTTCCTTAACATTTGAGTGCTATAGATTACTGAAAGATCATGCAAAGCTGATGAGTTTGATAATAGATACAAAACCCTTACATGTCTGGAATCAAAGCTACATAACTTTCACAGTAATATTTTTTCAAAATGTAACTACTGATGACTGGGGATGTGTACCTACCCATCTATAGATGATTTTATGGGTTATCTTGTTGATCATTACATTAAGCCTGTTTTATTTAATATATTGACAGAATTTTTCTTTATTCAAGACAAGTCACACACTTAGGAATACTGTCAGCACAAACTGAACAAACACAGAATTTTATTTACTGGTGGGAATTTAAAGTCTGAAAGAGACAATGAAAACACCATCAAATTCTAATGAGGTAATTTTCAGTACCCATGTGAGAGATTTGGTTTAAGAAAATGCAGTGGCAAGTGAAGAAAAACAATCTTCATTCATTGAAAAAGGGTTGGTTTTTTTTAAACACACTTCAACTTTACTTTGTTTCTGGAATCATCTGGAATGATACCACCTCCCTAGGCAGCACAGAACTTCTTACAACTCCGATATGACAGGCAAAAAGTTACATGAGTAGCTTCTTCCAACCTCCCTGACTTTTACTTTTTTTTTTTTTTTTAAAGCAAGGCTTTTTTAGCCATCCAGAGTTTCACACAGGAGTTACATTCCTCTTCTGTACATCTTTCCACAAAAATGGACGTATTTCAAACTACCAGTAAATATTGAGTGAAATCTCTTTTCTTGTCAAATGCTTTAATGGTTTAACTTGGGTAGTCAAAATAGTTCAGTCAGTTAAAAAAAGTTAAATGCTTTGTTTTACAAGAAAGAAGTTTTCCCTGGAAATAATACAGTTCAGTCATAATAATGTGGGGATAAAAGTAATTTATACAGATGTCATTTAGGAAAAATAATAAATTTTATTGGTCAAACTATCAGAAAAAAGAAAATAGGGAAAAAAACGATTGTGTTTTAGCACTCACTCCCATCATTGAGTCTGATAAAGCAGAACTGGTTGACCAGGACTGGGTACAGATGGCTCTGTAGAGCCCAGGATACTGTCAGCTTTCTTTGCAGCAGGGACACATTCCAGGCTCATGTGACCCCAAACCACAAACAGGTTTAAGAAGCAGTTCCAGTTTTATCAGTCTGGCAAGATAACCGGCTGAGAGGAACTTCTTCCACCAGTTATCATTTCAGAAAACTGAATTCATGCCAGCATGAGGGATCAGAGTATCAAATAAGCCCACCAGCAGTTCTAGTGGATCCATAATTTTTAATGACAATTAGAGGTATGACTTTCTGCTTCCATGTTCATCTATTGAAACTGCACCATATGTTTCCCTTCACAATCAGAGAAGAAAGATAGAGGTAAGAGTAATAATATTGTGAAAATTTATCTTCCGACTGCTAGAGAAAATTGAAATTAATAAAATTCCAAATTCCGGGTTTAACACCAACGAAGTGTGAGTCATTTCTCTACTTGCCAAACACTTGCAATTAAAAAATGAACACCTAAGAGTTTATAGGTTTTTTTATGAAGGAAAAACAAACTTTGCCTTGGAAAGGGGACCACTTTATCTCAGTGAATTTTAAAATTGTGGTTTAAACTTTATCTATACTTCAAAAAAAACCTCCACCAAAACAAAGCAACTAATAAAAAATGCCCGGACAAACAAACGAAAAAACCCAGAACTTTTTAGAAGGGGAAAAATATCAAATCTACTGAAAAAAAAACCAAATCCTTCAGAAGTCATATCTTTTTTGAAATAATATAAAACACCACTTTGCAAACTTTAAGAAGGATTTAAAAGGCTGAAATAATTCAATCAAATAGAATTTTTTAAAAATAGAAGGCCTTCTTTTTATCAGTGGTGCATTTTTAAGCGAGGAATGTTGTACCAAAATTTGCACCCTTTGTTATCATAGCAGATCTGTTGACAGAATGCAGTCTAGTTCATTGAAAAATGCTGTTCTTCGTAACAATAAATAAATAAATAAATAAACCTAGAACATTGGTAATATTGCACCAATAAGAGGAAAAGAATAAAGGGAAAATTCAATGTGATATTACGCATGTAAGTCTTACCTAGACATTCTACAACAAAAGATGGAAATATTCCCATTGTGAGACTAAACTCTGCCTAAAACTTTCGTAATATTAAAACAAATCAAACCAACATAAACTTTGAACATCAGTTTTTCTATTTCCCTCCATCTGTAGCCTTCTAGAACAAAATGAGCTTCAGCAACAAATAATATCCCTAATATGAACTGTTCAGTGAGGAATCTTGCAATTAGATTACTTGCCTACCTTTATCCTTTATGATTTCTACCAGTAGGCTAAGCAGATCCAGATTTTGTATTAACCTATGATTATGTAGTTAGTACTTTTCACCAGTGCATTACTATGTTAACTTAGGTGCTATTATTCAGTGCAGTACTCCATACGGTCCTCAGTGTGATATATGTTAGGAACTCTTAGCACCTGGCTTATTTCTCAGTTCTCCTACTCGTCATCAATTATTCCTGCCTCACACGTCCATCACTCAGCAGCCCACACGTTTCCTTGCTTTTTCTGACTTTACAGTCTCTTTTTGCTTGATCTGTATCAGTCCCTAAAACCATTTTTCCTGTTTCTAAAATGACAATGAACATAGGTTGAACAAAAAGGTGGAATAATTACTTTACTTATATGTCGCAACTTTTTCATTTGCCAAGCTTTTTTTATTCCATTTCTTTTTCAGGCACCAGTCTTAAGAGCAAGAGAAAAAGTTGGAAACGACTCCTCTGAAGGAACCAACAGTTCGGAAATGTTGTGTTATCTGCTCAAAAAGGTAAGATGATCAGGAGATGAAGAGAGCTTATGTCCTCACTTAAAAAAAAATAAATAAATTAAATGTATCTTAGTTTCCTTGAAAATTTTGCCTATTCTTTGTCTTACGATGATCATTTGTACCCTGAGAGATTCACAAGAACTTGAAGTCACTTTTCTGCATGAAGTTCCTAAATTTGATGCTATATACCCTTCCATTCTTTACTTTCTGTCAGAATGCTCAATCACTGCCTGAAGCCAGGGGATTGAATTACAACAAAAATTAAAAGTATTGCTCAATATTAGTTTTCATGCATTTTTGTGCCATCAGACTTGGAAAAGTTTCAGAACTATAACCCCACTTCTCCCTAGCTAAAACAACTGGTGTCTGATTTCAGAAAAGTCATGCTGTGTATACCTAGTAAATAATTCAAGTGTTGGGGTTTTTTTCCACTTCTTTTGGGCGTGTTGGGGTTTTTTTCCACTTCTTTTGGGCATCTTAAGTATAGTCTTAGATGTGAAAGGCTATAAAATTACAAAATATGCTTAATTTAAAAAAAGGTTCAGATTAGCTAGTATATCTTGCTTCTAAATGGTCAACATATTCTAACATTTTTCTGATTATTTCCTCTGGAAATATAGTTCTATCAGAAGAACGATTTTAGGAACAATTGCATATACGATTCTTATTGTATTAAAAATCTGTTCTGTTTCAGGGTTCTGAACATCTAGGATCTATAATATCCACTTTTATGTCACATGGGAATATAAGGTCCACACATGGATGACACACCTGGGCTCTGGTGCTCAAATTATACACTGAAATAGATTGAATAACTCTTCCATAATAATACAAGTTTACTTCCAAATCACATATTGCATCTACATCACTACCAAAAAAATATAATTCTACAGTAAATAGGAAAGTAAAAAAAAAAGATGAAAACCACAAAAATCATGCATAAAATCTCAGATGTGTGCCCCCCATATGATATTAGGGGGGAAACAATTCTGAGACTCCATCTACTGAATGTTATTTCCACTGTGCAGAGTCCTGGAAATTGCTTGGGCAGAGGAAAAGGTCTGAATTTACATAAATGGATTTCTGTTTTACATTGCTCACTACCTTCCTGTCATTTAATTTCTACCTAGCAAAAACAGAAACAGAAGAGAGAGCTACAAAGTGCAATTGCTCATCCTCTTATTTCTTAATAATGGCCCACATACTACCATCTGTTGTGTAATACCATGCAAGCAGTAATGTAACAGAGCAAAAGGCAAGGGACTCTAGTGTATGATGTTCAAACGGTAGAGAACCACCTCAAACCCAAAAGAGCATGACAACAATAAGAGAGCAATGTAAGAACCAAGAGCTATGTTAACTATCACAGCAAGACAAAGGCAAAGGAGGCATCAATATGCTAATGTCACACTGAATGCTGCTGCCAACCTGCAAAAGAAGCAAAGGAGATGGTGGCACATCACAAATGACAGGACTATGGAGGGGAGCATCTCAAAGAAACAGAGTATCTCTCTTTAGCTCAGATTTCAGTCACCCTACCTGCAGTTATCAACGTCCCCTTTTATGTGGTTAAATCCAATTGCCACAGAGAGGAAGCTCTGCTACAGCTCCAGATGGAGCTGGATGTAATTTTGGCTCTTAAAAAAACTCGCAGTGTCCTGCCTGAAAAGCCTAAAGACCTTTGAGAAGGGGGAAATGGCTACATTAACAGAAGCACTCAGCATTCATTTGATCACTTCTACAATACTGTGTCCAGATTCAGGACCCCAGTGCAATCAATAAACCAGAGTGAGCTCAGCAGAGGACCCCCAGGGTAGCCAGAGGAGGACCACCTGCCCTGTGGGGAGAGGTTGAAGGGATGGTTGCTGCTCCAGAGGTGTGGAGGATTGGTTACGTGACAAGGGCCACTTAGACATAATGCTGCTGGCCAAAGAGGAGCTGGGAAATCACCAAACTCAGTGACTCTAATTTACTGATGTAGCAAGAACACAGCTAAGTCTTTGTATGGCAAGGCCGCAGTACCCTTGGATGTAGCTTGCTTTAACAAAGGGAACCTGTAGTCATAGCTGAATATGCAAGATAAAGACATGGGAAATCACAAAGAAGTAACTAATAGAAATTAGCATAAGCTGAGCTAACCTTAAAAGCGTTCTCCAATAGTATAGTTAGGTTGCAGAATATGTATTAGGTTATTAAGAACTGTATAAATATAGCGCGCGATAATAAAAAGAGGAAGAAGCTTGTTGATAACTCATATTGAGTGTCCGGGTCTTCCTTCCGCTGCAACACAGAGGTGGCTTGACGGGGGCATCTAACACCATCCCCCCAGTGTCTGAAATGAGGTTGTCAAGGAGAGAGAGAGAGGTACTTCCAAGAGTGCTTGGTGGAAGATGGACACTGGGCCTAAACTGAGACAAGAGCTGTTTAGGCTGCATAAGAGAAGCAATAGTTTGACTGTGAAGACAACCCAGCAGTGGGACAGGCTGCCCAGAGAGGCTCTGTGGTCTACAGACCTGGAGGTTTTCAGGACCTAGCTGGACAAAGCTCTAAGCAACCACATGTGACCTCAGAGCCGGCTCTACTTTGAGCAGGAGATGAATGAGAGACCTCCCGAGGGCCACTCACATCTGAATTAGCCTGTGTGTCTAAGAAAGGGATGCTAGCAGATCTGTAGGGCTATTTGGACTCTTATGGGTTTGGACAAATCCATGTGGGATGAATCATTCACAGTATTTTAAGACAAACCACTTTTTCTTGTGCATATTCTGCACAAGAACAGAACGTGACAATCAGCAATCAGACCAGGGGATGCAAGAGACTGTAAAACATGATTTGAAGTAAAATAATACTAAAAGGCAGGCAAAAACAAAAATACTGTTTCATGAAAGTATAGCAAAACTTACAACACAGGATTACAAGAGGAACATAAGAAGGAGGAGAAAAATTGCAAGATCAGAAAAAGAAAGGAATGGATTGTATAAAAGCAAAACAAAATTCACAAGGAATTCAGAGGAGTTTTTCCCATCTCCGTGGATTTATCCTTGGAAGAAGATGAGTTGTTATGGTAACAACAGTCTCCAGGAACTTTGCCAAGAAGTGGCATATCAACCTTCACATTATACCTTTGAGGCAGGTCTCCAGCTGCTAGATCAGAGTAGTACATGTTTAAGGAACTGCTACCAAGTGAATGTCCATTCCTGTAAGGACTAAGTGGTAACCACACCTGTAACACCAGTAGGAATCTTATCTGTTAGCTGGAAAGATAGATAATAAAAACAAACAAACCAAAAAGGGGCAGAATGAAAGTAGGTATTGAAAATAAATCAGGCTAAATATAAGCAAGTAAAATCAGGGCAAGAAACTGAAGTGTGATGCAAAGAAATATGCTTAGGTCTGATAGCAGAAGGTTACTGAATAATTTCTTCTTCCACTCCAAGTAAAACTGAGATTTCAAAAAGACATGAAAAAAAAATAAAAAAATCAGCAGTTTTGGAGAATTTTGATGGCATGTAAATTTATACTGAATATAAAATAAGAATTTTTTTTAAATTTAGCAATCTTCGAATAAATTTAAAAGAAAGAGAAAATCTGAATCCTTACATCATCTCTCTTTTTCTCAAAGTCTTCACTCACTATTGCTTAGTAGCACTACTACTGACTTTCATATGTGCTATCACCTGGTTACTCAAATTCATGCTGTATTCTGCCTGCTTACTAAATAAGCAGTTACAAACTCTTCACTTTGCTTCAATAAAATTTAAAAAAATTAAGGATAGGAGCCAAACTTACTTGATTAGCTTTTGTTATGTCACTTTAAATACTATATTGTTTCACAGTCTTTGTATATCAAACCTATAAAGGCAGAAAAAGCATATTAAGTAATACCAGCTACCTCTAATAGCCAAATAAGTTTTTTTCCAAGCCAAGTTACTCTACTTTCTCTCAAACTGAATTGCTGTAATACTGCCAGGATTGAACTGCTGACTGATCGATAAAATCAACCAGCCTACTGGGATTAGTCTGGTTTTGGCTGGTAGCCTGGCATTTTAAAGCAATTGTTAAAATCTGATCTGTTCACGTGTATGTGGACCTCTTTCATTAACAAACATTTTAATTAGGATTTTAAAATACACACTAAAAAAGAATTGCCTTCACACTTCAAAGGGTATTTTTATAGGCAGTAATTTGCAATATAAAAATCTCAGTTCTTCCCAATCCTGTATTCTCAGTATCCTAAAGAACCTCTGAAATATGTTTTCCAATCTGACCTTTCATTTTGATGAGCAAACTGAATACCAGACTATTGTGTTGGTATAGAATTTTGAAAAGGGGAAAAAAACCCAGCCTTCTGCAAAAGTGAGTGTTGTCAAAATGTAGAACAATTAATTCCTTAATACTGAAAGAACACTCTAATTTGAAACCCAGGTTCACACTTGAAAAATAACACCACACTAGAGGGGTGGCAGAGAGGGAAGATGATTCACAATTGAAATAAAAGAGGCTTCCCAAATATCTTTACAAATTTTTACTACAATAATAATAATAAAAATATACTTTCAGTATGAAACTTCTTGCTAGTGTTACTAGGTATGCAAGAAGTAGCACTGTGCTTATGCCTGAGAGAGAAAATGGGGCATTTCATTACTGTAGTTTAATTATCCAACTAGAGTAATAAAACAATACTTCACCATGAACATGCAAATGAATTACAACATTATGTGAGTTTTAATAGCCTTATGTGGCTAGTAAAATATACTGGACAGTAAGAAACTGTTTCCATTTTTAAGAGTTTTAACTTTTAACGATCTCAAAGCCCAGACCTTTACTAGTTTCAGCCCAAAGGTACTGGTTAATTAAAAGGAATATTTTATTGGTCTTTGTATAAAGAGAACAGCAGAAATACACTTTTTAAAAACTTCCTTTAAATTTTCTTCTTGCTTTATTTAAATTTCCTGACCTGTAATAATTCCCAAATAATCTTTTTAGATAAACTCAATTAAAAATAACACAGTCTACATTTAAAAAAAAATTACAAGCAAAGACATGCTTACAAAATAAAACTTTGCTGAGTGGCATAAGTGATGGGCATATAATTCTTCCTGATAACCTGCTAGGTATAACTCTAACTATAAAATCTCTCACCACATTACCAAACTGGGTCAGGAGTGACAAAGGATGCAAGTAACTGTAGGCTTTCAACGTACATAAATTATTTTGACTATATCTATGTTGTACATTATGCCAGTGGCTGAGCCCTGGGTTTAACTTCCCTTCCTACCTCTTTTAAACTGTAAAAGCCATCAGCTTAGGCTGCAGCTGCCTTTCGCTAGGTCTTGAAACCATGAGGATGCATGGGGTCAAACTTAGGTGAGACAAGCTGGTTTACTTCCACAGTAATACTCACAGAAGAAAAAAGAAATCGTGCTGGCGAGGCATCTCATGATGCAGGTCTTAAGAACCTCTCAGATGATGGGTATCCACTGAACTATCAAGAGCTATACTTCAGAAAAAAGGAAATTACAGTAGCCAGGAAAGGAGAAGCAACATCATCTTTGGTTTACCTGTTCTGACTCTTCTCACTTGATTCCAAAGGTGAGGAAGCCACACACACAAACACAGGACTCATGGGGGGGCTCTGCCCCATAGCTGGCTCTGAACAACAGCAAGTGGTACAAACTCATGCATGCACATACACAAGCACAACCCCAGAGATATCCACTGGCCTAATTTTTTTTTTTTTTTTAAGGATTAAAACAATTAATACAAGCTCACCACAAAAATAGCATTATTAAATTGACCTCCTTGATTTTTGAAGGGTGTAAATATGTCTCGGTATCTTGAAATAAATCCCCTGTACTAATCCAATGATACCAAAGCTAGCATTTTGATGCTGTTCTAAAATGCATATATTAATGCATTTCAGATATTGTGAAGCCTTAATAGTACCGTATCACCTATAAGATTCTCGATGCTCATCAGAAAAATGCATCTACTAGATAAAGAAAATATTTACAGAAAAAAAAAATTACAATTTCAAATTAACCTAAATTCAGCCTAAGTTCACATACACTCAAAGCGCTCCAGAATTCTGTAGAAGAAAAAATGTGTGAGAAAAATGCAACAGTGAGAACCTGAGGGGAAAAAAAGCAAGCACACACAAAAAAACCACCTCACCCAAAACAATAGAATGCAGCAACTGGAAAACAAATAAAAGGAAATTCAGTGAACAGGAATGTAACCATCATTTTTATTAGAGAGATATTTTTATTTTTTGGCAATTTTTAAAAAGAGTTTTCACTTTTATTTGCTTATAAAATCAAGTGAAATTTGCTAGCTGATAATTTGAATATTCTTTTGGCTTATTTGTCATTGGGGATAGATGAATTTTGAAAATCGACTACAACAATTACATACAGCTACATTTTCAACCCTAATGCATTTTTAATAACCTTCATCAACTACTGATTTGAATTTCAAATTTCCTTCTATGAAGAAGTAAAAATTAGATAGCTTTGTGCCAATTTTCATAATAAATTGCTCTTTATTTATGTTGCAAAGCCTCCCTTACTATAAGCAAATCACAACCTCAAATGAAACTTAGCACTCATAAGACTTATTAAATTTCTTCTACCTTTATTAAGAGACAGTAAATTACAGTGACAAACCTGTCTGCCCTCCCTGATACACCTTATCTTGTTGTTTGTACCTCTGTGCTTCCTTTTATAGCTATTGCACAAGGGACCATGCCTCTCTCCATTTCCACATCAAAATGGCAAACATCCCTCCTACAAAACAGACACGGTTCAGAGTAGCTTCAAGGGAAAATGCTGTCATTATGGAAAAAAAAAAATCCTCACACAGCATTTCTTTACCAGTGTTATAAACAGCAGGCTAGATAATTAGGTCTTTAACTTTCATAACAAACTTTTATTATTTATGTTGTATACTTACTCTCTACACTTCAATAGTTTTAACAGACACACACAATATTGGAAAAAAAGCAGTCAGATCCTGAAGACTAGGAAAGGAAACTTAAATATTACTTTGACTACTAGTTCTATGGGTTTATTACACCATTTTCCTGTTTGTATGGCAGTGGGCTCCACTGAGTCTGATCTCTCTATCATATTTGATTTTTTGTAACTGTTTTCCACCTCAGTCAGAATAAATACTAAATACTATTCTCTTAAACAGAGAATTTACATTATGTTTGAGTCTCATAACTTCATACTGGGTTTCTGATTTAACTGTATACTGGTTACACCCTGGTTTCTCTTGGGGTGCTTCCTTAATTGTCATCATACAAGCATATTTCACACAGATGGTTTCACAAATATTAATTTCCTTTCACACCTTCATCACTTCTGAGAGGTGTGGACTATATGGACAGGAAATAAACACATAAACTGTATGGTGAAAACAAATGAAAGCCAAAAAAATATGATCTGTGACCTTTCAATCTTAATCTGAGATATCCATGATTGAGCTTTACAACTCTGGCAGTAAAACAGAGATCTTAGAGCAAATCTCCACAGATAGAGAACACAGCTTTCAGAGACCTTATTTCCAGTCTCTCTTCCCCAGCTTCCTCTGGATACCTGACAGTAAAACCCACATTCCTAAATACAGGGTCTTCTTATTTCAGAACCCTCCACTCCTGGGAAATGTCTGAGTAAAACACACCTCCCAGGAGCTGAAACACAAGGTAGGCAGAGTTATTAGAGAGCAACTTGCTTAGATGAAAAAATGTGAACAGTCCCTTGCACTTTCTCTTAAAGTGCATCCATCATGCTAGCTGCCATAGATAAAACTGGGGGGAAGAGACAGACTTTGCCCACACTGTTTGATTCCTTGTCCACCTCCCTCTCATTGTCAGACTCTTATTTTTGTACCAACCCCACTTCGAGTAAAGTCTACCAAAATGGATTTCAGTTTACTCTTAAAAGTAGGCACTTTCTTAACCATCTTCCCATCACATTCTTCCCTTTAGCATTTCTCTTGTCTACTTTTTGAACAATCACCTTTCCATCTGCCAGGACCTCTGTTCCTCCCAGGTATCTAATGAAAAAGGGACTTTCATAGGGTGCCGGAGCATTTATCCCTTTATTTTTCTTCCATGCTCTTAACATTTGGTCTATTTCTTGTCTAAGTTTTAATTCATCAGTTTTTCTTTCCATGTTGCCTAGGTGCTAGAGGATATAAATACAGAGTAGATCCATGATCTCATCTCAAACACCTGACCCTGTGCTAGTCATCAGAAATGACATGTAGCAATTAGAGTGAGTGTCAGGCTTTAGCCCTGAAAGAACTGAAGGGAATGTATTTCATTACTCAAGAGAGAAAATTATCTGAATTTCTATCATATACAAAGCTTTACAGATGACATGAGACATTTTAGCTGTCAAACTCAGAAGTGTTTCTAACAAACATGCACAAAATACAAGTTTGCAAAGGCTTCAACTTTGCCAAAATATGAGTAGATTTTCAAGGGAAATCCAGAATATACATAACTGACACACAGACCATCAAATTCTCTGCTGTAAAGGAATAGCACAAAAGAAAAGCTCTTTTGAGAATGTTTTAAGAGACACTAAGAAGATTAAGTATATTTTTTCCATCACTAGAAATAAATGAAATATACTCAGAAGAGGGCAGGACCACTTTGACACAATAGATGAAGCACAGGGATATATCAAGAGTTATTAGCAGCCTAAATGACATATACTTCATGATTCACAGAAAATCTAGTTTGGAAGGGACCCTGGAGATCATCTGGTCCAACCTTGAAGGCAGAGCCTTAGGTTACACAGCGCCCTGCCAAGTTAGGTCTTCAAGATTTTCAGTGAGGAAATACTGACCTCTGATCACTCATGTTTAGTTGTTTCCATGGCTACTTTTTTTTTTCTTCTTCTTCTTTTTTTTTTTTTTTCCCCTCCTTATATCCATCCAATTTCTCTTAAACCAACCTCTTCTCACTACCTCTTTTCTTTTCCCTGAGAATTCTTGAAAAGAGAGCACTTCCTTCTCTCACCTCAGCCACCTCACCAGAACTGGAAGGTACATGGATAGCTCAGGCGCTGCTCACTGCCCAGCAGGACCCTTGGGGCCTTTTCAGCACAGTTGCCTTCCAGCCACTTAGTAGCCAGGCTCTTCTGATGCTCTGGTTATTAGGTTTCAGGTGCAGGATTTCATATTTGTAGAGGCTGAGGAGTCTCTGTCCCTCAAGTATTGAAAACCCAACTGAACGTGGCCATCAGCACTGTGATCTGATGTTTATTTCAGCAGGAGACTGAACCTGATGGACTCCGGAGGTCTCTTTCAAACTGAACTGTTCTGTGGGTCCATGAGACTGTGGAAGTTTCACACTACAATTTTTAAAAAATGTTGTTGTTTTCCCCTCTTGCTGAAAAGTTTCAACATTACTCCCCTAGCTAATGTTTTTCACAGCAGAAAGTGCAGTCGCCCGCCTTGATTTAACATTTAATATAATAGGAACACAGGCTTCTACTTATGTCAGTTTTTAAGAGCAGCTTGTCCCTTTTGTGAACATACTCAAGTACTGCTATGAATTTAGTGTAATAAGTATACATGGACCTTCATTTAGGAGCCACGACTAACATGTCTAGGAGTTGCTTTGTGTTATCAGTATAGACGAAGTAATAATCTTTACCCATCATTTATTCCCACCTTGATACTTTATTCAGCCACTGATCCACTGCTATGGAATTCAAACCAACTCATTGACATCACCTTTTTATTTACCTTGTGAACTGACATTCCTAATTAATACCCCCTACCCGTAAAGTTTGAAAGGATGAGTAGAGTCCTATGTAGGAGGAGGCCCATGGGGTCAGCTAAGCATTTTAGGTTCCTGTTTGTAGGCGCTCAAAGTCCTATCAGGACACTCAGCTTGCAGATATCTTTGCTACATGCTAAGGAAAGATCTAATTGCCTTAATACATTCTTTGTTGAAAGAGATTTTGTTTTATTAGTTTGCATGCTGCCTTTTGATGTGCTCAGACTCTATTAACAGCTTTATTACCAGCACAACTCCAATTATTTCTCCAATTTGCTTTTTGGTGCATAGAATGCTTGCTTTGAACAATTATGTTGTTCAGATACTTCTATATTTTAAGAGGGATCTGACAATTACTGCAAATCTTATTGCTTGGTGTACATAACTGAGTAATTTTACTAACAGTTATTCATTTAAATAGGGTTCATTTTAATCTCATCAGCTGAGTAATAGCTGTCCATGAAAGTGATGTCCTTTGTAACCTTCCCATACCAACCATATGATTTTGCCAGTAGACCATATATTAACTGAAAGTGCTGCAAACAAATATTTGAAGAAAATTACATGTCAGAATGAGGAAAAATAAGGATACAGTTTTCAGAAAAATTTAGTTCTCTCTGATTTGGAAGACTCAGCAAAGTGAGGGTCTAAAAGCCTCACACAGTATGTCTGAGCACCTCTTTCAATCTCAAACAGCAGACTTACAAAAAAACAACTGTTAAATTCTTGATTCTTTAAAGATAAAAATGTTTCAAAATATTATTCAAGAACTAACACAATAACACACAGAGACTTAGCTGGGCTCCTAAGAAAATCCTGCATTAAAATCACTATTCTGAAGTTTTCTGAAATAAGTTCAGGGTGCTAAAACTTGCCCACACTTTTAAACAGCAAAGGGAAAAAGAGGGAAAGGACAAAATGGTCTAAATTTGTGACTGTTCTCATATTAAAATTGCAATATCTGTGAATGTGACTTGATCATCATGAGGTGTGTATCTAGGTATCCTACAACATGATTTTTTGAGCAAATTTAACCAGATGAGAAAATAATGACTTACTGAGGAAATTTATATCAACTAACAAACAGTTGAAGCAGAATGGTCAATATAGCAAAAGCAGACAGGTTTGAATTTGAGATTCTGAAAAACAGAAAGTGAAAACCTAATGGGGAAAAAAAGAAATGGAGGAATTCAAATAATGTTCAAATTTGGATGCGAATACAGTGTTATATCACCACAAAAAGCACATGAAGTCAAGCCTAACACTTCCCTGTTGACAGATGTTTATTTAACTTTTTTCTGAGAATTCCTTTGCATCTGAGAAGCAGTGCAATTATCATGAGTAATGATAGCAGCATCCTAGATAATTGAGGTCCACAAGGCAAGCTGCATAACTTCTGATTTGTAGTGCTCATGAGCAACACATGAGGCTGAAATAATCCACAATAAAGACTTAACTAGAGTAAGCAGTAGGTTAATTCACTTTTCTTTGGCAATAAGAAACATGGTGAGAGGACACTGAGGGGAAAAAAGCAACATAAGTCAAAGGTAACTTAGAGTGGAAACAATCAGAGAGAAGTTCTTATGAGGATTATGATAATGCAACCATATGAAAATATTTTTATTTTTCTTTTTATAGTTTTAATTACATTTGAGAATAGCATGGGCTATCACAGGGATGACTATGGTAAAATATAGTGATTTTTCAAAGTTATCAGGAATTCACTTACCCTCAAATATTGTGAAGTGAATAACTACCTCATGGTTTAAGGGCACCTCAGTTAGAGTCTGGAAACTGTGCTGTAGAAGAGTAAGTATCTTATTGTTCCTGCATACTGCATTTTGAAACACAAAAAGAACCTGCCCCCACCTTCCTCTTACAAAACAGGACTCTGATCATAGCACAGAAGCTCTGGGTATGCTTGTGCACATGTGTACACAGGACATCTTATCGCCAAGAATAGTTCAAGAAACTGTTCATAGTTGTAGCTGATATAAGAACTCTCCATACATCACTGGCATTGTATTATGTAAACCACCACTTTCTGAAACTAGGATTTAGCAGTCCCCAGGTTTCTTTAAGATAATCAAGAAATGGAAAGAAAAGTGTAATGTAGCTCCCCTTGTGTGGTCCTGGACACAAATTTAATTTAGTAGATTGCAGCTACTAAAGGCTACTGCTCCGCTTTTTCTTGACTATCACTTCTGTGGACACATATTATATAACATGCACTTAAGACATTCTTTCCATATATATTTTATAAATGCTATGCAATTTATTTTCTATTTCATTTGCAGATTTATATAAGGGCCAACAAAATCAAACATGATACGAGAAAAAAATAAATAAAAAAATTAAAAATCTTCACCAACTTTAATTTTCCTAACTTAAAACTCAAAACCTTTGAGTTGGCACAGTCTTAATGAATGATCTGTCATGTTGGAGGGATTAAGTCAGTAAATTTTAACTCTACGGCAGACATCACATTTATTTATTTGAAGGGTACACATGCCTGCATTGTCAAATTCAGTATTCTCTTTTTCCAAGAAAACCATACCAGGGAGAGACCCATCTCATAACACTTTCACTTCTTGGGAAGGCTATTTACACCTTATTAACGAAAGAGAAACTGCATTAATGGAATTGGAGATTTTACAGAGAATGGAAAAATCCACATCTGCTGGTTTCCATTTTGGAGTTTATGGGCTATCATAATTCAGCTTTGTCATCTTTAAATTTCCTTTGGGCTCTTGAGCATCTACGTTCCCCACACTTTGTTAGTGACCATTCTATGTAGCTGGAGTTGAAGTACCAATGATCAAATTTGTGGTACAGAAACATCTCTACAGAATCCTCGCTTTCATACCCATGGCAGGGCATGACAGTTTCCTGCATAGGAACCCCAATGCAAATGTGCACATTTATACTCTTTTTCTAGCACATTTCCTTTCTACTATGTCATTTCAATGCACAGAGTCTTTGGCAAGCTGTTTGCTCCTGATGGGTCATAATCTGTACTTATAACCTGTCTTAACTCATCCATTTAGCCGCTCTTCAAGCTCTACTTCACTATTTCTAATTCAGCTTTAACAATTGAATGGCCAACCGTGTAATGCTTTTCAGTTTATTTGGGTGCGCTTCAGACTTTGAAGTTTGATCTCTCATTTCCATTAACCTTCATGTTGCTACTTAGCCATGGTGACTTTCTGCAATGTCCCTGCAAGCCTCTTCTAATGGGCACCAGGCACTGGTACTGGTGGACCAGTATTCCTCCAAAGCCTGAGAGAATTTCACTCTTTACATACCTTTTACAAATCTGAGAATGTTTATTTTATTTATGCCCTTTTTTTAAGCTGGCCTTCTCTGATAGTGTAGGAACACACCCACCCCTGCAATAAGTGCAGAGCTATTGCCACTCCATGCCCTCTTTTGAACAGTAACAAAGCAGTATTGCACAACCTCTACAATAAATGTTCAAGGGAAAAGAGTACAACTAAGCTATAAATTACCTGAGGAAGAGTGTAATGATCTAAATTTACAGTAATGAGAAGATTTGATTGATACCAGAAACTTGAATGAACAGATGAGATCATATTCTGACCAATGAATGTAATATTCACTCTTACTGTCAGGAGGCTCTTGTCTACAAGGACTAAGGCCATTACTGTTACTTTGAAAAAGAAAATTACTAGAAAAAAAAACCACCAAAGCAATGCACATCAGCAGGAGATAATTTACAGAATAATAAATAAGCCCACATACTGTTTACATACTGGGGGAGGGGAGAAATCCATTTCATAAAGAAGCCAGCTTATGTGCTCATTAATAAATATTAAACCAGAAAATCTCTATTTTTAACTCTCAGCTTTATGCTACCAGTGCTGATTTTTCTTTCTTTTTTAGCCCTTTCTGTAATTTGCCCAGTATACAGGTTTGTTATGTAAGTATGAGTTATATAGCCACCTAGGTGAAGTGCTTTAAATAGAAATTTGAGTTGAGCTACATTTTAAGCTCAAACAGGGGGAAGGGGAGATCTCAAGAAGTTACATATATTGGGGTACCATCTGTGATCCTGGATACTGATTTGAATACAAACAAATCAAATATGTTAATTTTATATGTTTACACTTGAGAGGCAAAATTTTCTCCTGTAACTGCATAAGAAAGCTAGAAAACTTGCACAGTACAATCAGGCAAGACTATGTGCTGCTCATAGACCTTCTCCCAAGGTAGCGAAGACCAATCTGAAGGTCTGAAGGACATGAATTCCTGGAGAATCTCAGTATGATCTAAATCCCCCTCTGCACCACTCTTTTTTCTGCTAGTTATACAGAGATTGTACAGGATTGGACAGAATCTCAGGGTTGAGGGACATTTTTACGTGACTGCTAGTGTCATGTAAGGCTAGAGCCTTTCACCCTTTCAAGGATGTTGTTGGTTCATTAAGGACTCAGACTTGCAACTTTTCCTTTAATCTTCCTTAAGAAACACAAGGTCCCATTTCTTAAATATTTGATCAGCTTTTTCATTGATTCTTAGAATTTAAAGTTACCTTCCAACTTTGCACATCAATGCCCTCTTTATATTTTTGCGTGAAGAAGGAAACAGAGAATTTCAGAAACAGGGTTAACAATCTGTACTGAATAGCAATAAAAATGCATTTTGAACTATTTCAAAACATAAGAAAGTGGTAACGTTTAGCAAAGAAAGAAAATCAGGATACTGTGTCCATTATCAGCAGCTAAATAACTGTATTTGCTCCCATAACAACCTGCACTCTTCCCTCAACAGTTACACATGAGTTGCTTATTCACAGCTCATGCACACTTACTTCATCCCTGTTTCATCTATCAGGATGGAGCCAACTGAGGGGAATAATCATTACAAAATAATAAAATATGGTTTAAAAAAAAAAAAATCAAACCTGAGAATAGGATTCAGAGTTTCTATTTTCCCATAATATAACTTTAGAAATTATTTCATGACTTTTGAAATTTGAAAATTGGGTAAAATCCAAGTGAATTGATGGAAATCTTTTTGTCTCTACAGCCAGAAACCCAGGACACTTTTGAATAGGAAATAGCATCTGCCCTTCTCAGCCTCCTTGAAGTAGAATAAAAAGAAAAAAGTACAAAAAAGGAACACACTTACCACCCTTCCATTTGCTTACATTGCCTTCAAAAGGCCATGCTTCTATGAATTCTACAAAATGCAGCTGCATCTGTATCTATGTTATGTGATTAGTTTCTCAAATTAATCTTACATTTCACTTTATTTTTCTACAAAGATGACAGCTGACAAGATGTATATGAAGTACTACTGAGTCCTTTCACAAATACAGTATGCTACAGGCAATACCATGGTCAGAAAACAATTAAAAAAACCCAGCATGACAGTGAAACATTAGACTTGCCTTCAAAAGAAGGACTTACATCCAGATTCTTTCAGTGCCTCATGTGTGACCTTGGTTAAGTCATCCTTGTGTTATAACTTGCAGTTTCAGCACAATATCTAACTCTGATGTGACATAAAGCTAAAGGTGACTGGATGGAGGACAACAGGATGAGCACTCTGCCCTATTTTAGGATTAGCTAACTTGAAGTCTACTGTTTGAATTGGGAACTGAAAACAGTAACTTACAAGACAGAAAGAAAAAACCCCAATATGTATAAATATCTTGTTTTTCATTACAGAAGTGATACTGACATAGAAAGCAGGGAGAATCTCATTCAGTGAACTGTGAATTTTTACCCTTTAAATAAGTGCTGCTGACAGAGCTTATAAATCTTGAAGAGTTCTGGGGAAAATGTTACATATTCAACCAGTGTCACCATTACAACAGAGGCATTTAGCATTTTCAGAATTTGTTCAATACTCAGTTAATAACTAATGGTTAAACATTTGGGTAAGCAAATGTTTACATTTTCAAAATATGTTTTAAGAATAAAACATCAGACTGTCACTTGACACACATTAGTGGTTTTGTTCTTGTCCAGAAAAAACAAATGTGACAACTTACTTGCATCGCTGAAATTTACTGACACTTTACAGTGCTTTTAGTGTCAGGATTAGGTTTTCAATCCAATTCTCACCATATTGTTTGCAAACTAGACTTACCAAGAACACACTCTTCCAAGGAAATGTGGTAAACAGGCAATGCTTCTGTTTATAAGCAAGGCATGACTTACCTTGTGAAAGTTCCTGAAATATGCTGCCTTCTCATCTGGAAATTTTTCTAGCCTCCTGGGTCCTTTACTGGAAGCCTTCTTGAAAACCAACCAACAACGTCTGAAAATCTGCAAACAAAATCAACGGATTGTATTAGCTTTAGTTTAAAAGTGGACAGTATCACAAATTCATTCAGTAGTATAATTGACTTAGGAAGAAATTTTTAAATGACATTATTTTATTTTCAAAGTCCGGAAAATTCTCAGATCATTTATTTCTATATAAGTAATCCCAATTCATTGATTTATACAGACTGTTTATCAGTTCTTTGCAGACCTTTTTGTTTCATTTTCCCTCACACATGCCAAATTTGACAGTTCCTGAGATCTAAGTAAACCCATGAACTCTGAATATGAAAGGAATTATACAGCTGTCAGTAGAGAAAGTACTTTCAGAAATCACTCCATGCATTTCTAGCTTTCACATTTATTCTGTACGAGGGTACTTATACTGTTGAGAAAAATTCAATGCAGCTTTTAAACACAACACAGTCATCAGTAGCGAGTGTAAGGATGTATGCACAGGAAAAAAAAAAAACAAACCACAAGGCTGAAATAAACACCAGTGTGACCATTACTGTACAACAACATCTGGTCATCTCACTCAGTTCAAAGACAAACTTTCTAGGGAAAAACAATGCATATTATTAAAGTTTGGGAACATGTAATGAAAAATTAAATCCTCCAGAAAGCACATAACAAAGCAGTATTATCCTTTCATTTTAATGAGAAATACAATATGTTTTGTTTAAAATGCATTTTTAAGCAACAAAGGTACTTAGACAATTTGCCAGGTATTCTGGTTATATTGCCATAACAGTAAGTTTAAAATAAGAATTGAATTATCAAATAAAAATACATTTAAAGTTCAAATAGAAGCTGATAAAGGATGATCCTCTAGACTATATTATGCAAGTAAGGTATTAGATATTAATGTTGTTTATTAATGTATGAAAATATTGTACTCAATTGTAATTGCACAGCTCTATAAACAATGCCACACAGAATTCTATGTTATTTTTTGAGGATACATTGAAAACAAAAAAACCTCAATACTAGCTAATGGTTCCATTAGCAATATGTGGAGAAGAGACTTATTTCTTCAGAAATACTACAAAAAGTAAAGACACAAGACAGGAAGTACAGCACCATTCAATTTGGACCAGATCAAACACCTCTCACAATAAAAAATAAAGAAATGGAAAAAAACCAAAACAAAACAATCAAGAAAATATGAGCAGAGAGATCTAAAAACTTTTCCCCTCAGCGTGATACATTCTAAACTGAGTATAAGCAGTAAAGATAGTGTCATTAAAATAATTAAGCTTAATTAGCAATATTCTGATATAATAATACTGACACTATCCCACTGTCATTATCTCAGATGAGTGTTATTAGTCAAAATAAGTGTTTTCTTTCAGAAATCTATCATTGCACTGCAGTATTAATATGTTTAATTATGAAGACCATTACCAAAAAATACACCACTTAATGAAATCTGCAAATGTACTTCTGAGAAAGCGTAAAAGTTTTGGGCTTTTTCTACTAAGGTTGTTAAGTGGCAACTGTACAACTGTACCTTGCAACTCAGAAATTACTTCACCTAACCTGGGGGAAAGCAAAGACAATATCATATTAAAAAAAAAAAAAAAAGACATTACTCTGAGACAGAGAGTACTTTCTTCAAATAACATCTTGGTAGTGTTGCACCTTACTTTACTAAAGCTAAAACATTCCTTCCACAATTGTATCTTGATTTACCTGTATTAACTCCCTCTTTACCTGTATTGAACTCTCTTTCAAAACACTATAGCTTCACTTCTACAGGTAACACACAGATAGAGGTTACTCATGCTATTTTGAACTTAGTAAGAGAAAGAGCACCAACTATCCACAGGGGACATATCTATTCATTTAAGAAAAGTGCCCTTTTTAATAATACTCCTGGGTCTTCTGGGATATGGGGTTTTATTGGTTTTGTTTGTTGGTTTTGTTTTAAGTTTATGTGTATTTTCATTCATCTCTCTTACTCTTCCTAAGAAGTTATTTATCAAGGTAAGGTAAAAAACACTGCTTTAATTTCAAATCTTGTATTGATTTCTTCATTTCCATTATCTGCCCTTGATGGTTTAAAGTCCTTAGAGAATTCTCTTTAGAAAAACAGATTAACCTGCAGTCTTCACCATCACTGGCAGTGGTTTTAACACAGCCACAGAATCCACATTTTACTGATGATCTGAATTTTGGATAGCTGGTGATAAGGTAACTGAAGCTTTGTGTCAACTGTCGGAGAATTTTTTTTCAGGTTTTTGTTTTTGTTGTTTTTTTTTTTTTACTACAGCACAGTCATAAAATTATAGAATTACAGAATGGCTAAGGTTGGAAGGGACCTTAAAGATCATCTAGTTTCAACTCCCCTGCATGAGCAGGGACACCTCCCACTAAATGAGGTTGCTCAAAGCCCCATCCAACCTGGCCTTGAACACTTCCAGGGAAGGGGCAGCCACAACTTCCTTGAGCAGCCTGTTCCAGTCATATTTTCTTATATTGCTAAGGATTAGTTAGACCCAGTCTATCAGTACTATTCCTAATAAATAGAAAACTAGACAAGTGAAGTCAAGGAGGGGATGGGAATATTTTCCAGATAAAGGGTCATCTAATGTATACTCCAAAGAAATTCCTTCAGTGTTAAGTGAGCAGACTCTCTTACATGGCAGCTTCAGTCTTTTTACACTGGATATCAATTTGGGCAGTGCTGAAGAAAAACTGACAACATTCAAGAGGGCGGCTTTGACGTGCTTAAAAGTAACCACTGAAGAGGGCTAGAAGCTAGATATTTTCAAGGGTGCTCCTCACTAGGCTTTTCCCCAAATTTCAGCATTGAGAGTAATTCAAAGGCTTTACCATTTAGACTGCAGGAATGAACAGCCCTTGCTTTTGAAAGAGAACACTGAACAGGAAAGAGAAAACTGTAAGTTTTCAGTTTAGACTGTTACTGCTTCACTGTATTGATAACAGTTTTTTCCAAACCTTTAGGGAGAGGAGAGATCTGAAGACTGCAATGGCTTCAAGAGGATTCCTCATTTGGTACCAAGGTACATCCTTTCATTTGAAATTTATTTTCTTTTTAACCTACAAGCTACTTTTATATATGGTATAAACATACACAAATCCACAGCATTTTATCGGACTACACCAACAGACACTTTGTGTCTCAGTGTCTGAAAATTTACCTATAGACATGAATAAATAGGTGCAGATGTGAGCATACAGCAAACAAACATTTGCCTTTCATAAGGCACCTCATTGTTATACAGAAGCCTACTCAATTATTCACAAACTGTGAGATACTCTTTTATCCCTGGCCTAGTTTAGGATGCCATTGGCTGTAATAAAAACTTCTGAAAGACTTCTGAAGTCCTCAGATAATTGGGGCAGCCATTATGAAAGGAAACAGCATCAGCCCTTTAACAACAGAGAGAATAAGAACCACTCTCATTGCTGTCTCCATAATATTTAATATTTTTCACAACATTTAGCTGTTTTTCACACATGCAGAGTTGAAGAAATTTAATAATTTAATCAGTTTTACAGCATTCTGATAAGAGCTTTCTGTGCTTGTATCGAGGGCAAAAAAGATGAAGTCTAGCCATTTACTGTGGCTTTTTTCAGGAGATATTCAGAAAGATAGCACTGACTACATGTGGTTTTTATTAACATACCAATTAGAAGGACCAAAACTTGCTCAACATAAACCTGAGAAGGCTTCTATTGAAATTACCTGCTGAGCCCACGGCACAGTAGAACCTCTTTAAAACAACATCCTGTCAGTTTTTCAAGATGGGCAAAGCAGAAAAAGAACATTCCTCTAGGTCCCACTACCTGTGCAACTCTATCAGTGTGTGACACAAGCAACTCAGCACACTTGTGGTCTGGTATGACTGATACGCTGCCCCTTGTGATTGATTGTGAATGATTTTCAGCCCACAAAGATGGTCAGAGGGCTGAAGCTTCTTTCCTAGAGAGAGTGAGGGTTGTTCAGCCTGGAGAAGAGAAAGCTCCAGGCTGCTTACAGCAGCTTTCCAGTAGCTGAAGGGGCCTCCAGGAAAGCTCCAGGAGGGGCTTTTTTCAAAGTCATGTAGTGACAGGATGAGGGGGGACACTTTCAAACAGAAAGAGGGTAGATTTGGATAAGACGTAAGAAGAAATTGTTCACTGTGAGGGTGGTGAGATGCTGGCACAGGTTGCCCAGGGAAGCTATGAAGTCCCCATCACTGGAAGTGTTCAAGGGCAGGTTGGATGGGACTTTGAGCAACATGGTCTGGCGGAAAGTTGTCCCTGCCCTTGCAGAAGGGTTGGAACCAGATGATCCTTAAGGTCCCTTCCAACCATAGCCGTTCTATGATTTTATGATTTTCATTAGGACATACAAGCTTGTAGAGGAGAGTAGCTGCTGTTGATAACGATGGATTCTGAGCAGCCTTATCTTACCAGTGACATAAAAGTATTCTAGATCATCCAGAATAACATACTTTATCACCCCCAAATACTTTCAAAATTTTTCCAGTCAGAACTTTGACTTCCAGTGCTGCTCTATTTCTATTAATCTTTAGAGACTCCTTTTTTATATTTTACTTAAAACACTGTAATAGATTAATTGTTAAAATCCCTGCAGAAACTTGACTCACAAAAACTACAGAATTCATAATAAGAAAAATAAAAAGTCACAATAACATCATATTTAACCATTGTTTTGACATCCACCACTTTTGATTATTCTGTGCGTACTTCGGCAAAGGGAGAGGAGATGTGGGGTGACAACTTATTGCTTCAGTGGAACTATACTTGTCAGGTGTTCAATTAAAATTTAAGAGAAATGGAAAAGCAGTTATTATCTGCAGAAAGGTCCAAGAGGAAAATGGGAAGACAAAACCATTCTTGCCTCTGCTAAAGAACAAGTTACAGGATATAAGCTATTGCATAGGAAAGTCATTAGGGAACAAAAACCAAACTAAACCAAATCAAGCTAAACCTCATACTGCAAGCCGTCTTCTTGAGTTACCAAAGCTTTGTATTAAAAAGACAGAAGAAAGTAGTGTTGTAACAAGACATACCTCCCACACCCGAGTTTCTGGGCATCTTTGCGATTAAGGTGGCCTAGAAACTGTGCTATTGCTTGTCTTGAACAGCACTGATTTCACTTTCTCCTTTTTTGAAATACAATTGTCACTGCCCTAAGTAAATGCATTTTGGGCAGCAAATTTGGATCTGTGTGACAAAGCAGGAGAGGAGGAACCCTCCTGCACAGCACCCAGCACCCAGATCAGTACAGAGAGTGGAGTAGCAGGGAACTGAGCCAGATCCTGCTCCTCCACCACTCCTTTGGGAACTCCTGCAGCTCCCAGCAGCAAAGCAGAAAGCCACCACAGTCATCCGACACCCAGTCCCCCTTCCCTAAAAGAAGGAGAAGCAAAAATAACCCTTAGTCCTGCTCAGAAGCATGAGGTTACATGCTTCTGTCAGCAGCTCTGGGATGCGGGGCTGAAAAAAAATACACAAGATACCAGAAGATACAAAAAGCTCTGGGAGGTTTTCCTTTTTTTTTTTTTAATTGATTCTAACCCTCCACCCACTCTTGCCTATTTCAACATATTTTTTTCAAATGTGACCACAGTATCGACCACAAAGCAATGGCAATAAAAGCAAAGCTGTTTAAACTGCAAAGACAGGATCAAAAAACCCACAAATACATTCCAAAAAGATCACTAGTAATGCCTTTAATAAAAAATGCTGTCTGAAGGTGTTATAAAAGCTATCCAACAGGGAAACATTTTTCACATATGATAGCCTTCCATGTAAACTTGAGCTTCATTTTATCATCCTAATTAGGAAGCAAGGTTAAACCTCTAGTTTATAAACCTTGTAGTATGACCTTCTGCAGCATTATAGAAGAAAATTAGGCCTAGATCATTTTGGTGTCAGAAATAAAATCCTAAAATGTATGATAGCATTATTAGTATTACTAGTACTACTATTGCTGCTACTGATCCTCCTATTACTATTTTCCAGATTGCAAATCTGCAGGCATTTAAAGTTAGGAGGATATAAAATATAGAACATCTGCTACAAACTGTTTCATCTCAGATTAGATCAATCCTTGTGGGCTTGATTGCAGTCAGTGAGAATTAGGGTGGTTAGAGAGACTATTACGGACACTGCACCTAGTAATAGTATATTTTTGTTAGCTTTCTGCTGCCATAACATACCATTATAGATTCATATAGTTGTTCAGAATACAATTTATGGTGCTATAGTCATGGGCTATACATTTAATACATTTAAATCATAAAAAGATTTACTTTACTATTAGAGAGTTCTGGGAAATCAAAGCACACCAATATAATTTTGCAGCTATCCCCATACTAACTAAATGACTTTGTGTATAAATATTTTATCTTTGGGATCTGAAGTTTTTAACTTCTGTGTTAAAAAACCAAAACAAAAAAAAATAGTGTGGGGGGGGAAGGGATACATACTTGGAAAGATCTGCACATTGCATTCATGTGATAAGTGTTAACAAAGTTTTATAAATCCTGAAGCACACAGAGCCTAAAAACTCAAGCTTAAAAACTAAATGCTGTTACTCTCTTTTAACTGTCAGCAGAGAAATTCAAGTACAAATGGACACACTACACAAATAATGCACACAGTCTTCATAGTGGTCTGAAAATCAGAATTATTTATCACTAATATTTGAACTGATGTTATGAATATTTAAAAAAAAAACAAAAAAAACCAAAAAAAACAAAAAAAATCAGTTCCAGTAATCAGTTTTTGGCTTTCTGCATTTCTGACTTAAGTTTTTGCAAGACTAACTTCAGTCATGTTTTTTTGGAGGAAAACTAATAGTGGTTGCGTCATATCCAGCCTCAAAGTAAATGACAAATAAAACAAAAAACAAAACATGACAAAAAATGTGGTTATAACAGGTTTAGCAGGCATCCAGGAGGAAACTCCAAGAAATTATATTGCCCAAGCATTTCACTGAGTTTAAGCTAAAGGTGTAGCTGCTAATTATGAACAATTGTAGCAAGAATTTGTATCAATGTTTGTATCTCCTCCCACAGGTACTTAATTAAAGGTAATCAAAAAAAACACCCACAGAGAAAGTTACATTTTTGGTATATTTTAACACTGAGTTTGAGTAGCTTCTCACACTGAACTGTAGTAAATATCTTACTTCACTCATCAGAAGACTTCTGGTGAAAATAACCTTTCTTACCTACATTTTAATAAATTTTCTTTTAATTATTTACAACTATTACAACTAAAGGTCATCCACTTGAGTATGACAGACAAGGAACCTTCTCATATTCTCCAAGGGGAAGTAGTATTTACAGAAGAAAAGTTATGACTCTTCTTAGTTTTTAATCATACAGCTGTGTATTGAAGTAATGGAAATACCATTGCAATGAAGCATCTTAATTTTTGGCTCTTCTATATACAGGTTTACTAAGCTGAAATGCAGTGTCTTATACATATATTTGGTAGACTCTTATCACTTTGTACTACAAAAAGTTAAAGGCATTTAGCACACCTGCAAGGAAACTTAATGATGTGAAACATACTAGTTACAGTTACCAAGATAGAGTTCTAATTTCAACCTTTATAATAAGAAATGCAGTCCTCTAAACACAACCTGAAAAAACCACACTTACATTGAAAGATGCTGTCTGCTCAGATCCTTAATATTTTATGTTAGGAACATGAGGATTTGTGAAAATAAGTGTTGCAAAATCACAAATATGCAACAGAATGCCTTAAAATGAAGCAGAGCTTCCAACCAGAACAGTAATCAGAAACATCTGTTCTCTACTACCAAGAGACAAAACCTCAAATCATTTTTACAGCTTAAATTTAGAGAGTTACAAGCTCAAATCCAGCTTCAGAATCCAAAGTAATTCTTTAGCTTTACCTTGGCTAGTATTCTACAGCATCTAACCTTACTTTTTTATGGACTATCACAAAGAAGGATGTCCTAGCTGGAGTATCACAGTCCTCAAAATACTGTTTTGACCGATAAATTAAGTGGAAATGGTGTGCTTTGTATGGGACTTAATGTAGATGAGCACAACTAACAGACCTAATTTTAAAGCAATTTCCACAAAGAACAGAAATGTGAGATGAATATAAGTAAAACTGTATATTTATGCAGGGGAATAATTTCCAATAGCAATTGATCCTGAAAGTAGAATAGGAAAGTTAGTCTTCTATTCATGGAGGCATCTTGTCATTTCAGCATATATCTAGAAAATCCAGCCACACTGGTATATAGGTGAAAGTCTATAGGACTCTATAGGTGCAGCTCTTAAAGACAATGAGACTAAACAATACTGAACAAAAGCCCTTCAGACTTCCTCTGATATATTGCACTATAGAAGAGAGTACAGGGTCTAAAAATTGCACTTATCCTGACATATCATTCAATAAACCTCTGAAGTAACCAAATGTATGAATCAATCATGTTGGTTTCCTACAAATTAAATGTATTTTTATGAAGTTGCATCCTTTATGTATTAAGACTTCTGCTAGATTTTATGGAAAAAATAATTTTATATAGAAGGGTGTTCTGCAAAATGAAGATGCAGTACAATTCAAGTAGAATCCTACAAATAGTAATGATGAAGGGCATGTCTAGTATCAGTTCTGCTTTCTTGACATTGAATCACCGAGTTACTGTAAATTTTAAGTTAAATCTCCACCTGCCAAAGACTCAGAGTCTTAAACCCCAAAGACCTTCATCTTTTAATCTAATTGAAGGAGAGGAGGATGAACTAACATCTCATGGTAACTGGAAATAGTTAAAACCTCAGAGTTAGCAATAATCCTCTGCAGAAGAAATAAAAGGGATACTAAAATTGAGTACTGCGGTGCAATTTTCTGCAATTGTTATAGATAGAACTACCTGGATTTTTTAAAGGAAAAAAGAAACTATACCAAAGCAAACTAAAAAACTAACCCTCATTTGCTCTGTGTCTCTCAAGAATTTAGGAGGAAGATCTATGCAGACAGAAGTATGACTTACGTCAAATACTTTATTCATTTATACTCGTGATTTGCTTTCTGACACTCTTGTGCAACTATTGAAAATCTCTGCTGCAATATATACCAGTGAGCTCTTACAATCCATCAATATCGCACTTAATAAACAAATAATCAAAGGCAAGTAAAGGACAAGAAAACAAACACTTTTACACCAAACTAAGAAGATGTGGAAGACAAAGCAATAGCCCTTAGCTCTGGTTAACACCAACACCAGTTCTGTTCAGTTTCTGTTGCAACAGCAAATTTTTAACAGATAAAGACATATTTTACTTACAGAAAACTAGCATGAAAAAGCTTCACTAAGAACTCAAATGCAGGTGGTGAGTTACATTCCCAGACAGGATGCTCTGTGGGGAAATATGCAACTATGAGGGATTAGAAATCATGTTGTTACAACCCGAGGGAAATAATGCAGAGGAAAAGCAGATGATCTCCAAACCCAGACTTCATAAGTCCAAAAGACCACCCTGAATTCTCTGCTCTGTCCCTATGATAGATCTCAAAAAAACCCTCTGCCCTGGAAGTGTTACAGAGATTAACCCAAAGTTTATCCAGAAAAATCCACAGAAGGCCTGCCAGTGTCAAACCAGCCACACGGCATCACAGATCAAACAAAAATTTCTTAAGGAAAAGATGGTCACCCCACAAAGTTAATAATACTATGTCTAAGAAAAAAAAAACCAACAACAAACCAAATAAAAAAAACCCCAAACCCCAAACCTAAAAACTCCCCTTTCATCAATTCCACTGATAATCACCAGCTTTCCAAACCTTTCAGGAGATAAGACTGTTATTTTACAATCACTTCCCATGGGCAGAAAAAAATTATTAGTCTGCTCAACTGATGCTATTTATTTTTATGTTTTCATCAGCTGCATAGAAATAGAAAACATCTTAATTTTCTGTGCTCTGGGGACCATCTATAGGCAAAAATGGGTAGAAGAAAGAAAAAGAATATTGTAGCATTTCTGGTGAAATTAAACATACAACCTGTGATACGCTATAAAGAGTACAAACATATGGGTTCAATATTAGCTAAAGCAATTCCCTTTTCTCACTTGCAGTATTAAAAGTGCAGAAAGGTCAACAGCAGAAAATTGTATTGCTCCCTTCCAGTGACTGCTGAGATGGTCTCAGCTACAAAACCTGAAGCTGTAGCACAGCATAGCTGTAGAATAGCATAAAAGAGAAAGACAGAGAAAACAGGAGGAAATGTTGTGTGTTCACTAGCACAAATTCTACCAGAAGCAAGATTTGGCTTCGCAATAATAAGTAATTAATCCATGTTTTACTCGTAACGTCTGAGTGAGGGTTAAGTACAAGACTTAAAATGTAGTTAGAGATATAGATTTATTATATATTTATGAATAAACTCACACAACCACAGTAAGGCAGCTCTCTTGTTAAGAAATCTTTCCATGAAAAAGTCCATGGAAAACTATACTTGCAAAATAAAATATGTAGATTTTATGCAAAATACCCAGAAGATTTAATGCAATGATTACTCTACCTTTACTAATAGCTACTCTGAATAAGAACATACTATGAATCATGAACTGAAAAAAATTTGCCTAATTCTGTATGATAAATACAGAGGCTGTCAGAGAATGGACCATCAACTTTATTGTAATTTTTTTGTATTAGAGCAGTCAAATAAGACTACTATGAGCAATTCTTACCTTTTTCAGGGTAAAAATGCATTTATAGGGTGCCAGTTGACTGGATCACTGCAGGTACTGTGTTACATACCAAGAGCCCACAGAAAGTGTGTTTTCTTGACCTATTTTTTGGTAATGAAGCCATGGGGAAAATTCCAAAATTATTTTCAATACCTTAGAATTAGAGAATCTCATCTGGGGATGAGGTGAGGAGGGGAAACAAGAAAGAAAACAATTTTCACTGTAGAAATACATAAATGACACTTTGATTCAATTATTCAGAGTTTGAGAGGTGTCATTTATATTTACATCATCTATACATATCAGATAATAAATACAGAAGTAGCTAAATGTCCATTTTTGCGTGCTAATTAATATATTTTCTGGTCATACACCAATGGATGTATTGATGCATTTACACCAGAAATAGGATTCTGCATTCACAGTTACATTTCCAGTATCTCAGAAATCAGTCCAAGCAACTCTTTTACATGGCCATTAAAATCTTGCCAGTGTATAGACAGATCCAAGTCCAGTGCTGCAAAGCAACAATTGCTATTCATTGTCCCCTTTTGTTTTAAAGCCTGAACTTAAAATGACCCAGCTTACATATCAACCTAAACAGTTAGGTATGAGCTGGGCATGGATGAATGAGTGGAAATGTGCAAGTCCCTGAGCACTGCCTCCTCTAGTTGCAGAAAGCCATGTAATAGGCTTTCTCCACTCATCATACTATTTATATCCAAGGAGATTTGAATTTCGCAGTTTTTCTTGTTGTCCTCATGGCACTGCCACACTAGGATAGAAAAAATTACCTTCCCCAGAAATAGCAGGGAAAAAAATAATGGATTTTCCACAACCACAGGACTTTTTTCATAAGTGCTCAGTGGCTAATACACAAGCACTGTGCTTTGGAGAGCTTGCTTTTACTGTGATTTACTTTATGAGCCTTGTCCTAATTCTTGCAGCTAACATCTGCATGAATAATTTTTGTATTTGACTCCAAATCACTTGTTTTAGTACAGTCTTCCATTGGCTTTTGTATTTCTGCCATATATTATAATGAATCTATCAGCAGGAAGAGCCACCAAGTGCAGACACAGTACTTCAGTGCAGCGTTCACCAACAAACTCTGAGGATTATGTTAGAGCAGACAGACACTGACAGCAGCTGAGGATGTTGTACCATCTTACCTTTTGATGGCAGAGCCTCTTGCTTTATTTCTCTTTAGAATTATTCAACTCTATTTTTTTCAGACAGAACATAGTGTGTAATTTCTCCTTCAGCTCCTCTACCTTTCAAGCGAATAAATCCCTGATTCCTATTGTTTTCCCTCAGGTCTTCTTAAGTCTGCCCTGCAGAACTTTAAATATCTTTCAATAAACACCTTATGCGAGTTCAGTCCTGGTTTATGATGGATTTAAGTGCTAAGACTTTATAAATGAATAAAACATTACATAAATGGAGCTGACTTAAAATGGAACATCAGCCATATTTACAGGGAAATTTTTTTGCTTTCACAGAATTACATTTTTCTCTTCTATTACCTCAACATAAATGCTATTCCTAATATTGCAGAGGACTGGAATTCCTTTCTACTATTAACAGTGTCCATTCTTTTATTATTAGAAATTGAATAATACTATTAGCAGTTGCAATTTTGTCACAGAGAATGTTCCAGGAGATCCATTATACTGTGCAACGCCGTAGTGGATGTTTTTACTTCCATGCATCATAGAGAGCTGAAGTCTCCTATTCCTTCTATTCCTATAGCAAACTTCATTCTACCACAATATCTGTTTTGGTATGAAAGTTCTAAAAATTTTGCAGGGTTTGTTTTGTTTTTTTTTTATGTTCCCATCCTTGTTTCTAAAATCTGCAGAAACATCATTTTAAAGCAGGTTTTAACAGTACCGGAATTGAAGAGAGGAGGCTTATAGGAGTTCTCTTTTTTTTCTAAACTTGGCTATTAAGAAAGTAACATCATAGTTTCAATGCTTTAAATATATTAAATTTTTCCAATCATCTCTTGTGAATGCAGATTTAGTTATCTGCATTTCAAAAGGCAGCGAGAGCATTGTTCACTCTGACTACAGAGAGTAACAGCAAGGGAACAGAGCAATGGAGTATTTCAAAAAACTGAGTCAAGCTAGACTTCAAAATGCTGAGATTAAGGTGGGATGGTCAAAGTAACTCAGAAAAGGTCTACATGAAAATTTTCCCAGTTTCTTTTGAGAATTTTTCTTGTTGATTGCTGACAAAAATTCACAATCAAATCACAGTGAAAAATTCAGAAAATAATACTTTTACGAGATATACCTACACAGCTCAACAGTAGGGCTGATCTTGTGGACAAACTCTTTCCAGAAGGACACCAGTATTTTTCTTATCCTATATCTATATCTATATCTATATCTATATCTATATCTATATCTATATCTATATCTATATCTATATCTATATCTATATCTATATCTATATCTATCTATATCTATATACTTTCTTCCTATCTTATATCTTCCCTGCAAAAATTATTAGAATTGTCATGACAGAATTTGCACAAAGTACTCCACACATATTTAGCTTGTCTTTCAGTGCTTTTTGATGTTTTTTCCTCGGGAAAAATTAAAAAAATAAAAGAATTAAAACTCACCCCCCCTGGTGATACATAAGCTAATTCAGTAGCACAATAGAATACATACTTAATTCCTTTAAGGTCGTGAATGTTAGGCCATTATACTTGTCCCCATTCCTTATAACAACATTACACCACTTCTCTAGATCATCAAGATACTTCGCTCTGGAATAGTTTAAAACTTCAAGGTGTATCCTGGCTCATATTAAATAAGTTAAATATATGTAAATATGGTACATTTTAGCAAATAAATAATATATGAACAACATATGGGGTTTTAATTCTTTTTTATCTAGTGACATTTTTCTCCCCTTTTCCATGTTGTATTTTAAGAGGAGCACTGAACAAAGCACAGTTTTTACAGACCTGATACTATAGTAGCAGTGGTTTTAATGTCATGATCCATCCTGAAAGTTACATCACAACCTAGAGAAGCTGCAGGTTCAAATCAACTCCTTTCTATCCATTTCAGAAAGGTACTTCTTGAAAACTAGAACGTGAGATTTCATTTAGCTTGAAACATTGCTCCATTGCATTTATAAAAAAACAGTCCAGGAGTATTAAGTGTCACAACACTAAGACTGGTGTGACTCCAGGGATGTAAATCATTACTTGAACAAAAAAGAATTTTTTTCTAAGCATTTCAAAAAACTAATTTCCTGAATGTCACCTGCAATTAATGATAGCTGGATGAGTAAGGTAAAAACTTTTGTGTGAGGAAGACACCATGGCTGAATAACTAGATTTTGATTCTTTTCATTTTTCATCTAAACAACCACAAATACTGATGAATGCAACCATAGTAAGTNCCTGAACTTAAAATGACCCAGCTTACATATCAACCTAAACAGTTAGGTATGAGCTGGGCATGGATGAATGAGTGGAAATGTGCAAGTCCCTGAGCACTGCCTCCTCTAGTTGCAGAAAGCCATGTAATAGGCTTTCTCCACTCATCATACTATTTATATCCAAGGAGATTTGAATTTCGCAGTTTTTCTTGTTGTCCTCATGGCACTGCCACACTAGGATAGAAAAAATTACCTTCCCCAGAAATAGCAGGGAAAAAAATAATGGATTTTCCACAACCACAGGACTTTTTTCATAAGTGCTCAGTGGCTAATACACAAGCACTGTGCTTTGGAGAGCTTGCTTTTACTGTGATTTACTTTATGAGCCTTGTCCTAATTCTTGCAGCTAACATCTGCATGAATAATTTTTGTATTTGACTCCAAATCACTTGTTTTAGTACAGTCTTCCATTGGCTATTGTATTTTTGCCATATATTATAATGAATCTATCAGCAGGAAGAGCCACCAAGTGCAGACATAGTACTTCAGTGCAGCATTCACCAACAAACTCTGAGGATTATGTTAGAGCAGACAGACACTGACAGCAGCTGAGGATGTTGTACCATCTTACCTTTTGATGGCAGAGCCTCTTGCTTTATTTCTCTTTAGAATTATTCAACTCTATTTTTTTCAGACAGAACATAGTGTGTAATTTCTCCTTCAGCTCCTCTACCTTTCAAGCGAATAAATCCCTGATTCCTATTGTTTTCCCTCAGGTCTTCTTAAGTCTGCCCTGCAGAACTTTAAATATCTTTCAATAAACACCTTATGCGAGTTCAGTCCTGGTTTATGATGGATTTAAGTGCTAAGACTTTATAAATGAATAAAACATTACATAAATGGAGCTGACTTAAAATGGAACATCAGCCATATTTACAGGGAAATTTTTTTGCTTTCACAGAATTACATTTTTCTCTTCTATTACCTCAACATAAATGCTATTCCTAATATTGCAGAGGACTGGAATTCATTTCTACTATTAACAGTGTCCATTCTTTTATTATTAGAAATTGAATAATACTATTAGCAGTTGCAATTTTGTCACAGAGAATGTTCCAGGAGATCCATTATACTGTGCAACGCCGTAGTGGATGTTTTTACTTCCATGCATCATAGAGAGCTGAAGTCTCCTATTCCTTCTATTCCTATAGCAAACTTCATTCTACCACAATATCTGTTTTGGTATGAAAGTTCTAAAAATTTTGCAGGGTTTGTTTTGTTTTTTTTTTATGTTCCCATCCTTGTTTCTAAAATCTGCAGAAACATCATTTTAAAGCAGGTTTTAACAGTACCGGAATTGAAGAGAGGAGGCTTATAGGAGTTCTCTTTTTTTTCTAAACTTGGCTATTAAGAAAGTAACATCATAGTTTCAATGCTTTAAATATATTAAATTTTTCCAATCATCTCTTGTGAATGCAGATTTAGTTATCTGCATTTCAAAAGGCAGCGAGAGCATTGTTCACTCTGACTACAGAGAGTAACAGCAAGGGAACAGAGCAATGGAGTATTTCAAAAAACTGAGTCAAGCTAGACTTCAAAATGCTGAGATTAAGGTGGGATGGTCAAAGTAACTCAGAAAAGGTCTACATGAAAATTTTCCCAGTTTCTTTTGAGAATTTTTCTTGTTGATTGCTGACAAAAATTCACAATCAAATCACGGTGAAAAATTCAGAAAATAATACTTTTACGATATACCTACACAGCTCAACAGTAGGGCTGATCTTGTGGACAAACTCTTTCCAGAATGCACACCAGTATTTTTCTTATCCTATATCTATATCTATCAATATCTATATACTTTCTTCCTATCTTATATCTTCCCTGCAAAAATTATTAGAATTGTCATGACAGAATTTGCACAAAGTACTCCACACATATTTAGCTTGTCTTTCAGTGCTTTTTGATGTTTTTTCCTCGGGAAAAATTAAAAAAATAAAAGAATTAAAACTCACCCCCCCTGGTGATACATAAGCTAATTCAGTAGCACAATAGAATACATACTTAATTCCTTTAAGGTCGTGAATGTTAGGCCATTATACTTGTCCCCATTCCTTATAACAACATTACACCACTTCTCTAGAGTTCTAAAAATACACCCACAATTAAATCTCTGAACGTGTGTGTGTGTTCCTTTACTCAAAAGATTCACTGTGAGAAACATACACCCACCAAGTAAAGGTATAGATGGCAATATTTGACTAATTTACAGATACCACAATTGAAAAATCAATTTGCAGAGAGGACTTAAGCAACACATACGTTATTAATAAAAATAAGTACTTGCAAGTTTTGCTGACTGAATTCGTTAATTTTTAAGGCAGCACTATTTCTGATGTTGCCACTAGTGGTTAAAACCTCTTAGAACTGTCACAGAGATGGTGTGTGTCTTATCAAGACAGTGCTTGCATTAAGAGTAATTAATTTTTTTTTTTAGTATCCCATTCATTACTGCTGCAGAGGATGTCTGCAAACTGTGAACAGAAAAGGTTTGTGATACGATGGCTAAAACCACATTGTAGTAGTAGCCAACAGTCCCACTCATGGGTGTTGGACTAGCTGACCTCCACGATCCTCTGACTTAACGACTACAAATTTAAATGCTCACATTTTCTACTAGAGACACGTTTAGTTTTATTCTTCTCTGCGAAGATGCCTGAGGAAAAACAACCTGGGGAGCTTTTTTGCTAAAGATACAGCATTTTTGTTCTCACTTTTGCAGTTAATTCTCTTTAACATGGGACTTTAGTGAGGCAGAGTAAAATAGGACCACAAAGCCTAGAAGAGGTTGTGCCACTTGTAGACCCTAGCAGAAGGGCTCTCAATCAAGGCAAACAGTTGAAAAGTATTAAGTCTTCTATTAAGTTTTTCTTCTGAAACTGTATAAAGCATTCATAGAGTATGCTTTTCCTAAGCCAACCTTATCCTCTCTCCCCACTGTCCCCCTCCCATTCTTTTATTGCTACCTTTTCAGAAATAAAACTTCTGTCACTTCCTGGGACAAGTAACTTAGCAGCTCTTCCCCTTATAAGACTGCAAAAATTTATAAAATTCAACTTTCTCCCTTCCACATAAAGGACTTACTAAAAGCTTAGGAATTGCTAACTCTAGTGAAAATAAACAAATGAAAAAGTGAATGAACTGAAGTTATTCAGTTCAGTATCTTTTAACAATTACTGTGGCCCACTATATAGCTGTAAAATTCAACTAAAATGTCTGTGGATTAAGGTTCAGTAATGTGTAAAGAAAAGTTTGATGTTGCTTTGTCTAGAATAAGGATATGTAATTCCCTTTTCTTAATCCACATTTTAAGCCTCTGAATCACATAATTCTCTGACCTCATCTCTTCAGTCTAACTACAGCACGGTCCAAAACATGCATGCATAAGTCAAGCTCTGAACACAAGTTGAATAGAAATTTGATTTCAAGCACTGGAATAGCAGTTTTCATTCTTCTAAAAGTATGAAGGGAAAGAAATAACTCCATTATCTGTGATCACAGTTTTAAATGCACAATAGAATACATACTTAATTCCTTTAAGGTCGTGAATGTTAGGCCATTAAAATGTACTCTGTTCACACATTTCTCAAGTTCTCTAGATCATCAAGATACTTCGCTCTGGAATAGTTTAAAACTTCAAGGTGTATCCTGGCTCATATTAAATAAGTTAAATATATGTAAATATGGTACATTTTAGCAAATAAATAATATATGAACAACATATGGGGTTTTAATTCTTTTTTATCTAGTGACATTTTTCTCCCCTTTTCCATGTTGTATTTTAAGAGGAGCACTGAACAAAGCACAGTTTTTACAGACCTGATACTATAGTAGCAGTGGTTTTAATGTCATGATCCATCCTGAAAGTTACATCACAACCTAGAGAAGCTGCAGGTTCAAATCAACTCCTTTCTATCCATTTCAGAAAGGTACTTCTTGAAAACTAGAACGTGAGATTTCATTTAGCTTGAAACATTGCTCCATTGCATTTATAAAAAAACAGTCCAGGAGTATTAAGTGTCACAACACTAAGACTGGTGTGACTCCAGGGATGTAAATCATTACTTGAACAAAAAAGAATTTTTTTCTAAGCATTTCAAAAAACTAATTTCCTGAATGTCACCTGCTATTAATGATAGCTGGATGAGTAAGGTAAAAACTTTTGTGTGAGGAAGACACCATGGCTGAATAACTAGATTTTGATTCTTTTCATTTTTCATCTAAACAACCACAAATACTGATGAATGCAACCATAGTAAGTTGCATCAAGCTATTGACAGGTTGTCAGATGCACTAGAAGTGATAAAAAAGTTTAAAAAAAAAAAATCCTGAGTTTAATTTCTTGTAGCAGATTCCTTTAAGAAAACATGACAGTGGTAAATATATAAATAGAGACTGGCTACCCTTCTTTTATTCCTCACACCCCAGGGAAGCAACTTTTCTCAACTAAATGCAAACTGGATGAAATAATTTGATTACTGAGAATTAGAAGGAAACAAGAACTAAATTTTTAACTTGTCTTACTGAAGTACCATTTTTAAGATAGAATTAAAAAAATAACATTTAGTCTCTGGAGAAGACTCCCAGATGGTCAGAGTCTGAGAACAGGGAAATTTTGCCAGTGGAAATGACAGCTTTACCTCAATGTTTTGAAAGCTGGTATTTCGGTTGTCTTGTTTATGAGCAAGAAATTCACCTCTGGACCTGAAAGTTTGTGTCCATTCAAGCAGCAATAACTAAAATATGGAAGAGAAATAGAGGTCTGAGTAAGTGCACTTACGACCTTGTGTGATGGTCAGCTACCCACTGTCCTTGGAGGCAGCTGCATCTGGGCTTATGGCTGAAGGCCAGAATGTCCACAAAAAAATGAGCTACCCCAGGAACAATCAATAGATCATGATAATCATTCAGGAAAGCTCAGAGGAGAATTATGACTCATAGACAAATTTTGTATTAGAAGAGGCTCTTGTGGCTACAGTGGGCAACCCCTAAAATCATTAATCTCATACATGAATGATCCTGTTCACACCCACAGGACTGATATTTCCTGCATTGCAGCAAAATAAATAGAGAGTAACAGTCTCAGAAATCACCATTTCTCTTCCCTCCCGTATTGTTTTACAATACTGCCCTTTCTTCAATAATTTCTTTACTTAATCCTTCCAAACAAAGCAAAATAAATGTCTGACAGAACCCCTACTCCTGCATGAACACACACAGATACCCAACCAGAAACTTCAAAGGAGATGATTGTTGATAGTTTCTTCCTCCATGGCTTTGCTGATTTCTTGATTTTAGTGAGGAGAACTTGCACTTACTTAATGGAAGTAAGCACTTCTTAATGGAGAACAATTATCCAGTTTTATGGGAACTGAAAAAGGAAGACAACAGGGTACTTGTGCAAGCTCTGCTGTTATTTGACATCCCCATTGAGCGACCTAATTCCTGGGTTGAAATAGTTTTATCTCCTATCACTTTGCATCAGAACCTGAAACTCTCAAAATTCAGACAAGTGCTTAACTGATCATCTATAGAAAACAAAACAAAACAAAACAAACAAAAAAAATAAAATAAAAAAAAACCCACCACACAACAAAAACAAACACACATACACAAAAAACCCCAAAAACCAAACTCAAACCCCCTTAGATGTTCTGAGGTATTAAGAGCATCTATATTAACTCAGAATCACTAGTGTATTTTTATTTTTTCCCCTTATATAGAGTAGTACAGACAGTATAGATAAAGTAGTCTAGAGTTTTGTCCCTCATTTTTCTCATGCATTGTATCCACCACTAAAGCATAAATGCTGAACCGGTGGTATCACAGCTATTTCTATAGCAACATAGCAATTTTCCAAGCATCCTCATGGCTCTGCTGTCACTGAAAAGCTCAAAGAAAAGAAAAGCTGAGGGAATGTTTGTCAAAACACAGTGCTAGTTTCAAGTACCCTCTTAAAGTAGAACAGTCTCTACACCTTCAGCTACAATATTGTCACAAATACTTAAAGAAACCCAAGTATTTGGATTTGTTTGTGGGTTTTAGTTTTGGTATTTTCGTTTGTTTGTTTGTTTGTTTGAGGTTTTTGTTTTGTCTTAAAATCAATCTTAACTTACAAGTTCTTGCTGAATCAGTGAATGGATGACTGCTTCAAAATAGATGCTTTATTTTTTTGTTCATTCCCATATTGTTTATATCACAACACAGATTATCTAAATAAGGGGTGACCTTTCCACTGCTTTCTGGCAGTAGCACTCAATATGACCCTGACAGGATAAAAGAATACAACATATCCAAAGTTTTGAACTGCAAGTTGATTTAAAATTTCTTTGTCTGCTACTTCATTATTTACTTAGCAACACTAATAGCAAATTGATATTCATAATAGCATAGGTTTCATTATTTGTTAACAAACAGAAAAGCTCTGGAAAAAAGCTATCACATTAACAAGACAATAATTGATGAAGATATCAGTAAAATTAAAAGAAAAGCCTCCTTAATACCACCCTGTTTAGCATGAGATCTGAACCCTGATGAAATTTTAAAATGGCATACTTTTCCAAGAATGTCCCACAGAATACATTTCTCAGAAGAAATCTTACAGGTAATTAAATAAATAAATAATTTTTAAAAAAGACTACAAATTGTTATTTGTAGTCTTGTCTACGCCTTCAGTACAGTCAAGACAATTAATTGCTGTGCTCTTATCAGTGCATTTCAAATATATTATACATGGATACATTGCCTGCACCAAAGCAGCCTCGTAAGGGAAAGTAAAAGGAGGAAAAATTAATAACAAATTGAACACATGCTCTACCTTTCACAGTCTCATCTGCCTTTTACACAATGCTCTGAATCAAACCACCACACTTTCCTTCTTCCCAACTCACATCTTCACCATTCCAGCCCACCTACACACCTACGCAGGACCCGTTACAGATTTTTTTCCTCAAATCCTACAACGCTCTCAGGGATTCACAGCAAAATAGTCAAGTCCTGATAGACTTTCACAAGAATCAAATGCTTCCAGTGGCACTCAGATCATCTTAAGACAGACGCCATGTCACGCCTAGAGGATTTCACACGCTCCTGTGACTAAAAGAAAGCTCTGCATGCAAGGATGGGCCTATGACTAAATTAAATATTTCTGACAGTGAGAAGAAGGGTAAAGAACAACATGCATAATTTTTCAATACTGTGTACCACACAACACCCTGGTTTGATTCATAGTGCCTGATGCCTCAAAAGAGAAATAGCTAGCTGCATGGAGAAAAAGTGATCTGGTATGACAGCTGAAAAAGTTTTGTGATGCAGGAGTGTCATGATTTGCAGCAGTCACACCCCACAAGGTGGGTCACAGCCACATTTCACAAAGTGAGCACAGCTTCCCAGATGTGGGGGCCAAACCAAGTATCACGTCCCACAGAATGGTTACAGCGTTATGTCCCACAGAGTGGGCATGGATGGAGTTCCCCAGAATGGGGATTGACCCAAGGAGATCTGGACTGGACCCCCTTGCCTTCTAAACTCCTTCAGAGAGGAGTCTGGGTCCAGCCGGACCCAATCCTCCTCCTGTAATTAATCTCTTTCAGCAGCCCATTCAGTGAGATTAAGTTTGGGAATTCTCTGCGCGGTTCTCAGGAGTAAGATTATTACCCAGAAGGTTTGTATAAAAACACCACTTTACTTTAAAGTAAGACTATAAAGTATGCAAGATTACAACTAGCAGAATTATAAATTATGGTACTTTCAAAGCAGTGGATTACAATTTAGCAAAACTTAAGGAAGTTGTCAAAACAAGAGGTTACAACTAACAAAACATAACAAAGCAACAGGTTGTAAAACTTAACAAAGTTGGAAACTATGTTAGCCTCATGTGCCCAGATAAGGTTAGAAATAGAGACACACACAGAGACAGAGAGAGAGAGACATAAAGAAGAGATAGGAAAGATATCACCACCCTTGGATCCAGTGATGATCTTGGTAGGAAGTTTTGGTCCTTGGATGGCGGGCATGCAACCAGCATTTCAAGTGTGCCTCTTTTATGCTGCCTGACCCCACCTTTTCAGCGGGGGCTTTGGCATATCTTGTGAAGCCAGGTGTTCACTTGGGCCCCTCCAGTTGGGATGTTCTTAATTTATCAAGGACATATCTAGAAGCTGTGAGCTGTGGCACTAATTTACTCCATTTACCTTCCTACACACTTATCTGCTCACCCTCCTGTTTCCTCCTCTTTGTGCCCAGCATTATGACTTTCTTCAGTCCCATTACTTTTGTACTTAAGGTATTCAGTCCCACACTTCAGCCATGCATTCAAGCTCCAGACTGTCCCAGCACACCTCTACTCATTCCCACTGGCTTTGTCTAGGAAAGCAATGAGCACCTCTCCCCAGCTTCTGCCTTGAAATCCCTAGATTCCAGAATCTCCCTCCTATCAGACTGATAAACTCACCAAATTATCTTCTGTTCATGTACTCAGTGCAGTGAGCCATGTAAAAAGCACAAGTATTTCCCTAAGAGACAACAGCAATAATGTAACACTGTCTAAAGACAAATGTTTCCAACTGTTCACCTGTAAATCTTTAACCTCTAAACTTTACCTGTTTAGTCTCACTTTTACAACACGGTAACACTAAATGTTTTTACTTGCTTGCTTTTAGAAAAATACTTTTCACAGGAGGGGACCTCGTAAGTACTCTTGATGCAGGGTACCTTAGGACAATGAAAGAGGAGCATAATAATTCATCTCCCTCTCAGATCTCAATACAGAGGATTGATTAGGATAATCTCACTAATCTGA
This sequence comes from Florisuga fusca, assembly GCA_038090715.1. NCBI lineage: Eukaryota > Metazoa > Chordata > Aves > Apodiformes > Trochilidae > Florisuga > Florisuga fusca. The sequence goes on along the minus strand of JAAWXA010000005.1, from coordinate 30,817,109 downwards.
GTTTTCTCCTTTGTTGTCTATCAATTATTTCAGTAATTTCTGCACCAGCTAAAATAACTCGTGTTTGGAAAGTGTACCTAGCTTCCAAGCGCACTTTTGAGAAAAAAAAATTGCAAAAAAAAAGCTGAATAGCCACCTTAGAGAAGAGTATACAGAAGCTGAGGGGACATAAAAATAAAATAAAAATTTCCCGTGGTACTAATACAGACACCACAGCTGCTGCCACTTCCCTCATTACCACTTGAGATGCTTGCAAACCAATCGATACACATTGGACATGGCCTAAATCTATTATTCTGTGTTTGTCCATTTTTTTCATGATACTATAAACCACCTCTTTACAAAACAAATGTGTCACACAACTTCTGGCCTTTTTTCTTTTTTTTTTTTCTTCTTTCTTTTACTGTAAGGAGTGGAATTGAATTTGCCCTGCCATCATTTTACATTCTCTACCTGTCCAATACATAGGACAAGGCACGATTTCCTTTCCTGTTTCATAGATTTGTTGTTGCTATAGCATCAGATTTAATTTTCTATTTTAGATGTGCAACACTGGGAACTATAAATATAGGAAACAGCAGTAAAATCTTCACACATTTAGCTTTGGTTTTGCCTCAAAATTATATGAAGAGACAAACAGTGGAATTAAGAAGAAATATTTCAGGTACTACAGATGTAATTCTAAATATTTATTGTTCCTTTTTTTTATTTTAGCCAAGACATAGGCCCCTGATTTGACATCTCTGGTGACCCAACAGCCCAAGAAGGAAGTCAATATTATATTGTGAGAGCAAGATAACTTCATGCAAAATGATTCTCACTGCTCATTTTTCTAAAGAGCGAAATCATTAAAAGTGCAGCATAATGCTCTGTAATTATAATCTGTCATTTCCCCTGTTAAAAATACATTCTAATTGCTTTAAGTGAAAACACATCATTATAACTTCCCTTGAAAAGGGAACTAATAAATAGATTAGTAAAATCCTAGTCAGTACATTAAATCATGTTTATTCATTCAGCTGAGACTGGAACATGTAAAGTACATCTTCTTATGGAAAGACACAATTAGGGAGAATGGCTGGTTCATGGGATTAACCAAGGGATTTTGAGTTTTCCACATCTAGTTTGGTGGTGTGAATCCTGCCCAGCTTCGTGTTGACTGAAGCTTATTACCATCTGCTGCCTGCTCAGTGTCCTACATAAAATGAATTGGTCGTCTTTGCCCAATTCCTAACATACAGGTGTCCAGTATCACAGCAGCTCACAGAAATTAGCACACCTTTAAGCAGTGTCAGCAAAGATGCAGAGAATTTTTAAAGTATAACAAAGATCCTTATGTAATTTGGTATCAGCAGTCTCCCAACGCCACACTTTGGGAAGAGACAGGATGGTGGAATGGGTATTATCTCCATTTTTACTGTACTTCTGCCAAATTACTGAATACAGATGATTACATTGTTGCATAAAAATTAAAATGTCAAATTTCACTTGATTTTAAAAGCTCAAGGAATTTAAAAGGCAATTACTTTTAGCCTCTGAAAGCTTTTGTTTTTCTCATTCTAAAGGAGGTTTTTAGAAGTTGAAATACTGTTACTGTAATCAGTGCAGCTGTATTCAGAGTCTCAGAGAACTATTTTTGTGTGTACAATAAATTATTACAGTTTCTATGACCCCCAGAGCAGCTGTGTAGGCAACCACTTACTGTAAGCAGGAAGAGAGTAACAAAGAGACTTACAGATTAAATTATCCAGGTTCCTTATTATTAACCTCTAGGTGAACAGGTTTGCTTCCTTTGGTCATCTCAGTAATCTCAGACACAGCTTTGTTTTGTGAAATAAGCAATAACTCATACAAACAGCAAACTAAAAATGCAGCAGAGTAATTGCCTTGTAAAAACGCTGTGCTAATGCCTCTGAATTATAGTAATATTAAGTGTGAAATTAAAAGGGTAGTGGGAATTTGCCACGTAGCTAGCTCCCTAGCAATGAGTCCCTAGTTAAACTAGTTACTAGCAACCATAGACAATATGCTGGGTGCTGTAAAAGCTTTTCAGGAAATTTGGCCTGGTGAAAACGCCTGTATTTCAATCTTTGTTTTAGTTTCAGGAGACAAAAACTTGAGTTTTTTAAAGTTTTGAAGTATATAACTGGAAATCTCTCACTTTCCAAACATATAGATTTAGAATTAACTCCCAGTTGCAATAGACTGCTTCTGCCTCATTTAAGCTGCATTTCAAACTGCAATCATTTTCCCCACAGGTCAGAATCTCACATTGCCCATTATGTGACTGCCATGATAACATGTACACACAGGTCAAACTAAACTGTGCATTACAGGGGATGAACTTTGGTGAAGAAGCCCAGGAAATGGAAAATACAGATTAAATATTTATTTTCATGTTTAATAAAGGCAAAATAAAAGTTTTAAGTACTTAAATAAAAATTGGAAAAAAGAAATATCAATTTGAATTTTTAATTTACAGCTATTATCTAATTTCTTATTAAAAAAATATTCCCGTATGAATTCTATTTCTTTAAAAGGAGTTCTATAAAGAAAAGTAAAACTAACAAACCAAACCAAAACAAAACAAAAAAACCAACCCAAAGCCAAACAAAAAACCAAACCAACCAAACAAAAAAAACCCAGCCATATTTGGAACTTCAATTTTTTTTTTTTTTCAAATAATAAATTTGAAGGGATTTTTGAGGTTTTGTATGTTTTTTTAAACATCCAAACTGTTCAGTAATTCCTTTGGCCTCTTGTATAAGAATGTCCCATTTTCTTATGATCTGAATTTAAATCAATTGAAAACTTTTCAATAATTCCAGAAGAGCATGATCACAACCTTATTGTTTGGAGGCAGAGATATACCAAAGCCTTCAAAGAAAGGTTGACAGTCTAAGAGTTTTAGTACACAGGAGTTGTTAGTTTCCTTTCTTTAAGAGGTAAGATAGTCATCTAGCTGCAGCTTTAATGGGAATTATCTTGGTTATCAAACCCATGACACTCTTTGGATAATAAATGACAACTATTAGGACTGTTCTTTCTCATAATACAGAACACAAGTATCTGTAGTGAAACCTGAAAACCGTGGATTTTGACAGACTAAATGCCACTGTAAGTGCTGTGACAAACCCAGTCTACAAACTGGCAGTGGGTTTCATATGTATTTTGTATATTTCATTCAAAAATAATAAGAAAAATATGCATAATATGTAATGATGTATATGTTTAGACAATAGAGTAGAACAAAACAGCTGCTGATTTCCTGTATCTGAAATGAGTTATTCTAACCTATGAAATGAAGTTGCAGATGAAACAAAACTATCGAGTGTCTATTCACAATAGACAAGCATTAGGGAAGAGCACATAGAATTTATAATTCACTGAGCATAGTTTTTAAAGCAACAACAACAAAAAAACCCACCCAAAGATAAAGGGGAGAAAAACGAAGGAAAAAATGACTGTGTAAATTGTAGTGGCTTTTAGTTAGATACCAAGTCAAAATGAAAAGTAGAGATGGCAACCTGCTTACTTTAGCAATTTGATTTACTGTGATCTGGAATAGCTCTGCATATTTTTACATGTCACCTTTACAGCAGAAAGGTTATCTCACCAACAGCATTTTGTATTCACAGACACTCTTTCTCCTGCTACGACTGAATTCCGGGCTTCCTCCATGCATTTCTCTGCTTCCCTTTGACACGTTATCAAGGCTAGTAACGTATCAAAGATCAAGTTAATGATGTTGAACAGCTTCAATAGCTGGAAAAGCACCTGTATTTCCTCCTTCACTTCAGAGAATGGAAATTCTGTAGCTGTAGCATTAGTATCATCCCTCAGTCCATCTAGCTACCTCATCTCCCTCATATACATACACTTGCCTGCAGAATCTCTTGACAGAATTAAGCAGGTTCCATTTAGCTTCAGTGAGATTGACTGCAAGAAGCAGCTATAGCTGTATAAATATCCGCTGATTCAAACTTTCACCTAAGATGCAAGAAATGCCATGACTGAAATAATTCATGCTTCAACTTGCTATAATTGCAGGGCACGATCCAGCTCTCTGCAGAAAGCTTTCATTCTGTTAAATCCCACCCATCCATCTCACTTTGACAAGGTACTTGGGATGTAAGTCATTGCACAGACTACAGTTCTTCATAGGACAGAATTCCACTCATGGTCTGAAGAAGCGTAGGCCTTAGTACAAAATTACTTAGAAACCTTTTTAGTCCAAACAGCCCAGTAATTGTATCTTTCTAAAAAAAAACAAAAAAAGCAACCCAAAAACCAAAAACAAAAAACCCCAAAAAACCAATAATGTATAAAAGACACTCATTCATACTGCTAATACAAATCCTGCATAACTGAAAGATAAATGCTCTGTTTGCTGAATACTATATTATAAATTGAATTCCGTTGGGGAAGGTTTAATTACATGTTTGCTTAAAGTTTATGCAGACTCTTAAGACAAAGCTGAAGTGTTATAATTAAGAGAAAACATTTTCATGATTAAGAAAAAATAAATTGTTTAGTTGTTGGTGAATATTCAAATATTTCTATTAATGTGGTACTTTTGAATGAAGATTGGAGGTGAAAAAACAACTTTGATATGACAGAATTATGCAATGGGTTTGACTAATATCACTGCGCAGACTTAATTCTTAAAATGCAGATGATGATACACTTTGAGAGAAATTGAACGCCAAACAATTTGAATACAAAATTCTAATTTACATCGAATTCTTACATATTTTTATCTGAATTTTTGCCTGTATTTTGGAAAAAAACAAAGAATTCTAGAAAACCTGCAAAGAATTCACTAGCACTGAACTATGGATTCAGGTTGTTGTTAATATTCAAAAAGATAAAAAGAAAAAGAAAGAAATTATGAAGAATCTTCAGAGTCCACGTTTTTTTTTAATAAACCTTGTGATGTATGTTAATATTCTGACATCCCTCTGAATATCAAACAGGCATATCCATCCTAAGTTTTAAGGAAATTGTGTGCAAGTCAACATAAGTAGGTTGGAATAGGTGTCTCAGCTTTCTCTTCAAGCAATTTAGTTTGGCTTGTGCAAAACAAGTTTCAAATAGAAAAATTACATTCTACATTGTAAGAGGCCACTGGCTTGCTGTTTGCTTTGTGATTAAATGGCATAGGCAGCACTATAATGAGGCAGTCTATCAAAGTCTTCTACCTGGTTGTTTACACTCCATGAGACTGTGTAAATGAAGGTTTTTAAAGTTTTCATTAAGTCCTTGGCTGCTGTGTATGCACAAACACAAAGCCAATTATTTTAAAGATACACAGGCTTTATCTTTCTTGATAGCATTACTGCTGCTGCTTATGCTTCACTGAACAATACAAATAGCGACAAAATTCCTGCCATTTGAGTAGTTTGTTACAATTATCCTACTTATGCACAAAATGTGTTCTAATATGTAGGCACCAACACCTTAATTTGAATTTTAAATTGCAGTATTAATTTGGGGGGAAGAAGGTTGGTTTAATGAAATTAAATATATATATTTTAAATAAAAATAACTATCTGGATGAATATGTACATTCCCACATACTATTTCCCTTCTCTAAAGCATTTCAGTTCAGAGGAAAAAAAAATCTTTTCTTTATTGGAACAAAAGAGTACACAATTGACCGATACATAAACACCTCTTCAGCTACCCTCACACCCCCCCTGTGTCTAATTCTATTATTGTTTCCTCTATCTGTAGAATAGTGTTGTCTTTTTTTTCTGTTTCAGACCCTGATCATGTAAAAACTTTCACAAAGACAAATTCATTTTTTGAGGAGTTGATTTCAGAAAACTGTTGCAATATATGCTAAGGTACTGTTGTGGGTTGAGCCAAGACAAAAACCAATTTTCTTGTTAGTAATTTTACTTTTCAGTTAAGTCTCTCCAAAGTAACTGCACCTGCTGCACCATAGTGGTTTTGTCTGTATTTGTACATATTTTGTATATATTAGTACAGATTTAATTATTTCATTTTTCTTCATTATTCTTTCATTAAGGCTGTGTAGCTTAGTTTCCAACCTTTAAGTTTCCCTTACTCTCTTTCCTTTTCATTTTAGGGAAAGAGAAAGAGGTTAATAGAGAGCATCTGTCATTCATTTAATTGTAAGCCCAGTGTTAAACTGTGACAACTACTTTCTGAGATGACATGGAACAAAAAGCCCTGAATTCCAAGAGTGCAAAGCAAAGTGACTCAGATCTCCATATTTTCTTCAGATGAAGTTATCCATCCTGAATCCCAAGTCCTCCTTTTTAATTTTTACATTGTTTCATTTAAGTGCTTAGTATACAGTCACATTTTTTTCTCAAAAAGTAAACAAAGATTTACAACCTAAAGGCGACATTTTTTAGAATAATCACAAATGTTTTTGCAGATATAAAAAAGAGTAAAATAGCCCTGTCCCATATATTTCAGGGGATTTATCTTAAAGAACTCATTACATAAATATATTTAACTATAGCAATACTTTGCTATGGATCAAGCAGACACTTCATTAGTAAAGTTGGATACTCCAAAAGCCAGGAGGCTCAATTCAATCACTCTGAGTTTTTAGAAGAGCAGCTTAATGGAAGTAAGCTCATAAGTCATCAGAAACTGCAGATATCATCAGTGAAATATGTAAAATATTTTTTAGCAATAGTGCTATTGTTCAACAGAAATAACCTCCCTCCCAATCACTAACATCTGTTACACTTGAAAATGAATGCACAATATCCTCATTTAGAGAAAATAAGAATATCTATCTAAGCCTTAGATTTACTGTTTCTATCTTTACCTGAGACATTGAATTTGCATTAATTTCACATGCTACAGATGAAGATCTTTTCTTAGGAAGCCAAAAATTTTTCCTCAATCCATATATAATTCATTCATCTTAGAGGATTTTCCTGAGAAAGAATAGAAAGATTTATCTGAAATGTAAAGTCTTCAGTATTTTTTTTTTCAATTTAAATCAAGAAGTTTGAAAATGGATGTTAGTACATAGCTCACGTCATTAATGTCCCTCTGTCAGAAAACATGTCACCAAGCAATGAATTTTTATTTTGATGTATTGTAATGTACTGTAATGTATTGAAATGAAGCAACAACGTGCATGACTGCATAGACTGGTACTAAACAGTATAAAACAGAGAGAAAATAACTTACATTAGCTAAAACACAAAGGCAATTTAAGTATAACTCTCTATATTAAACTAAATTTTAAACACATACTTGGATTTCCAGAAGATTTTGATGCTGGCTCTTAAGGAAGAAACGTAACCTTGACTTAATGAAGGGATATAATGGAAAGGATAAATAGTTGAGTAAAAGAGGGAAACATGTTCTGTCCTCACAATGGAGGTGGGTCAGCAGCAAAGCTCTACAAAAGCCTCTATTGGGTCCAGTGCTGCTCACCATAACCCCTGGGGGCCTCATAAGAGGGCAAGCAGTGAAGTAACTGGTGATGATAGGCTGGTGCTGGTGGTAACTGGGATGAGGCTCTGAGGATGCCAACAAGGCGCTTCTGATCAACAAGGCACTGAAATGGCCTGGCAAAACAAAAATGCTGGAAGTGGTGCAACAGCAGTAACATGCTGCAACTCAGCACAGCATCAGTTAATACAAGTCAGGGAACTAGGTTTGTCTGTTTTAGGAAATGAGGGACTTTAAGCCTCAGTGTCAGTATAGAGAGTTCCCTGAAACAATCAGCTCAGTCCTCAGTAACTGTCTGAAAGGCAATTCAAGTGCTAGGAAAGATTAGGAAAGCAACAGAGCAAAACAGAATACCTTTTTATGCCACTGTAACCATGTTTCACCAACATCTGAGCTCATCCCATCTTTCATGGGATTTTCTTGTTTAGAAAGGACAGGAAAGGCAAAATAGGAGGGGATGGATTAGGAGCTCCGCCTAGGGATGGATTAGGAGCTGACAGAGACCCTATGGGTTAGGACTAAAGAGAAGTCAGGGGCAAGTGATATCATAGTGCAGTCTGCTACAGGTCATCCAACAAAGCTGACCAAGTGGATAAGGCCCTCTTTGAAGGTGCTGCTTCACACTTTTAAGCCATGGTCCTCATGGGAGACTTTAAACATCCCTCCATCTGCTGGAGAGAAATCACAGCAAAGCACCAGCACTCCAGGAAAATTCTTGAGTGCATTTGATGACAACTTCCATCTCCAAATGGTAGAGGAACCAACCAGAAAAGGAGCTTTGCTGTACCTTATTCTCAACAACAGAGACAGGCTGGTGAACAATGTGAAAACTAATGGGAGATGAGGCTGCAGTGACCATGACACTGTAGAATTCATGATCCTAGTGCAGTAAGGAAAGTGCAAAGTGAAGTGACAGCACTTGATATTAAAAGGGCAGACTTTAGTCTCTTCTAGCATCTGCTTTGTAGGATAGAATGGGACAAAGCTCTGGATGGGAAGGGAGCCCTGAAAAGCTGATCCATAATCAAGGATCACCTCTTGCATGTGTCCCAATGTGTCCCAATGAAGAGGAAGGCAGGCAGGAATGCTAAGAGGCCAGCATTGATAAGCAAGAAACTCCTGGACACACTTAGGGGTAAAAAAATTCCACAGAGGATGTAAGCAAGGACAGATACCCTGGGAGAAGTACAAAGCCAATCTATGATTCTATGATTTATTCTTCTTCAAGAGGGAGAATAGGAAGAGTCAGAGGTGGAAATACACCAAAGGTTTTAAACAGCTCCTGTCAGAGGAGCAACAAGGCCTCTTCAGCCTGGAGAATGGAAGGTGTGGCTGGGAAAGTAGGTGACTAAAGTATGGATCTCTAAGATCAAAAGTAATGTGGTGTGAAAGAGCTGAGGGCAAACTATTCACCAACTCTCCCAGGAGAGGAGCTGAGGGTAGGAGATGAAGACAGCAAGTTCCCAATTCAAACCAGTCGCAGGAGGTTGTCTGGCAGTGGGTAGGGAATCACAGCAGTACTTTTGGCAAAGAGCATTGTGGTCAGCCACAGACTTAAGGGACAGGCACTGGGGGAGGGATCTGTATAGTTACTAAGAAGAGAAATTATGAAAGACTCAGGAAAGCTCAGGAGTGAGGAGAAGGTTGGGACACCAGTTGTGAAAAATATTGTATACGCTTGTTTTCATTTTAGCGTTCACTGCATGTCAGCTTATGGGAACTGATGGAGAAAAATGACTGAGCTAGATGCACTTTTTATTCTTAGAAACCATAATGTAGCTTATGCCCATGAATTGGATCAATATCCAAACAGTCACATCTCTGCTTGTGGTTAGAGTCTTAAAGGGACACTAAACCAAAAATGAAAATTTCAAGCTCACTGTTTACTCAAGATTTGCAGCATAACTCTTGGCAAAAATGGTGACTGACTTTTCTGTCAATTAATGATTGAAAAGTAACAATATCCCTTTCTCTACATTCATTTATCTTTTCTCCAAACATCTTCTTCAAATCTTAACTTATGCAAAATTTGACAAGACAACAACAAGGCAAAAACATGGAAGAGACAGAATGTGAACACAGACGTTTAGCTCTGCACTGATTAGCCTGCATTTTTAAGGCTTTTGAAGAGCACCATCATGCATCCTGTGCACTCTCAGCTGAAAGACAGTGATAACCCCATAGCACTTTCCTGTAAGTAAATGAGTTTTCAAACTATGTTACTTCAAATATCAAAAACCAAAAAAGTAATTTTTGACACTGCATCATCTTTACAAATTTTACAAGTATCTTTCAAAAACAAGCCATTTTTCATTACCATGAAAAATTCAAAACTTAAACATGTCTGTGTTGCAAACTTTGCTTTGGCAGACTATATCACTTTAATTCAAACCTCCACATAGTTGCCAACTATGTTTTTTGTCAGATGAAATATTAAACCTTTGCATCCTCAGTTTTTATTTCAGCAAGAAATACTGTTTGTAAAATTATTTACACACAGTGCAGTGATTGTGAATATGTGGAAAGCCTTCCCCAAAACAAAAACACCAACACGTTTGACTTGGAGACAAGAAAAGGCATGCAGCATGCAGCAGAATGGGTACGCTTACATATTTTTCCTAACCACTATGACAGATTTTTCTTTGTTTCAGAACAGTGTCATTAAAAATGTGATTCTGAATATAAATTTCTGTGGTGTTCTTGCAGCTTCTTTGTGAAGGACACTGTAGGTTTCTTTTACTTAAGGTTTATGGTTTGTTTGCTCTGGTTTTATCATCAGACAGCAAACAACTCATATGGGACAATTTTGTGCAAGAATTCTACAAAATAATGTTCCAAGAAAATTAGCACAATATTACTACATTGTGAAACTGAAGAAGTCAACTAGCTTAGGACTTCACAAGCTTTGTATTGGCAGAAATTCACAGCTCCAAATCAGCAGCATCAGCAAAACTGTCATTTGTGAACTGACTGAGAAGTTTTCATTATGAATAGCTAAAGTTAAGTATAAATATGATGACCAGTTATGAATCTCCATTAAAAATACCAATCTGAAAAATATCAGTAATAATACATAGAATAAAATAGATGTGCTCATTATGAGAACAGTAATTTGATAGTGTTGTTGTATTTCATGGACAAAATTGGTATTCATTCATTAGTTACACATAACAAAATATTTGAACCTCAGATAGAACCCTATATACAGTTTAAACCTATTTCCATTTACATGACTGATAATTTTAACAGGATGAAAAACTATAATGCTACTATATTCCTCCTCCAAGACAGATAAGGAAGTGCTCTATGAACTTGCTTTTAAATAGATAAAAAACTCAATTTCATGATATGCTTAAGTTTCAGGGTTTTTTTTAATATCTTGTAATTTAATAAAATTAAACCATTTATACTAGTGCAAGATATACAGTGTTCTGATCTATGAAAGTATGGTCAAAACCCTAGGTTTTATCTGCAAAAGTATCATAAGTAACATTTTCTTTTCTTGTTTTCATTCAGGATAAGGATATGATTAATATTAATTAAACATTTTTTATGCAGTGAGTGTAAGCTTACAGAATAAAATCCATTGCAAACATATTTGCAACAGAAATTAAAATTTACCCGCAAAGCAGTTACTTTTTAAGTTTCTTAGCTGTCAATACAGAAAACAAATGCACTTAGGGAGAATGCTGTTCTTCAAGACAAATGCAAACCATGCTATAGCATGCAAGTGTTATGTTAATTGTACAATGCTCACAAATATATAGCTCTTCCAGTGAAATAAACATCATTCCTCCCAGTTTGCAGATGTTCTTTATTATTTTTCTTACGAAGAGGAAAATCAACAGACTTGTAAAATACTAACATGTTTAAAATACTACAACATGCAATTCAGGTAAGTTATCAGAAAAAATCTGAGGGCTTGTGTCCAAGATTTATGTTTGGACAGTAATTAGGAGAACCTGGTCCTGTATGTAAACATGCTTGGATACAGAGCAGCCAATGTACAGTTGCTCAGCAATTTCCTATATGTAAGAAAAAAAACAATTGCCTGTGTTGATAATCCATGTCAGATTTTAGGATTTTAACTGAAAGAGTTACAATGGAAAAAGTTACATTTTCTAAGACAAGTAAACATGTCACAAAGAATTTGATTTAATGAAGAGACATCAAGCAGTTTTAATGGAAAATTCAACACAGTTGCTTACAGGCTTTCTAGAAATTACTTAATTACACTTCTGATAGAAACTTCTTGGATTCTCACTACTGCCACTTTAAAAAATTTTCCCACAGAAGGGAAATCTGGATCCTGTTCTAAAGGCCATGTCTAAATCAGCAAATGAAGAGATACCATGGATCTGTAAGATGGTGCTGAGGAACCAGGTGTCCATATAATATGCATCTCATTTGCTATTTGTGTCTTTTTCCACAGATAAAGTGTCTTTATAGATTGGAGTCTATTAGCTACACTACCCAAAATATTTAGGAATGTTTTTCACTGAGAAGAAATCTACTCAGAGTCCTCCAAGATGGCTTTGTAAAGCAAAGCTAAGCCTAAGTAGGGACAACCCCCCCCCACCCTTCTTCTACTCCAAATGGAATGGTAAGGCAGATGCATCTGTTTGTGATATCAATAGGCTGATAAAAGTGATCAAAACCAGACTGGAAAACAGTAATATGTAAACAATAAAATTAAAACAGTAAGGGGAAAAAAAAAATAAAAAAAAAAAAAATTATATGAGACAATGCGAAAAGGTTACTAATTTTCATAGGGTTTTTTTCTAATTTACCTTTCAAAATTAACTTTCAAAATATGTCTTTTTAGTCATCTGAGGAGCAAAACATTCTGTTAATTCATATAAGTTCAAAATTTCAAACTGTTGAGAAAGTTCTTTTTTATATGCAATGTACATGCTATAAGTGGATGTTCACACAAGGAAGCTGACATTTTGCTATGTTTCCTCTGGGTAAAGAATGTTACCACTGAGTTAATAAAATAAACAGTGACCATTTTAAGCAAAAACCTCCACTCATTTTCAACTAATAACAAAGTGAGCAGAAATGACAGAACTCTTTCTTGGGAAAAAAAACGAAGCAACTTTTGTTCCAAAATATAAGAGGTGCTATATATAGTTTCTGTTAATGAAGGCAAAAGGTTACATTTGGATGAGTTCAATGCAAGGAATTAGAAAGATGAATAAATATGCATTTTTATAGGTCAATTTACCTCAACCAAAGCTGATTTTAGCAAACAAGCCTAGATACTGCATAGGTAACCTGCTGATGTCTACATAACGGGTTTTGTATGTCTCAGAAAAATTTTGTGAGTTTTGTGATGTGCAGAAAGAAAGTACAGCAACAATGGGTAAGACTGTTTGGCTTGGCTTGGATCATTAATCTTACGAATTTTCACAGGATGTAAAGGAGAAAGACAAATATGTGTCAGAGGTTCCTTTGGCATTCTGTGAAACAATTCAGAAACTAAGCATGTCTTTATATACTTTTTAAGTACATAAAGGTTCTTGCTCAATGTTTATCCATATCTGAAGACGAGAATTTATGCCTGTGGAGTTACACCTTACTCCCTATTAGTCTCATATCCTTCTCAAAACTCCTGTGTACCATAGCTTCAGTTTTATGTTATTAAAGTAATTGATTAAAAAACGAATAAACCCAGAAACCAGGCTTATCCCTTAGCTCTTGATGTTTACAGGTCAGGGTATTTACATTTATTCAATCTGCATTTCCTTTGAGCAGGACTTTGTATTTCTTTTAAGTGCACATTAATGGTAATATGAGTAAAATTAGAAACACAGCTGCAGGATCTAGCATTTGAGCAAAAACAGATGGAAAAGCATAGTAAATCTGTTTGGATTTGAGCAAACTTTAAGTCCTGTGAAAAAAGAGTATCACAAATTATTTGAAAAGCAAGTCAGGCAACTTGGATATTGTGTTAAAAAGATAGTAAGTTGGATACATTCTGGTATGGAAATATAAGAATAATACAGGAGATAATGCTATGGTGTTTGAAAGAAGAAACAAGATAATTGCAGAATCATAAAATTATTTGGGTCTGAAGGGATCTGAGAGATCACCTGGTTCCAACCTCACAGGGGCACCTCCCACTAGCTTGGGTTACTAAAAGCCCCATCCAAACTGGCTTTAAATACTTCCAGGGAGGGGGGCACCCACACCTTGCATAGGCAAACTGTTCCGGGGTCTCACCACCCTCTTTACAAGTTATAATGAATGTCTTCATAGTGTCTAACCTAAATCCACTCTCTTTCAGTTTGAAACCATTACCCCTCATCCTATCTTTACATGCCCTTGTAAAAAGTCCCACCACAGCCTTCCTGTAACCCCTTCATGTACTGGATCTCCCCAGAGCCTTCTCTTATCCAGGCTGAACAACCTCAATTCTTGCAGCCTACACTCATAGGAGAGGTGCTCCAGCCCTCAGACCATCCTCATGTCCCTCCTCTGGACTTACTCCACCATCTGCAGGTCATTCCCATGTTGGGGGCCCCAGAACTGGACATTGCACTCCAGGTTGGGTCTCACCAGAGCCACGTAGAGAGGGAAAATCCCCTTCCTTGATCTGCTGGCCACCCTTCTGCTGATGCAGCCCAGGATACAGTTGTTTTTCTGGGCTGCAAGTGCACATTGCCAGCTCACGTTTACCTTCTCATCAACCAATACCCCCCAGTCCTTCTCTCATGGTTGTTCTCAACCCATTCTCTGCCCAGGCTGTATTTCTCCTCAGGACTGCCTTGACCTATGCACAGGCTTAATAAATTAAAACATCCACTCAGTAACACTCACTTCAAAGAGATGCAATACATGTAAGTATTTAACTTAAATACTAACTTAGTAAACTGAAATGAAATGGAGCAGTTAAAAGCTTTAAGTCTTTTTAAACAGGATTTAAATTATTTAAAACAATAAGGTGGAACATGAAATTGAATATACATGATGCATCTGAAAAGAACTAAAAGAAGTCTGGCTTTTATAACAATCAGAAACTGGCAGAAATAATTTAGAGATGCATTTTTGTGTCCAGATGAAGAAAACCAGGATAAGCATAAATTTTAAACTAAGTGCAAAATTTTAAGTCAAGCCAAAGAATATACTGAGATATAAAAAATGTTAAAAAATAATATCCAATGCCACTGAGCCTGCAAGCCCAAAAGATTATCAGTGTGTAAAAGAAACGTTCAAAGAACATAAGGCTGCAAGATTAAAAATAAAATAAGCAATTAAATTAATTATTTGCATTGATCTACCAAGAAGCTTGAGCAATATCCAAACCATTGGTTTGGTTTTGATTGTTTTTTCCTGGCATTAAATAAGTAGATGTCTCAGTGAAAGCATTAGTAAAAGAGGCTTTGGAAAATAATCAAGAAAATTAATAATAAAGAATGACTACAACCCAACGACACTTATACATGAGCTGAGCAATTCAAATGCAAAAATTCTAAAAGATTATGTGAACAAATTAGTCTTTAAACTGGCCCCATCACTAGTGTAACATGTAGGAAACGTGACAAAAAATTTTCTCCCAAGACAATGGATATGAACTGTGGAAATAGAGAGCAGTAAGCCTGGCTTCCACACCCATGGAACAACTTGTGTTACATGAGTCAAAAAGTACAAAGAACACGTGCTCCAGTGTCCACAATGAAATGACAGACATGTTATTTCATGTGAGCTACTCTTGGCTCATACGGGTGGCAGAGGTCATGGTTGGCCTTCAGTAGCAGTGCTGGAAAACAGAGATAATACTAATGGCTCATGAATGTAGAAATGTATCCAGAAAGAATGAATTCTGACTGAGAACCCAGTCTCACAATGTGGGTGAGAAAATTCAGTGTCATTTCAAATACCAGGTGTGATTCACCCCCTGTCCCTCTCAAAAGCTTCACAAGGTGAAAGCCAGCAAAGCAGAGCAGTAGTTCTACAAAGCATGATCTAGCATTTCATTTGAAGATCATTACTTTCCTCGTGGAACATATGAAGAAAGAAGTCATTATTTGATTGACTTAAATGGTCCATAATGCTCCTTTTATGCAAGCTGAGTAGAAATGTTTGTGGCTTAAAATAGTATCTTGGAGGAAAATGTACTGAATCCTTCAAGTATTTACACTGCCAAGCAGTAAATCTCCCTTAAGGAAATTATATGCAAAAAAGAAAGAAGTATCTTTTTGATAATACTGTGGTGACTATTGATAGACTATATTACCTAATAAAAGGTCTTACTCTAATCTCACAGCAGATGCCAAAAATATGAAATACTTAATCTCAAAAAAAAATTTATGTTCCAACCTTTTTATTGAAATTAATTTTACTTTCAAGCAGTTGTATTCACTTACGCTTTCTTCACAGTTTGTATATGACCAGTGGCCATACCAGAATGGCTACAGAACAAAAAAGCCTTAACAAAATAAAAAGTTATTTGAGTCTTTAAAATTTTAGGTATTCAAAAGAAAAACCCTGACAAACATTAAGACTTAAAAAAAGCCATCTTTGGGATTCAAGCCTCCAATCTGCAACAGCTGTGATGAAACAGTGTTTTCTCTCTCATTTGTGGAAAATGGACACGAATGCTGAGGATTTTGTACATTCTTCTATTTTTAAATTTACTTTA
This sequence comes from Florisuga fusca, assembly GCA_038090715.1. Taxonomy (NCBI): domain Eukaryota; kingdom Metazoa; phylum Chordata; class Aves; order Apodiformes; family Trochilidae; genus Florisuga; species Florisuga fusca. The sequence goes on along the minus strand of JAAWXA010000005.1, from coordinate 30,801,016 downwards.
ACCAAACACAAGGGGAAAAAGATCCAGCTCCCTGCAGAGCGCACAAGCATTTCTGTTCCAGTAATATTCTAAGGCTGTGGTTTAATGTTACAACACCCTTGGCAACAAAACTAGTTTTAAGTATTCGTCTTCCCAACCATTTCTTTGTGCCCACTATCTCAGTGCTCTGCTGGTGTCAGAATACAAGAATATTTATTTGTGAACCAGCTGTAAAGCCTTATAATAAATTGTATTTTTTTTAATGAGGGGATGGAGAGGGATCATGTAATTATTCAATTATTTATGTATTTCTAAAGCAGAATCACTCCCTTATCCACACCTCAGGTGGCACAAGAAAGTGGCTGCTCAGCTGCTTCCTGCTAGGGAAAGCAGGGAAGGGAGAAAATCAGGAAGACCTGAGCAAAGTCAGGAAGCCACTAAACAGTTACTGTCATCAATCCACAGCCACAGAATTCTGCACAGCCATTTCATTATGAACCTTATCAGTTCCTTCCATTTTCACATAGCAGCGTAGGCTATTTTATAGGGACAGAGCATACAGAGGTCTGGTGAACAAATATATCTGTTTGGCTGTATCAGAATTTACAAAGCCAACCACCTGAAACAAACAGAATGTATTATCAGTATAAGGTGCTGTAACTTTTTTCAGAATATGTGAAAATAACTCACACTGTATTTGCATAATACTAAGCCAGAAAATAAAAAGCTTAAAAGCAAGACACGACAAAGAAAAGCTTCTCATAGACATCTGAAGAAAAAGCAGAAAAAGTAGAGGATTCAAATACAGGATGCAAACAGGAACTTGGTAACGTGCACAGATACCTGCTCAAATCTCTTTCTTCAACTGTGATCAGTCTGGCCTCTGATTTTTGGGACCAGAGCTTATAATTGTGGAAAACAGGGACAATGTTATGAAATGCTGATTTTAGTGACCATAGCAGTTGAAACAGGACAGCCAGAAACTTGATCAGATCATATGTGTTATTTTTCTATTCTGCCGCAGTATTTTTTCCATGTACTGTCTGCATGTGAAAACCTTATAGGGACACCGTGTGGGATGAAGACAAGAAAAAAATAATTGCAGCACTTTTCATTTCTCCTCCCCCAAGGCCTGTGAAGTGAACTCATACGAACTCAATGGCTATAATATACCAGGCAAAACTCCTCAAGAACCATACTGCTGCTGACATAAAGAAGTCATGGTGCCACAGGCTGTGTGGCACCACATAGTTTACATTCCCATTGCAGATAATAGGAAGAAAAACTAACCCCTCTCTGTTAAACCATAAATTACAGTTTTCCTCTTGAGAGTTCTGCAGTGAGAACAAGAAAGTCTCCTCTCACACCCAAGCTAGTAACCTTACGCTTAATTATGCATTTTTAAGATGACCAGATGCAGGAAAATCATTCTTCAGCAAAGTCAATTAGTGCAGCCCAGAGACAGATCTCTAAAGTTACATTCTTTCTTTTGTCCTCAAGTTGTTTTCAACTACAACTCAAATCACATGAGTCTTCTTTTGTCATGGGGTGGCATAAAAAACCCAAACCCAACCAAAACAAAAACAAACCCCACCAAATAACTTCTTAGAAAATCTGATTTGGTGACTTAAAAAATGGTGCAAAATGGAAAGCAGAACATCCAAAGTCAGTATAACAATGCTCACCAAATGGCAGTTTGACCAATCTCCCCATGTGGCTCCCTGAAACAATTCAGCAAAAGTAGAGAAATGCAGACTATTTTGTCTTGCTGTTTTTGAGTGGAGATGAGTAGTATCAGCAAAAGTTATGTTTATGATCAAGTGAAAGTTAGTCAGCTGGTAAAGTTTTTTCCAGTCATTTTAGGCTTTAAGCATAAAGTATCTATTCACAAACCAGTTTTCCCACGACAGTAATAAGGGGAGATGAAATGGCACTCAGTAAAAAATACTGCCTGACAGCTTTTTTTTTTTTTTTTTTTTCTGACAAAGTTTCTTGCTATGAGGCCATTACTCACATCCCATTCCTTGGAGGAGATAACAGCTGAGATAAACTCCAAATGCACTTGCATATGTGTGGAGGTCCCGGCACTCTGTTTTGTTCCACCATGCTCTGACAGCCTCACCTTTTTATAAAGACACGAGAACAGAGCAGCAAGACCATTCAAGAGAAAACATTCATTGTTACCTCTGAACACAGCTGACATATTACTAAGGAATATTCTGCTGTAGGATGTGGATTCCTAATTCAAACCAGGTACAATTGTCATCTTAAATCAGGTGACAGTAGAACGACTGCTATATGCCAGCTAAAGTATGTATGAAAAAAATCCCCAAACGCCAACCTAAGAACTATGGCAAAGGACTGAGAGTGCTTCTGAACAGGCCCACACTCACCCTGGGAATGAACTCTGGGAATGTGAAATTCAGAGCAGGAAATCCTATACATAATGAAAGGTGGAAGTTTTTCATTATTGCCTTACAACATGAAATGCGTGTTTTTGAAGGGGGGGGGGTTTCCAATTAATCAAGTCCAAGGAAGATGAAATTGCAGCTTACCATATGGCACTGATGTTTGCCAACAAATAATCAGTTGCTTCTTTTTTAGACCATAGATATCTGGAATAAGTAGATACAATTGCATAGTTTTCTTGCATAAAGAAATTCAGGGAGATATTCAGAACTATACTGTGACCCACTGCTCTTCTTAAATATAGGGACCTCTGAAGAAAGCTATTCAGGGGGCACTGAAGAGAAGAGAAACAGGTAGTGGCTTTTATGAGGAAAGGGATACTTAAATGGGTGTAAGACCTGCTAAGCCATAATTCAGTTTTATTAGCTTCAAATTATATTTCATTCCATCCCACAGTAAGTGAGGGATGTGCATTAAGTACCACACATTTTTTATTTCCTAAGCATTGTATCACTGAAAACCTAATTTAAGTGGAATTTTCGTGTGAGAGATTAACTTCACTCTTTAACCTGTTACTATATTTTGGCAACATTTTGGCAATGTTAAAATGTCCCTGATGATATTCAGGACTGCTTCCAAATTGGGCTGTTATTTATGTCATTCAGCAAATTTATTTTTCAGCTTATCTGCCCTGGTGAGACACTACTGTACACTAATAGAATTTGATTTATTTTTCATCTAGGTCTGCCCAGAGGTAAGCAATTTGTGGCTCTTGTCTTGAAAGAAAAAAGAGAGAAATACTCTGTTTTCACACGTGATGCTCTCTTTTCTTTTACAGTCTAATTCAGAATAAAGAAAACAGAGCTTGTTACAGTTAAGACTGCTCTGCAGCCAGTGGTAAAATCAATAGAACCATTTTAAATATGTCAGGCACATATCTCAAATGATGAAATGAAAGAAGTTAGTGACTACAGCAGCCATTCTATCCACAGAACCAATTTCTCATCCAAACAGCTAAAACATTTGAAATTTTAAAATCAAATTAAACACTGTACAACAGGTCTGCTGGGAGTATATTGGGAAGGAAAATCCCACACATTTTTCTGTACGAGGCCAATGAGTTTCCTTTGTTTTTTATTTTTGTAGCCTTTATTTTGCCTCTGAATGTTACAAGATAACAAAGACCGATTAGCTGGGCATCCATTAAATCCTTTAGAAGTGATAGGACTTATAATGGCAGCAAGGCTGCCAGTTTTCTCTTCTGTCTCTTGGGTAATTAGAGAATAACTGTCTTCCAGATGTGCTGGCAGTATGTACTATATCCAGTTTGTCTGTCTTAAATTATTTTCCTCAATTCAGTAATTTTTATGCTAAAAAGGAAGCATTATATTGTTTAGAAACTATAAAAATACAACCCAAATTTGGATTGTTTACTAAAAAGTAATTTATGTACACAGTTTTCTATCATACAGAAAAGTTGGGGTGTTGTCTTTGCATTATGCATCGAATCTATGCAAATAAAGCACTCTTGAAGCCAAAACAGTAGGCCAGACCCAAAACATTCTGGGATATTTCCACTTCAGCTACAGCAACTTAATATTTGTCTGTCTAATACTCCCCAGAGCCATCCTATTTCAGCCCACTGATCACAGTGTCTTCTGAGGTGTACAGAGAGGATGGCAGGATCCACTTGCTGAGAAATCCCCTGCCCTCTTCATTTTTAGATGCTTTTCCAGCCTTTGTGCATTGCCCTGACAGATATGAACTTCTCTGATGAATGTACACATTCCTAGACTTAGGAAAAAACAACTAAAGGATCAATTTAAAAAGTTATCTGTTTGAAGATCTTTGCTGCCTCCCTGCACAGGAGCAACTCCACAATATCACAAACTAGCTTCTTTAATTCCAGGTAGCTATTTAGCAGTCACAAATATTTACTTAAACAAGGTTCAATTAAATCAAATAATGATGCACAGCTCCTCAATACATACTTTCCAAATGATCTAAATAAGGTTTTCCATGCTGCCCTATTCCAAAATGCTGTCTCTCTGTGTTAAAGGGAATTTCAAATTTTTATCCAATTTTTATTTGTTGTACTATAAAATATGTGAAAAAATATGTTTATTGATAAATGTTGTGTTTCACTCTCAAAATACCTAAAATAACATCTGAGCTGACAGCAAAATTTACTCCTCAGTTGTTTAGCACAGACAGAGAAGAGGTTTCCAGTCAGGTTCATGATACATTTATATTTTATTTATACTGAACACTTCACAACTAGTTTTATACTACCTTGTAAACCTTTGTTAAGGGCCAGCTAAGTGCATTTGCTTTTTTCAACTCGAGGAAAGTTCAAACACTTGGATTTTTTATATACATCCCTGTTGGGGTTCTCCATATTTGTTTAAACTACCTCTTCAGTTTAGCGAAATCGTATCAAATTCTAATAATGTATTTCAAGAGGCAGTTGAAGTAACTCACACCTTAGTACAAATGTAATGTGCATGCTTTCTACTTCTTCACTTAGGTCACTGGTGAAGCTATTTGGGACTCTGGATCCACGCCAATTCCAAGAAAATTTCTTTTGTCCATCTTTACTTTTTAACAGTGATCTAGTATTTGCTGAACACTGATTCAATAGTGTATCAATAGTTCCCTGAACTATTATTCAACAGATTTTGCACACTTTTGCAGAAGTTTTCCTCACAAGATGGTAGCAAAGGCATTATAAAAATATAGAAAATATCAGCTACTTCCTGTATAACAGTAGTGCCTACCAGCATGAAGCAAATTTAATAAAGGACTAGAGATAATGAGATAACTAACAGATATTAGTAAAAAGTAGTTGTGAAAGCAAGTACTGTGTATCCATCTATCAGACATCTCTTTAATGGGCCCATCATAAATGTAGACATAATGACCCTACATTAATCCTACAATAATGGAACGTATGCATATATTGCATTGTGCTAATAAATGTTATTATCTCATAAGCTTCTGGGGAAAAACCCATGAACTATATCAGAGGATAAAAAAGTAGTAAAACAAGATAGGAGATACCTCAGAGGCATGAAGATAATGTCTAAGGGTATGAATGCAAATTATAAAAGACTAGTTACTGAGAAGTGCAAGGTTATTTAGGATATAACTCAAGCATGTATAGAACCACATAGCAACCTACTGCAGCTGCTCATGGTTGACAGCCTAGGCAGAAATGTCTTTGTATTTTGTAAAACTGAAAAAAAAAAAAACCAACCCAAAAAACACTAGCTAGCTGGAAAGGCACCTTACTTCACAATTAGTTATAAAGAACTGATCACTCTAATATCCTGTATTGATACATAGGTATTGGTACGTTTTACCTACATTCATTATATATACCTGTATACATCTGCTTTTCGGGGTCTAGTGCCCCAACCTTGGTTCTAACCTGATGCAACACACTTACATATTCCCAAGTATTACTTAGAGAAATCCACTCTAAACCAAAAAAGAAAGTAATTCATAAATATTTATACTGATGAAGAAAGAGAATGCTGCTTCTCAAAATATGATAATGATTTGCAGTATCATGCAACTACAGCAGCAAGCATTGCTAAATTTCCCTCAAAAAATCTCTTATTTATATAATAAAATGAATTAACTGAGAATTTCTTCCATGTCAGCAGTTGTCTGGTTGCATTTTTGCAATTCCAATTTCATTTCAAAACACATTTTACTTTACTTATAATTTATTAATCCTGACAGAGTAGCTAGTGAGAACTGTACATCAAATTAACCTAAAGCCTGATAGCAGAATGCCTTTTGCTTTGAAAAGATAAAAGCAGATCCAATAAAATAATGTTTCTCTCATAACCTCAGCCCTTCACAGTCAAACTATAGTGTATTACAATGAAGAAGAAAAAACCACGCTGAGATGATAATTCACTATTACACATATTTTTCAACTATTATTCAGAAAAGTTCTAGGATGTGAGGTATCACTCAAATGTGGTTCAAATTTCAAAGATTATTATAACAAGAGTTGTTACAAAAATAGGACTGTGCTCATGCAAAAGAGCTGGGACACTCCAACACTCCAAACAAAATGAAGTTACATTTAATATTCAATATTTGAAAGGGTATTGACACAGCAATTAAGGGATATTCAGCTCAAATTTTGATAAAGGAACTTCCCCCTTACAGATTGCATGGTGGAAGGAATAACTTTCCTGATTTATTTTCTTTTCCCAACTGCCAGTTTAGACTGATAAGAGCATATTGACATGCCTAATTTTACGGAGATTAGAACTACTGAGAACATTGTTGCACCTATTTACTGCTTAGAAAATAGCCACACGTGGAAAATCATGCTGAGCTTCTACTAATGTTCAAGCCATAGTATAACTTTTATTTTGCCAGGATTTTCCTGAAGTCTGTAGCATATTTCTAAACAGTTCTAGAATTTCTTTCTTATCTCATAAAGTGCAACATCCATAGAATTTCACTTAGCAAGATAACATTATCTTACAAATAAATGTATGCCAAATAAAACAGTATTGCAATATTAGGTCTTCCATATGTTTTTAGGTTGCTGTTTCTTTAGCTATCAGTTTTTATAGCAATAGTCATCTCAGTGAAAAAGGCCAGAGGGAATGTTTGTGCTATTATGAATCTTCTTCTGACCTCAAAGAGAAAAGAAAAAAGAAACGGAGAGAAAGGATCATCCAAATAAATACCACACGGTATTTCAGATACAAAATATCAAGAAACATCTCCTTGAAAATACAGAGGACAACTTATTCCTGCATAAGTCCACACTTCCTTTCAGAAATACAGTAGAAAAGTGAAATTATTTTCAAAATAGCTGAAAATCATGTCATGGATCCAAAGTGTTTAACCCACATGAAGCATGAAGTGGGCATCTCTATGACACCAAGTAGCAGAACACGATTTCATTTTTCCATTCTAGTTTAAAATCTTATCTTTCAGGCATCCAAAAAAACAAACCCTAAAAAACTAAGAAATTAAATAGAATTAAAATTGCATGTGCAATCTTCCACTTTTATCCTTGTACACACCTAACATAATAAGTATTTACATTACTTAGTATGCTGCTCAGAACTTCCTTACCCTGTTTTCTGTCTTGCCACCATTCTTGGCCATCTAACTAATTTCTAATGTCTTCAAATCACAAAGTCTCCCTATGCAAGAGTGATAATCTCTCATTTGGGAAAGCATCACAGTTGCTTCCTTTCCCCCTCCCAAGTTTCTGTCATCATTCTCCTTCCCAGGACCCCTCTCCTCACTATTCTTCACCCTCCCATTTGATCAGTCAGGTGGCTCCTTGTTCCAAGACCTTCCTCAGATTTCAGCTTGCCTACCTATGACCTCGATGCACTTCTGCACAAATGATAACTCCTTCCAGTAGCAAATCTGTACTTAAAAATATGAAGCTAAAAGAGCTTCTCAAATTATTATCCTTGCTCACATCTCCTTCAATTAATCGATTTATGATATTTTCTTTGTTCTAATGTAACTAAGCACGTTTTTTCTTCAACACTGCTTTTCAAATAGCTGAATTGAATCTGTTGAGAAAAGATTCGATATAAGGCTAAATTCTAGACCGAACAATTTAGCACAAATATATTTTAAAAAACGTTAAGTTACAAATACCTAAAAAAATCAATTCTAACAAGCAATGTCAGGAAATCTACTAAGTGCTAATAAGCTAGCCTAAAATTTACACATAAGTGTGTCTACATAAGACGGTGTGCTGATACTTGTTTACATGTGCTAACTGCCCTCATTTATTGATTCCCACACTTTCATTTAGTTACTTTCCAGTGTCCTCTCTCTAACTAATTGGACCTAATTGAAGTGGTACGTATTTTTAAGTATTTCACCCATCATGCACTGACCCAGGTTTTTCTTTTGCTAAAGAAGATGGGTAAATCATGTTGCTTCATTCAGTCAGAGCCAACATAATGGTAGGTTCTGTCTTTAGAGAAGTTTTTTACTGCAAGCCCTGCTCACTTAAAAATAAAACGGAATTGATATTTATAGCTGCCCTTTAAAGTCAGATTTGATTCTGCTCACACCCAATCTCTTCTAAAATACTTGATAAGTCTTTGCTTAAACTAAACAATTTATGTTTATAACCCAGGGCAAAAGCAAGCATTCAAGAAATTATAATAAACTGAAAAAAGCATAAATACATAAACCACATATAGGGATAAATTATTTTCCTTCAGCAGCGGAGAAAACAGCTTTGTGATATATTTTAAACAGATGTACTCTAAAAGTCTCCATGTTTTGTGCTTTGTTTGTCCAGTGTTTCTTATGGCCCTATGCTCGACAGACTCAACTATTTGCTGAAAACTTTTTTTCACATAGGAGATGGCAGATAGTCAGGTATCAGTCTCTACTCACTTGACAACATGGACAAAATCTAGATTAAGACTAGAGAAAGAGGTTGGGAAAAGTAATGAATCACTGAAGTTTCTTAATTAAAACCTTGCCTACTACAGTTCGATATTTCTTACTTATCTAAACAAAATCATATCTTCACACCTTGCATCACTACATGGAACAAATATAACACACCCTTCCATTTCCACCAACACAAACCCCAAATTGTGCTCTGAATCCTTAAGTTTAACCATAATGCTGATGAATTAGTGGAGTAGCCAAAGCTCTTTGCTTTTTAAACTGTAAACACAAGTTAGAGAGACTATCTGCTATGAATCTATGAATGTTTAAAACACTTTGAGTATAAACTTAAATTATTTTAACAAGGAGCTTTATTCTTTTCTAATACCATTAACTTCTTTGGTTGCTTGGCTTTTTTCTTCTTCTTCCATAATTTACTTTCACAGGAGTTACAAGGAAAAATCCACCTACATAAGGCTTTCCTTCTACATTACTTTTTACCACTACATTTTAAATTGTCTCCTTTTAAAAAAAATGTATCAAAGAAACAATGATGAAGAAGTGTAATTATAAAGATATCTCTCTAGTCAACAATATACTTGTCAGATTTCCTCCTTACAATATTGATCCCAATCAACACTTGATCCAAAAATCTTGTGACAAGAAACGCACCTCTTCGCTTTAAGGAAACAAAAAATACAAAATCTAAGAAAAGTTTTTTAGTTTAAGAAAATAAACTTGCAAAAATATAATAAAGTTCATATATATTCCCTCATTTGCTGTGTATCTGGTTTACAATATTCTAGACTTGCTCCCTTTAAACTGCTGTATTACCCTTTTAGGGGAGACAGTTCAGTTTGATGATAAAGAACAGTTTCTAAAAAGAAGTGTTCCTAAAGAGCAGGGTTCCTAAAGCAGATGATGTCTTCAGCATATTGTAGCTACATAAAGCTTTAAGCACAAGACTTGGTACATTAAATCCATATTCAGAAGGAACAGTGAGCATTATACAGCAGACATTAATAACAGCTTCTTCTCTACTAGAGAGAAATGTTTCATTTAGAACCTCGTGCATTCTTTTGAAGGCAATGTTTTCAAAGATGTCAGCTCTATCTTGCCACTTCTTGCTTGCAAAACACAAAATGGGAAAAACAAGAGCAAAATATAAGAAGGATCGTATGCTGTTTTTTAAAGCTGGGTAATTTTTTTCATGCTGAAGAAGGGTTGTATTCAAGTCATTTTGCCTTTTGTACAACTTGGAGCCTGGAACATAACAGAAATGCTGATTTCTCTGGTCTAAATATGTGTCACACATCCAGTATCTATTCAAACAGATCAGTTTAATAACCTTTGTTATCAGAAACTCTATCTGTAACCAAAAGGTAACCTCTATAGCGCCTGTATATTTATAAACAGTATTTGTCCACTAAAGGATCATAAGGACATAACTTACTCACACTAGGGGAAGCAAATTGTTATTTTTTTAACTTTGATATATGAAATAGCTTGGGCACAATACATATTGCCTTACTATCTTTCAGAGATTTAGCATATGCAGAAGTAATGAGAAACAGAGAAATTAATCCCTGTTGTTTTTCCATAGTTAACTGCTTTTATTGTGATTTCATGGGTCCTGTCCACACTCATTCTTCAGTTCCTAAAGCAAAATTTTCAACTTCTTGCACTTCAGATGTTCAGATCATGTTTGCAACAACCCAAGAATAGCATAGACAGTTTTACAAAGAATATGAAAAAGATGGTAAAAATAAAATAAAATAAAAATAAAAATAAAATAAAATGCCAACTTTACACTTCACAAAATACTCTATGCTCTTCGCTATCATATTCCTTCCAAGATAAATTTCAGGGAACACCAATGCTCAGAACATCTTTGTAGTTCCAGTCCTCAAAAAATCAGTCTAGAACAGAGATCAGTGGCAGAGATTTGGGATAGACACAGTTTCACTGACTACTCCTGTGACAGACAAAAGTGCGTGGACAAATTTTTCATCTTCAGTGTAAAAATATGGGAACATTTCAGAGAGAAGACAATGCAAATATCTCCTTGTGACTACAAAGAAGGTGATAATTACATTTTTCTGTTTTGAAACACTCTTGGTTGGACACTGGATGTCACCATGATTCCAAATGTTCACTGAAGAAAGAAACAGTATTTTGCCCAAATTTCAGAACAGGGAATTTCAAAAAAATATATTCAGAACTCACTCTACTTCTCTTTCTACATTCACAGCATCTCACTTTGTGATGGCCTAGAAATTATAAAATTTAATCCTGAGATTTTATTTAAAGCATTTTATAATGAAAGACAATTTTACAGCCTGTATATCAGCATAAAGGTTAATATTGTCACCACCTTTTTAAAAATGAAAAGTCATCTATCCTAGTCTAATTCAATATACACAATTGAAATCAATGAGAGTTCTATATAAAGAACAAGGGTACAGAATAATGCAAAATGTCAAGAGCTTCTATTTATAGGTACTTAAATTGTAACAACCAAAAAAAATGTCAGGTCTAAAGGAACTGATTCTTTTGAAGTAAAAATACTATCTTTCTGTATAAACATAACCATGCAAAAGCAGAAACTTTGTTCAATGTCTTAGGCACTGTCCTTGAGACTCACTTTTTTAGTGTTGAGAATTCAAAAAGGATCTAATTTCATTTGACCTTTCATAAGGTCAAATAAACTTAAACATAACTACAGAACATAAACTACAGAAATACCATAAATCTATACTATATTTTCCCTTCAGTAAGGAGCAGAGATTTGTTTTAAACTGAAGCTGAACAACACATATTGTTATTTGTGCTTCTGTAGCAATACCTGAGGTAAAACTTCTTCTAATACATTTCTTAATTACTACTTTAGTAGTTCTTACTTAGTAGATACATTTCTTCTGGGTAGCAAAATATCCTGTATATCCAGATAAAACTACTCATCTTTTTGTTTGACTTTGGGATACTGATTTAGCTAAAAATTACACTTTTCTAATTGAACTCTAGCCTGGTTAGCTAAGCTCCACTTCATACACATTGGTAATGTGAATTAAGCAAAAGCAGAAAACACCAGGCTGTTGCTGAAAGTTGATTTTTATATAATAACCTAGAAAATTTACATCAGAAATAATAATTGAGAGATTAAAGCTTAAAACTAATGCAAGGCACTGGAATTGTAGAAACATGACACTTTTTCTGGCAGTAAGAAAAGATGAATAGCAGATAACATTTTATTTTAATTTGCTTGTAACACAGGAAACTGTATCCCCAAAGGCAACTATGCTATTTTCATTGCATCTGCTTTATTTTTCACAGATAAATAAAACTATAAATCTCCAAATTTATTCCTGAGATACTACTACTTCATATTTACTGATGGAGATACACTGCAAATTCTTCATAGACTTCCAAATTATTTGCAAGTACCCAGCATTAGATTCTATAAAACAAATACAGATTAATTTCCCCAAAAACATTAAGCCATTTTGTCAACATTAATTATTTGTCTTTGATACACTTTGGCCAGCTGGGTCTCAGGAAACACAGATTAGCTATTTCTTCACTTGGCCCTGTGAAGAATTAATTCAAACACACACACATGACCGCTAAACCAAACACATTACGCTACAAAAATCCCTCTTTTCAGAAAATACTCCACTCCTGCTCCATGCTCAGGCCCTATTATCTTGATAAGAAGAAGATAGCAAAGGATACAATTTTGTCAATTTGACTTACATGAGAAAGAGCATTTGGGCACTTTTCTTTCCTTCTTTAAGGTCTTCCAAATATCCAGAAAATATGGAGGAGGAAGAAAAACCTATGGCTAACTGCTGGCAAGAGTTAAGTTTTCCTGTTCTGACAAAGTTTCAAAACCTAGCTAAAAGCACATTTCAGGGCAGTTTAAAAAAAGCAGAATATTTTTAGTGGTTCTTTGATGTCATTGGTTGGTAGAAGCCCCTTAATTTTAATTGTCTTATACTTCTGTGTGACACGGTTGGTGACAGTCACAGAACAATTCACAGAATGCATCTGAATGCTTTCTGAAAAAAAAAAAAAAAGACAAAACATGCTGCTGGGGATCATCACCTAGGCTAAAAAACTCTTCAGAGTCCTAAGCAACCATTCTTATCCTCATTCTATTCCAAATTCAGAGATAGGTGTTAAGTGAGCTGCAATGTCTCAGAACTCACACACCAACACAAAATAGAACTAATCACAATCTATACCTTGTCAACTTTTCTCTCTCTGCAACCCCAACTACAGGCTCACCCTGGCCAACCCCTTTTGTACACCAAGGGTGCAAGGCACAGGGGCAGTATGACACAGCTGCCAAACTTTGGCTCCAATTACAGGCAGGAGTAGGATTATTGATCATTAGCAGCTCAAGGACTGAAGAGAAGGACTGGTTGGTCTGGGTGGAAATTGCTGGGTCACCAGTGTCACGTTAATGATTTGCTTAAGAGCTCATTTGGTCCTACCTATCATTTGTGTATCAGGCTAGAAATTATTGCTTTACATTTTCAAGTTATGTATGTCCTATTTGCAGAACGTCTTTGCACACTGCTAAAGAAGCCCAGACAACCTCCACTACTGTGAAAAAAATTGGCTGGATGAATAACAGTTGGCTGATACCAACATGTGATAAGATTCATATGCTTGAACTTGGCAGAGAAAAACATGTCCAGGAGTTTTATCTGTAATGTCATCTCCTTTGTTTAAAAATTTGTGCCTGTAAACTGGTTGATACAGATTACAATGTAGGACTGCTTTTGAATTTAGGATGTTGAACTATGGTAGTTTACATTTTATGTAAAGAATGGGTTCTACTACCTATAGCTGGCTCAGATAGTGCCTTTCATCAGAGCAGGTCACAGTCAGTGTATAATGTATGCTTTCCTGCATTCTGGCTTCAGCAATCCAAACCACCTGGGCATGAAGCCACCAACCCTCAAGAATATACAATATATACACAAGACAGCAAGGAGCATGCTCAGAAATATAAGAAACAGAATATTGTAGAACCCTAAGCTGACTGCTTACAGAACAAGTCTTTTACAACTGCTTACAAAAAGTCTGCAAATGTTTAGAGCTAGGACAGCTAAGGAATACATAACAGTGGGACAAAGAACCAAGGTCAAAATTTCTCTTATTTGGATATAATGGATACTTTATGTAAGTACATATATAGCATAAAGAAGAGGAACAAGTCTGATACAAATTTGGAATGAACTTTGCAACACAAGAAAGAATGGACTTGTCACAAATTTCTATTCCAAATACTGTCTGCATTTTTACACTTGTGCATCCAGTGGAAGCTAACAACAGAAAACCATTCAAATCTATTTAAAAAGTTGACACATTTTCCTTGTGTAGTTGTCAGATCATTCAATGTATTATAGGAGGATGCACAAATTCTTTGGTGCTGACGGGGAAAGGTTTTCCTAGCTGGTTCAGGTTTATGAGCCACGTGGTTGGAGGCCCTGGGTGCATCAGTCTTCTACATGATTATCACATAAGAAATATTCTAGTACAACTAAGACCTGTAACATTTCAAAGACTTACCCAAAGAAATCAGAGTTTTAAGGAAGAGACTTTTTTTTTTCGATTAAGACAATATGCATCTCCTACACTGAAACATCCTTTCTTGCCTATACACAGGATTGAGCTTGTCCATTTTACTTTTTGTTAATAAAGTGGAGTGCAAATCATCAACCGTAAGCCACAAAATCTTTTTTAATCCAATGTTATTGAAAAAAATTATTTTAAAAAACTCTTGTCGACTTTATTTTGCAAAAAATAAAGTTTCTAACAAACTTCCTAACCTGTCATCTTTTTTATTCCATATATAAACCCATACCACATGCCATAACACGTTCATAATGAAGAAAACCTGTTGTGGTCAATCAGAAAACAAAACCATAAAGCATGAAATGAAAATCAGCATGACGCAAGTCATATTTTTGCATTTGTTGCATTTCCTGTGAGCTTACAAAGGTCTGGGTTTTATTTAATTATCACAAAAGGTAATAAAGTTAGAGGCATGTCAATGGGGAACAGGTCATTACAGAGAGCTGTTAACTTCTTAATACAATCCACTGATCTTTCAATCTCTCTGCAACTAAATTAATTAGCTGTTACAGCTAATTAGCTGTTAGAATATTTTCCCCCAAATCTAACCACAGTATATAACTTCTTTATTTTACTACACATTTTCTATAAATTATAAATATATTCACTTCAATTAATTTAAACAAATTAAAAAATACTCATTTTCACATATTACTGCGTGAACACTAAATTGGAATGTGTAACGAAGTAATGAAGTAATAGGTATGTGATAATTATAATTTTTTCCTTAAAAGATGCAGATGCTGCCACCTTGTCAGTACTTACGAATTCTCTGAAGTAAAGTTACACTTTATAATATGAAATTTTCATTATAAGTATCCAAGACATTCCAAGCATATCCAAGACATGCTTCCAAGACATTCCAATCGCTACCAGCATCCTAGAATTAACATATACAACAGTAGTGAAGATTATTTTCTTTGAAAAATAGGAATATACTGCCTGACATTTACCATAGGCTACGAGCACACAGGTCTTGATTCAGGTATAGCTTATAGATACAGCTGTACCAAAGTTACATAAGTATCAAGGATTAGTTGCCAAGATATATTTCTATATTAGATTTTTCATTGTCACTTTTCTCTCACCTTACTGTCATGTTTAACACCTACTTCTCTTTGCTTCTAAACTCCTACATGCTCATACACAACTATGCTGTCATTGCTACAAAATATTTAGTCCATATGTTCAAGAGATTTTCAACAACAGTGCTTTTGAACTAACCTGGTTACTTACAAACCCATGCTTGTTTTACTGTACTGCCCAATTACATTTTTCAGTTTTTCTACTACCAAACTTTGTATTATGTATTATTAAATGATAAAATGTATAAACTGCCATACAGTGTACATTTCTAATACAGCAATAGTATGGTTTGATATAGATGCATATATAATTAGGCTAAGTTTTACAAATTATGGTGTTACATTGTGGAGTTAGACTTTAGTTTCCCATTCAAAACCTGTATCTATATGTTACTATACAAATTTAACTACACATAACAACAACTCAGCAGTTTGTTTTAAGTCCATGAGATGTTAAAACCTCACAAAGGAGTTGACACTTTTACTCATGTTTTACATTGCAAGTTAATAGGTTTTCTGTCCACTGGTGACACCACTGATACAAGTAAAGTAAGTTGTCACTGAGCTGCATCTCATCTAGAGAACAAATGAACGAGGAAATACTAAGCTTCTCTAATTCATCATGGCTTGGCTTCATGAATGAAGATTTCAGAAGGTCTCTCCCCATGGCTGCTGCAAGCACGCTGATGGCTGATGAGGCCAATGGGGGACAGGCAGTGGGGTTGCAAAAGGCACAGCAGAGTCTCCTGTGAGGGGACAGCCAAGGCACGGTCTTTTGTGCTGTCTTTTCTCCTCCAGACTGATTCCACGTGTGTTCTCCAAGGAGGCAGCAGTGTTATGGATGGTGTCTCCATGTCTCTCGTCTGGAGGCTGGAGTGGACACTGCTGGCAGTCAGTATGGCCAAAGCTGAGGGACTGTTTCAGGGAGTCCTTGGATCTCCTCTCTGGGGCTCCTCTGTTATGGCAGCCAGTGGCAAGTTCACCACAGAGCACAATCTTAGGGAGGGATGATCCTCCATCCTGGAGACGTGCCCTGCCCAGCACAGCTGTGTCTTCAGTAGCATGGCCTCAGTACTGGTGACCCCTGCCTGTTCAAGGACAGTGACATTGGTCACAAGGTCAGTGCAGTGGATGTTTAGGATTGTACAGAAGCAGCACTGATGGAAGCATTCAGGGAGTCGTAGGTGGTGGTGGTAGATGACCCATGATTCAGACCCATATAAAAGATTAGATAGTTCAATGGCTCTGTAGACACCAATCTTTGTACTTTTCTTCATGTGTTTATTGCTCCAGGCCTTTTATGAAATCTTCCGAATGCTTTCTATGCCTTTGCTAATCTGTTGTCTATCTCTTTGTTGATCTTGGTGTCCGAGGAAATAATGCATCCCAGATAGCTGAGCTGCTGGACTGACTTAAGCTCTGATTCACCTATGGTGATGTGGGGATGATGGAAGTCTTCCTGTGGTGCAGGCTGGTAGAGAACTTCTGTCTTCTTCAAGTTGACTTCCATCCCAAAAAGATTGGACATGGTGATTTAGGGTCTTGGTATGGGCCTTCAGTCGCCTTAGGCTGAAGAGGCTCCCATCAGTACCATATCGGATGTAAATACCATTTTCTTCATCAAGGTCTGCCGTGGCCCTTTGAAACATCATGCTGAAGAAGACTGTGAATAGAGTGGGTGTGAGAACTCAGCCTTGTTTCACACCATTGGTTATTGGGAAGGATTCAGAGACTGCATCACCATATCTGACGTGGCCCCGCTGATCCTCATATAGCAGGATGATAATTTTGAGGAACGTGGGGGGGCATCCTGATCGTTTCAAGATTTAGACTATCTTCTGAACACACAACTTTTGACAGAAAAGTACAGATAATTTTATGAAGTCTTAATTGAACTTTCCTAATGTTCCCATTAAATCAGTTTTAAACATAATTATGAGTTGAATCTGAGATATGTTTGTCTTAACAGTTTTATGGAATTAGTTTTAGAGAACAGATGGACATTTGAATATATTCTTCAAAAACAGTGTTTTTGTAAAACTTTTAAGTAGGAAAAAGGCTGCATTTAGGGGAAATATGAAACAGCAAGATAAAAATAATCCAACAGGATGACTGAATTTTTCTGGAAACCTTTTAAGGGTTGACAAAGAACATATAAATGAAGAGGGCACCAAAGAAAAACTTTAGTGAGTCTGATCATTGCAAACATGCTGGAAGATCCATACAGACATGCAATATGCCTTTGCCAGTTCCTCGAGATTTAGTTTACCTCCTTCCCCATCCATTTTTTCAGTCATTCTGAAAATGGTCAATGTATGTTTTTAATTATTGTCAGATATTTATTGGCAGTTCTTTTTCTTTTAAATTGTGGTTAATTTTGAAATGTAGGTGAAATTTAGGGAGGTGATTTATAAAAAAATCAGTTTGTGATGACTTAAAATCATTATATCAAGATTAGAATGGGATTTTTCAAATCTGAATTATGTTTGCATATGAAAAAAAGAATTATGGACTAAATATTGTCCATCACTGTGTTGGGAAAGAAGCAAAGTTATGAGAGAAATGCAGACTGAAATAAAATAAAACATGAAGCTCAAATCTTTACAATAAAATTATTTTTTTCCCACTTGGTTGCACAGCGTAATTATCTCGCATTTGCTATACACTTTCTTTTTTCCTTTCCTTCATCTTTGCATTTTAATCTGCTGTTATAAGCTAACGATTGGGAAGTTCTAATACAGTGAAAACTGAAGTACTTTCAAAGAGATTAAGCATGAACTAGAAAAAAAAAACAACAAAAAAGAACATACAAAACCAGTTACTTTCAGCCCTTCTCAATGCAGACTTAAAGCAAGACTCTGCTAACGTACTGCATTGCTGAAGGTCAGCAAGATCTGAGTGTACTGAGAAACAAATGAAACCATTCATTGTATCCTGCCATGAACAAAAGGTAGCAAATACATCTAATGGAAATAATGGAAAATTGTGCAGAATGACTAAATAAAACTTCAGAACTAAAGTAGGGTTACAACTTTTTCATGTATCTCTCACACTACCTACTCCTATAGCTTCTCTTGATGTCAGATATGCTTCTAAAATTGATTCATGATATTCCATGTATTAGCTGTGATAAAAGAGGTGTACTTCATCTGGCTGGGATGAAGTTAGTTTTCTTCATAGCTGGTTTGAATTTGTGGCCAAACATGACAAAACATCAATGTTTTGTCTTTTGATGAAAAGTGCACAGACACTTTTTCTCACTTTGACCTCACCTCCACCAGGGATAGCAAGAAGTTGGGAGGGAAAACAGCTGGGACAGCCAAGTCCAAATTAGCTAGAAGGATATTCTGTACCATGTAACATAACATTAAGAAACTGTCAGAGAGGAAGACGGGGGTGATGGATTGTCTCACAATGTGACTGATGCTTGGAGACTGGCTGGGCATAAGTCTGCTTGTGGGAGGTGAGAAGTGATTTCTTTTACATTGCTTGTTTGGGTTTTCTCTCCTTTCCTTCATCTGTAAAATTGCCTTGATCCCAACCCATGGATTTTCTTGGGTTTGTTTTTTTCTTAATTGCTCCCCCATCCTGCTGGGTGCAGGGAGCAGATGAGTGTCTGTCTGGCTACTTGAGTGCTGGTTGAGGTAAACCCATCACACAACATTACGTAAATGTCACTTTAAATTTAAAAAGTATTCACATCTTTAGTATAAAATGTCTTTAGTATATATCTTTAGTATAAAATATCTTTAAATGTCTTTAGTATAAAATACAGAACTCTTAAAGGAGAACCTGATGCTGCTCTGGAGAGTCCACAGGGACATGCTCTACTATATTACATTGCTCTTACACTCTGTCCACGGAGCAGAACTGAAACCCAAATGTATTTGTGCAATACAAATTACCACATAAACAAAAGGACCATGCTTTGCTGAGAAAGAGAATTAGTAACTTGACTACAAATCCATTTCTTAAGAGCTCTGTCACCCAAGCTCTTATCAGCCCTCACTCTCAATGATATAATACATTCTATGGACAAGATAATGCTCACATCTTCAAAACCTCAGTGAATGATGTTTGCTGTTCAATAAGTGTCACAACACTGAATTTTACAGTAACTGATGATTTGCTGAGTGTGTTTCTACCCTACCATTTCATCTGTTGTTGCCATTTCATGCAGTTGTCCTTGTAAGTAAATTCAGAAAACACAAACAAAACTTGAGTATCATAAGACATGCAAGTTTCATCCCCATATATTTGGAAGGTCTGTTTTATTTAGGAACAGGCAAGGCATAGGAGGTCTGCACGGGTGAACTTAGCACACGAGGGTGCATTTTACTCTGAGGAAGAAATGCTGTTGAAGAAAAATATAATAAAAGAAAATTACACAGAATAAAAGAAAAACATTAATAAGAATAGAAGCAGAAATTAGCTGAGGAAAATTCAAGAGAATGCAGAAAATGCATGCATAATTTCCAAGAACAAAAGGGGAAAAAAGATCATACCAGTCAGGCAAGATAGAATTCTGAGTCTAAAAAACAGTATCTATCAGTATTTCAACTAAAATAAAGCTCTCAATAATTGACACACATCCAAGGCACATGTCTCCTTATATCCATATGTCAATAACAATTGTTCAACTACCAGTGAGGATCTTTACTCTTATTTTTGTACATATTTTTAAATAAAAAAAGGCCATAACAAAAGTCACATTGAAGGGAAGAGGAGGACATTGTACATTACAATTTAGTTTTCTAAAAAGAGCTTGAATTACTTGCCTTGAAATTCAGTTCATCTTAACCAACAGAGCGTTATAGACCACTACTTTCACACTATGAAAGTTTCACCAAGCAAATGTGCCAAATAATATGATTTCTCTTAAAAAAAAAAAAAAAGAAACAACTACTAAAACAAGTTACTGTGCAAGAAGCTACCTGATCATATTTACACACAGATGACACAGAAGAGCTGAATTTTCCTTTAGGGGAGGTTAATATGCACCTAGATATGAATTGCACTAACTCATTTCCTGATGTACTGCTTTAGGTAGGATATATATATTGCACTGGCTATGTTACAAAAAGAAACAGACAACTCCTGCTTCAGTCTAATAAAAGTGACCTGACCATGTTTAATAAATCAAGCTTTTCTAGGGATAAAAATGGAAGCAATTTTAATTTGTGAAAACTCAGGCCTAAAGCACAGCAGAGAGCAAGACAATCCACAAAACTAGTAGCTGTGAAAAGTAGTGAGAAAGAGTTTTGCATGAAGAACCTAAGTCCTACACAAACTCTGCTTTGGAAACCTGAAGTAACTTGTTTATGTGGCCTCCAAACTAACCCATTTAACAGTGAGATTTTATGTTAACAAATTCTAGTTTATCTGATTAATGGTTGATGACCTCCCTGACAGAGGAGTAGTGATAGATGTAGGAACCCTGGTAACCTAAGAAATGAAACAAAGAGTCCACTAAATTGGTTATTCTGAAGGCCACCAAAGGAAAATTATGAGATGGCTGTCCATGGTGAGGACAACCACTGAGGTGGGTAAACAGGGAAACTGTTCCTAGGAAGCCTTGCACATTAAATGGGGTGATCAGTATATAGGACTTACTAGGGGAGGAAAGAATTGGGATAAAGATGAAAGAACATTTGGTATTGTGTAAAATTTATCATGAGATGTTCACAGAAAGGACCAAAGACTTGGAAAAGAAGGGATCAACATGGATCTGCAAGGGATAAATATGGGAAAATAGAGGGGAAAGGGGACAAAAGAGGCTAGTCCCATGTAAACATCCTGGTCTATAAATTGGAGAAATCTGGAATCAGTGGATGGGCTACTTGGTGAAAAAGGGACTGGCTGGATAGTTGCACTCAAAGATTTTTGGCAAACAGCTCGATGTCCAAATGGAGAGTAGTGAGGAGCAGTGGAGATTGGTACTGGCACCGGTACTGTTTCACCTTTTTGTCAGTCAAATGGACAGTGAAATCAGAAGCACCCTCAGCAACTTTGGTGGTGACACCAAGGTGTGTGGTGCAGTCAGTATGCTGGAAGGAAGGGATGTCATCCAGAGGGACCTTGACAGGCTTGAGGGGTGGGCCAATGTCAATTTCATGACTTCCAATAAGACCAAGTGGAACATTCTGCATCTGGGTCAGGTCAATCCCAAACACAAATACGGGCTGGGCAAAGAATGGATTGAGAACAGCCCTAGGGAGATGGATTTAGGGGTGCTGGCTGATGAGAAGCTTAACATGAGCTGGCAATGTACAATTTCAGCCCAGAAAGCCAAACATATCCTGAGCTGCATAAAAAGAAGCCTGGCCACCAAGTTGAAGGAGGTGATTCTTCCCCTCTACTCAGCTCTGGTGAGACTGCACCTAGAGTACTGTGTCCAGTTCTGGAGGACATGGAGCTGTTGGAGCAAGTCCAGAGGAGGGCCACAAAGATGACCAAAGAGCTGGAGCACCTATTCTAACAAAGATTTGTTCAGACAGACTGAGAGTTGTTCAACCTGGAGAAGGATCCAGGGAGACCTTATAGTGGCCTTCCTGTACCCGAAGGCCTACAGGAAAGCTGGGGAGGGGTATTTTATAAGGCCATGTGGGTATAGAACAAGGGGTAATGGCTTTACACTGGAAGAGGGTAGATTTTATATTAACTATAAGAAGAAAAAGTCTCCACATTGAAGGCAGTGATACACAGGAAGAGTTTGCCCAGGGAAGCTGTGGATACCCCCTCCCTGGTATTGTTCAAGGCCAGCTTGGATGGGGCTCTGAGCAACCTGATCTAGTGGAAGGTGTCCCTGCTCATGGGATGATCTTCAAGGTCCTGTCCAACACAAACCATTCTATGATGTTTCTGTGATTAAAGAGGTTGTTGGTCAGCATGCTTGCATGGATGAGTGCTGCACTGCATTACAGGTCTTCTGATCTACTTAGTAAAGTTTGTCCTCTGCATGGGTATGCTGTCAGCTATGAGTGTGTATGTGTGGGAGCCACTCCACTGAACTTTGATCTGGAATAGCCTGCAAACACAATATGAGGGATGAATGACAGCAACTGAAGTGCAACCACAAAAGTCAGGGGCTCAGTCCTGGTTTGGGACAGTATAGTAACAATTTTCTTTCTTGTAATTTTGCTTTCAGTTAAGTCTCTTCTAAGTATCTGTACTTTCTGAAATTAACAGCAAGTTTCTTAGTCAGTGTCTGCTAGGATTGATAACACTCAGTGTTTATAGTTACAGTTAGAGAATGGTCTGCAGAACCAAGGACACTGCTCAGCTCTGAGGAACATCTTATGGTCCATAAAGAGAAAGGGAGTAAAGGGGTCACACCTGAAACTCTCCTTTAGGGAGGAGCAGACAAGACAGGTGACCAAAACTGACCAAACAGAGTATTCCACACCATACATGTCATACTCAGTATAAATTTAAGGGATCACAAAGGTCAAGCCCTTTCCTTCTTCTGCTCCTTTGCCCATAGCCAGCATCCTGGGAGGGCTCCATCTGTTCATCTGCCTGTGGTCACAATTCCTGCCATCCTGAATCTATGTGCTCCTGCCTTCAGCTCCTGACTGCTGCTGACTCCAGGAGCCCAGCCTGGGACTTCTCCAGGGCTGCTCTGCAGCCTCAGTGGTGATGTGAACATTACTGGGGGGTAGGGGGAGGAACCTCATATCACTTTTGTGTATATTTGTATATATTTAATAATTTTTCCCGTTTCATCATTACTGTTTCATCAAAGTTGTGTAATTTAGTGTCCAGTCCCTAAGTGTCTCTCCCTTATTCTCTCCCCTTTCTCCATCAGGGAGGGGAGGGGGATTAATAGACAGCATCTGTCAGTCAGTTAATTGCCAACCCAGCATCAAATCCTGAGAGGCTCATAGGTCCAAGTGCTGCAAGTGAAGGAGATGGGGGTGTCTAGGGGTCACAGCTAATGACTAGGCTGAGACCAGCACCAGGTATAAGAGACTTAAAACATGAATGGGTGCATGCTGCTGCATGCTGCTGCACCAGCAGAATTGAGGTCCTCCACAACTGGCTTCCCTAAGAACATAAAAAAAATAGGACTGCGAAAGATTATCTACACAGAAAACTAACAAAGAAATGTTACGTTCAATCAAAATAGGGAGTTTGAACCATTTGTTGAGAAACACACCAGCATGTCTGTTCATGACAGTGAAGTCATTCAGAAGTTATACCATGGTGCTAATCACTCAGTCTAGAGAAAAATTATAAGCAATGGCAGTTCTCTCAGTGTCTTGCTAAAAATTACATACAGATAAATATGTATCTAATTGCATTTCTAGGTAATCAAATTCCTCCCTATAGGAAAAATACCTTGCTATATTCAATTACAGAAGTTGGTCTTCTTGACCTAGTGTCCCTATATCCCTAGTGTCTTTGGTAATTATTAATCAGACTGCAGACTGGTTCATGGTTCTGATCTGGAACTCTTTTATCAGTGATTTTGATAAAAGAGAACTGTGTAGTCTACAACTGTTATGACTTCAGGGAAATTTCAGTTTTGTTAAAAAATTGTAATTTTCCTTTTAAAAACTGTTGCAAATTACATAGAAACATCCATACCACAAGTGAAATTATACTGAATCCAAGTCTAACAGGTTTTCCAGTCTTCTCAGTCTAGAACTAGGCTCGTAAGGTGATACAGATCTTACAGCTTTCAAACTTGACCAAGTGAGCAATAATTTCACACGTCTCAAAACCTATTCAGGAGTAACCTAGAAACCTGTGAAAGCCTAGACACTATGTCTACAATCTGTTGAAGATGCTCTGTAAACACATTGTCTAGGAGCTGGGATTTAAGAATGTTTAGGGAGAAAGAGGGAGGGTCTCAAAAGCCCAGTTAAAAGGTTGAAATGAACTTTTTTTTCCTCCATTTTTTTTTTTTAATTTCTATACTGCAGAATAAACCACAAGTTTTTTCCCCCATTAGTTTTCGTTTCAGACTAATGAACAGAATTTGGAATTTCAAATGTGGGAAACACATCTGTTTCTGGAGGAGAAAAAGTGCTTTTGAAAAGCATTTTTGATTTCCTGAAAGATTTTCCACAGCTCTTTAAAAGCTACAGTTTAAAAATTAAGTATTTATACATACATGCACACACATACGTACCATACATAAAAAAAAATCTGTCCAGTGTCTATTGACTGGTCAACTTCAATGATGCAGTTTTTCTGCTTCAGCTACCTGCTAGAGTTTTCTTTGCCTCCTCCCCTCCTTCATCTGATGGAAATTTGTGCTCTTGTAATGAAAAGCTTCATTTCTGGGGGTTTATGCCTGTTTATGGTAACAGCTGCAAAGGCACGGATTGAAGAAAGATTAATTTTTTTCCAGCAGCTAAAGCAGAGCAGTACTGCATACCTCCATCTGTCACTGACATGAGATGTGACCTTTTTGGATATAGTTTCTTCATCTGTAAAACGAAAATTATATTAACCTACTGTACATCAGAACATTAATTAAATTAATGTTGTAGGGAAATAAAGCTTAGAAATAGTCAGATGAAAAGCACTAACAAGATAAAGTAATATTACTGCTACAAATCAAAAGACATTTGGGCTGAATATTTTAAAACAGCTGTTTCTAAAATCAGGATTCATGTAGAAAAGAGACACTAAATTCCTAGTGATCATTCCAGTCCCTTGCTAAAAGATCAGAAGGAGGTTTCTTGCACTTTTGGCACTCATATTTTCATAATTACATCCTGAATCCTTAAGATTTTTTTATATCTGTATATATAGATAAATTTATAAATAGGGAGACAAAGAGACCAAAACCTCATTCAGAAGTAGGCCTTACATTTTCTAATTTTCTAATAGTTTCCATAGCAACATGTTGCAGTATCATAAACAGAGACATCACAGAATTACCACATCTTAGGTCTGAATAGAATCAGAAGGAAGGAAGTGGAAATACTAGCAAAAAGTAACAGGAACAATAATCAAATCTTCTAAAACAATGCAATGTCATTTAAAATATCTGCAACCATTTTTGGACATGATCTTAAAGATTACTTCTACTAGGAGGAATGCCACCACATTCTTAACAATGCATGGCTTCTGCAATCACCTAACCTACATTACATAAATACTAAAGATGTTCCCTAGGTTTACGGTGTTATTTCAGTTATTAGAGCCTATTAATATTGATGTTTATTTCCCATGTGAATAAAAATTATTAATATTTATTTTAATATTTAAACTATGCTAAAAACTGAAATTTACAATAAAAATTAAGAAAACTACCTTTTAGGCTTTGACATAACTTTTCCAAACTTTTATTTTAAGAAATTTTCAATCTCTTAAACACGAAAGGAATAAAAGTAAGCAACAGGAAGAAAGTTAAGAAAAATTCAGTATACGTTTCACAGCCAAAGAGTAGATGTAGTAATGGCAGTAATAACATTACTTAGTGATAATCTCAAAAACTGAAAATCTGTGTTGTGCTCCACCAAAAAGAAATGAACAGAGTATGGCATGGTTTGACTCGGCTGCCTCAAAATGTTTCCTTTCTCAGGTACACAAACTCAAGCTGCAATCTTACAGGGAGGCTCTTCATAAGAAATGAACTTGAATGCATTTAATCAAACAAATTAAAATAATAATAGACAGATGCATGTAATTTTAAATGGAATTATTTACATTCCAAAAACCAGTTTCTCGAATCTAAATATTTTGAATCTTAAACTCTTGCTTCTCTCACTAGAACTATCATTTCCTTTGTGACCATCTCCTTTAGTTTCCACTTATTAAATTTCATCACAGGTGGCATTTTGATTTTAAAGGGTAAGCCTTACACTGTATGTTTGCAGATACAAAGAACAACAGTGTCTTATAACAAGTTTTCATTAACTACCTTGTTATATTCCCGCCTTGGAAAATAGTTCAAATTTTATATATACAAACAGCCACAAAGTTTTTCAGAACAAATATACCAAATATATCTGCTCGTATATTTGTACGTACTGTTGGTTACCTACATTTCTAATGACAGCAAAAGAAAAATTAGCAATCCACAGCTCAGTGCTACCACAAATTATTGATATTGAATTAGTGTGTTTCTTTCAGGATCTAGGTGGAAACCACTGGATTCAGTCATCTGAACTGTTTCATCATGGAAGAGGAGGTGACACTGATATCTAGAGATAAAATTTAGGACTTAGTTTCTGGACATATTCAATGCAACAAATAACTCACAGTATTTGGATAACTGTGTACAGTGCACACAACCCCTAAGAGTTCTGTCCATTTTGTACAACACTGTTTGGAAGTCTGAAATCTTTCTATATAAAACATAGATAATTAAAAATGCTATGCATTTAACTTTCAATATATTAACATCATCACTGTATCAACCAAGTTTTAGCTCTACTGACTTATGAGTCTTTTTTTTTTTTTTTTAGAGATAAACAGAGGGATCAAGCAAACCTCAAAATTTAATATCAGTATTTTCACAAAAAAATCTAGGTAGGATTTGCTTTTTATTTTTCAACTCCATTTCTCATAGTGCTCATTAACTGAATCATGTACGATCCCCAGTGTAATTCAAATTATTTTCCTCTGCATTTCATCTGAATGACATCTACTATGTTAATTACTATCTGAATCCAAAGGGGGAAGGGAAGAGGGAGAGAAATGTGAAAATACAAGTCAGCAGCTTTTTGAAGACTTTTAATAGTCAGTTTAAAATTGACAATTCAAGATATAAAAAATTTAATAAATAAAAAATATTCTTGCACTACCACATGATATATTAATTAATGTTGGTATGCAATAACTAAATGAAATTTCTGGAGATACCCTAAGGCAGTCAAAAAGAATATCCAAATCCTTTGATCCATTTTGTGAAAGTTTAAGTATACTTTTTGGATGGAATCCAAACTGGTGCTCTGATTAAGGAGTAAAATCCAGAAGTCAAAATACAGGATTCACTGAATTCCTTAAATAACTTTTTCTAGTAGGAATCAAATGTTAATGCTCTCCTTTAGCAAAATGGGTGGATTGCCCATATTGTCCATTACTAGAATCTACCTTCACCTGAACTGAATCCTTGTTTGAGAGCACATCATTTTGAAAGTGGTAGAAAATTTAAACATCCTTAATGAAATTAGGAGAACTGAAAAAATCCACGAAAAACTAAGTTCCTGTTCACAGTTTTGTGAGCATGGATCTGCTTTGCTGCTCTTCCAGTTCTATTTAGACTGCTTGTTTCAATGCACTGTCATTTAAGAGACTCCCTGCTCTCTTCCTTCACTCTTCCCTTCCCTTCATCTCTTCCCCCAGGTAAGCATTAATTAAAAATTCTCAAGTGAAAAACAACCAGGCAGTCAACACTGAGGTAAGTTCAGTTTCTCAGACAGTGCCACTGTGTTGAATTTGATAGCTACTCACACAACTCTGAATGAGCAAGGCTAACAACTAGGTCTCAGTTCATCATAGAATTTCACCAATAATGCCGCATTTCTTTTCTGTAAATCCTCTGGTTTTAGATTTTTTCCAACCATTACTTCTTCAAGAACTGGAATCAATTGCTCTTTTCTGCACAACCAAGTCCTTCCAATTCACTAACAGGGTGAACTGAAACCTCACTCTCCCAACTCTTTGGCTTTGACTGGATTTGGAAGTACTCATCATAGCACAAAAAGGGTTCCTTGTCTCAGAGACAATTTCTCTCACAAGGGGAAGTCACCTGTTAGGTTAATACTTACAGCAGTTCTACATTTAAATAAATGATAACCACATATTTTCAGAAAGTATCTGTAAAGGTTAAGGAGTGTAAACTTATGATTATAAACTTCATACAGACCTACAGTAAAATTATGAACCACTGCTTGGCACAGGCATTTAATCAACTTTTTTACTTTGACCAATTCTGGAAATTTACATTTTGTCCAAATTATGTATCTATAGACTGATTTCTGTGTAGGGATATCATCACTACTTCACAAAAATATATATCCCTGTTTAGACCAAAAAAACAAAACAAAACAAACAAACAAAAAAAAAAACCTGAGAACCTACTCGTCTTATATTCTGAAGCAACAAATTGCTACCATTATTTACTTACAACTGTGTACAAAACAACCGAGAGAGTGAAGTATGAATCACTATAATCTTATAAAGAGGATAATACTTGCAGCAGTAATGAGACATATGATAAAAAACAATAGGAACTGTGATTTTACTTGGGAAAAAATCTAATAAAATAGTATTTCAGAATTAAATTATAGTCTATTACATAGCACAGAGCTTTTCAAAATTGCAAAACTGCTGTCTTTATTTTATTATTCATCCCGAACTAGCAGCTCTCATAAACTTTCTAAATTCAACTGCTTCTACCCCAGCCCAATTCGCCCATCCAATTTGTATTAATCCAATCACAGCACTGAATGGGTCCCTTGTGAGAATGCAGGCCTTTAAGAGAAAAGGGTAGATGTAGTTAAGGTACTTAACAAAGACAGCATACTTTTCTTAAAGAAATAAAATTAATAAACTAGAAAATCTTAGCTTATCTGGTAAAATTTTAGGGAGTATTTCTGTTTTTTAGTGTTTGAAGTAGGTAGGCCTACTGTTACTATACAATTAACAGTAAAAGGAAAATCAAATCAGTATTCTTTTTCAAAACTTCTATGGATTTCTAGAAATCCATCCACCATGTAGGAAGGAATACACATGAATGTATATGAAGTCCTATCCAGAGAAAAGATACAAGGAGACTACTCAGGCACACAGCAAGGAAGGTTGAAGTTCTCTGAGGCACACTGCACCTCAAAACCCCATTA
The DNA here is from genome assembly GCA_038090715.1 of Florisuga fusca. Lineage (NCBI taxonomy): Eukaryota > Metazoa > Chordata > Aves > Apodiformes > Trochilidae > Florisuga > Florisuga fusca. Next base: position 30,771,681 of record JAAWXA010000005.1, on the reverse strand, counting down.
CAAAGAACTTCATGCTCAGGACTCTAACATATGGGAATAATTCTAACATCTAACATAAAGAATGATTCAAACATCAATTTCTTGATTTTTTTCCCCCCTTTGAGCAATAATCCAGAGCACTTGTAAAGTATGTGAGAGGTGGTGCATGAAGCACAAGTGTCCCTTTTTTGAAGCAGGCAACAGTCAAACTCAGAAAAAGTGTGATACAGGAGCTGGTGTCACTAAAGGTTTCCTTTCAAACCTGAGGGTTTAAAGGACCTGTGAATGCAAAGAAGTTGCATGTTCTGCTAGACTCAAAAGACAGAGTTCTCCAGGCTGCCCACGGGTCAGATCAGACTGTGGTTCAGGTAAAGAATGATCAATGGACTTCAAGGAATGGCTAGTAGCATTTTCAGCTTAATTTTTTTACCTTTTTATACCATGCTGCTGTCTTGAGAGGCACACAGTCTATGGAGAGCAGTAACTCGGGAAAAAAAAAAGATACTATATGCATCAGAAACTTAAACTAGAATCATAAAATCATTTTGGTTGAAAAAGTCCACCACTAAACCATTTCCCCAAGCAGCACATCTACATGTCTTTTAAATACCTCCAGGAAAGGTGACTCAACCACTACCCTGGGAAGCCTGTCCCAGTGCCTAAGAACCTGTTCAGTGGAGATATTTTTCCTAACATCTCCCCTGGCACACGTGGGGCCATTTCCTCTTGATCTGTCTCTTGCAGACTTGACACTATCTTGATTATACCAGTAGTTTGGTTAGTATCTGACACAGGCTAAGAAGCTTCTGTAGCTCAATTACAAGAGAAAAACTAGAGGAAGAGGAAATACTAAATCTTCACAGATTAAGTTTCTTCTCATCCTGACTTTGCATTCGAATTGGAATGGCCTTTCACTCAGCCATTGACAACAACCTTCATTACAAGTTCAATTTTACTGGATTCAATTTAACTCCTAAAAGAAAAATTACTCTTATTATTTGCTGCCTTGTTTGTAGGTTATAAACAACTGCACTCCTTCCTGGAACCACTAAATACTTGGGATGAGAGCATCCTTCTGTTAGTACTGGAGCTATTGCTTTAAATCCTTTCACATGCCTGTATTGTCCTCCTCAGGTCTGTTCTTCTGAAGAATATGTTGAATAAGCAAGGCAGCCACCACTGGACTGAGCCAGTCCCTCAACACCATACAAAAAACTAGGAAGAACCTCTAGAGAAGTTTAGCTTTTGTAAAAGCTTATTTCAAGTCCATTTGATATATCTTCTGGACTCTTGGAAAAAAAATGAAAGAACACATCACCTGGGACAAGATAAAACAATTCATGAAGTGATAAAATGAAAAAGTCAGTATATGTGTGCTAAAAAATGTGCACAATGACTTGAAAAAAGTTCCAATATGATTTCTGTCTCCTAGGTAAATAATTAATATTTCAGTATGTTATTTCTGCTGTTTTCTGCTACCAAAGTAAATATATTTTGGTGACTAATAAATAAACAGTGATATGATTCCAGTCAGATATCACTACTAGAGTGGTGAAATGACAAAATTCTTTTATTACTAACGTTCTGTTAAATTTTATTTCAGATTGAAAACCTACAGACAGAAAGGCAGTTTCAATACTGATTTAAGTACTAAGTATCTTAATCCACGACTGAATTTACCCTAGAAAGTCCTTTAGTTCTTTTAAGCCAGAAGTATTTTTAGTCCCCTAAAAGCCTACATTTAATAGTGGCTATGGACTAAATAAAAGACAAACACTGACACTGGATGAAAAAGTATCAAAGAGAGAATAAAAATAATGATTGAAAAAAAAAAATCCAATTGAACTTAAATGATTCAAAGGGTATGGGAAGATTTTCTCCTTGGTGCAAACATTAGAATTCCTGATGACATAGAGAATGAACAAACTTCAGTTATTCCTATCTCAAAAAAAGAAACAGAAGAGATGTAAGGAAACACTCATCCAAGCATCATATTCCTATCTGACTGAGACCAACACAAAGTTATAAAAAGCAGCTTGGAAGCAGCTTTTTTGTTTTTTCTGTTATGTTTACTTTTTATTTCACAGTTTTATCAGCAATATTTCATCTAGGATTTCACAATCACCCAATCTCAGCTGACTTCCAGCTGAGACTTCCTATCCAATATGTGCAGAAACACAGAAATGCTCAGGTTGGAAAAAACCTTTCAGATTGTTGAGTACAACGAGGAGTATCTCAGAACTGTGACTCTCATCTCTGTGGAATCTGTGATGAGTTACACCTGTCTCTTCATTTCAGTAGAAGATTTCCAAATGAGCTTGAGTTTCTGACTTTTCTGACTTAGGCATTTTAACCTATTGCAAATAAAAGCAGGGAGCTCAGTGAGAAGAAAAAAAAAAAGAATATGTAGGTCCATTCAGCCTAATTCTGGACAACCATATATCATGCTATGTCTCCAGAGACTACAGAAACAATCTTCTGTTTTCAAGAGGGAGTGTTATGGCAACCAACCAACAGAAAAGCAACTGCCTAAAAAAAACTAAACAAAAACACCACAACAAATAAAACCAACTTTAGTTGGTTAGTATGATCCCAAATATCTTCTATGATTATATGTATCAATGATATACTATCTAGGATAAAACACTGATTAATGATGAAACTCTCCTATTTCTTTATTTGGAACTTTCACTGGTAAGAACTACGAGGCATTTTTAATTTAAATGGAAGCAGAAAACACACGTGCAGTTAGTTACTAGCACTTGACACTTCCACTGCCAACTTGATACTTCCACACTTGGATGCCCAAAAGACATAAGTTTGTCAATCCAAGTCATTACTTAATTACAGTCCATCCTTGTTGGTATTAAATGCCATCCTTACTTGAAGCCATTTTGAAGACATTCCTTTAAAAAGAAAGAACAAACAGACAAAGCCCCTCTAAAACTGAGGGAAGAGAGGAAAAGTATTTCTCAACTTTATAATTAACTATAAGCAGACAATTAAAAAAAATAAAATGGGAATCAGTCATTAACAAGCATCTGATTTGCACAAAAGTCACAGATAATTATTATCAGTTGAATTTTTGAAGTTTCACTTCCTTTTGAGGCCTCACAAATTAGAACTAACATAGTTCAGAATTTATACCCCAAAAGAGGAAATGCTTATATCTGATTAAGGTTAAAAATATAAGCAAGATACTAATAAATATTAATATTTTGTATAATTAATTTTTCAGCTACCATTCTCTCAATGACTGTTTAAGTTCATTTACTTCATCGTTAAACAATTCAAACTGAGTTCTTAAAAAAAAAAAACAAAACATGAGAAGGGAAGCACTGAAATTGGATGGAAGATGAAGTACTCTTTTGCTCATGAAGTTTAAGTGTCTGTGCACATCTGTGTGTGCCTGCCCATTCAAGTGACTGTATGCTTCTTGTGTGTGAATGAGAATATTTGGTGTGGGAAGAGCTCTCCAAAATCATCTTCTAAGGAATTAGCTGGAATGAAATAAATGATGAAGTAAATGAGAAACAGGCAATACTGTCAGTCAGCCTGCTGGGCTCATAGAACTTAAAACACATGATGATTCTTAATGGCTTGGTTTCTTAAGGAAAAAAAAAAAAAAAAAAGTAATTGTCCAAGTCCCTAAGAGAGCCATGATTCGTGATGCTTAAAAGTTTTTTAATCTGGATTTGTTGAATTATATGCAGATTTGAGGACTTCATAATCTTTAAGAAGGATTAATCAGTTAATACCAACAGAAAATGTTCCACAAATATATCGAAACATAGGCATGACAGCTCACAGTGTTTTAATAAAAAACAGGACTGAACAAAAACTGTGAGAAAGAAAGACATTCCATTATGTAAGATAATTTACTGAATAAACACCTTAAAACTTATCTTTGGCGTAAGTAATGAGTAATAAAATAGTTACTAATTTAATCAAAGTGTTCTTGAAAAGGTAATCTAAAAGCTCAGTTAAGAGTCCTCACAGTTAGAGATCCACAGGCTCATACAAAATGTCAGTAGCAAAGAAATGCTATTTATAACACTGCATCCATACCTAAACTACTTTTATGACCTCTGTGTAAATTGTTAAGTAAGCCAGCACACCATTTGCTGTGCTGCTCAATGTAGTAAGTGGTGCAGTTACAATGATGATAAAGGCCTCAACAAATAGCACCAGCACTATACACAGAGATTTAGGACCAGATTGTACCATTATGCAGCATCTCACATAAATGATTTCACAGCTACCAACTACTTGGGAAGTAAGCAGCTGCAGGATCTATTCCACTTAGGTACCAGAAAAAGACTTGGATAAAGCAAACTATCAAGCTGCTTTTTAATTTAAAGGCAGACACATCCCTTGTCTCAAATCTGCTTGGTGCATTATGTGAACAGAAAAAGGAAAGGTTACATAGTTACTGAAATGGCTTTAAAAACAGATCAAATTTTTCAAGAGGTAAAGTTCTGAGATGAGGCCCACAAAGGCAGAAATTTTTCTACTTCTTGTTTTTAAATCACCGATTTCTGTGATGGCCATTTAGGATAAATCTGGTGTGTGAAATTGAATGTGCAACCTTCCCCCTAAGGATAAGAAATCTTTTTAATCCCACCTAAGGGACAACAATTGCACCTAACTTCCAAATTAGAAAGGACTGTTTTTACCTGTCAACCTGTCTTTTCTCTAATGATGACAGCTTGCTTTTTTCTCTGCCCAGTTTTACAGTCCTGAGTTAAGTGACGATCAGAAATGAACGATCTTTGTACGTATGAGTGCAAAGGAAGGATAAGGAATGCTGCAATTCATCTTTGACACAGCAATGCTAGAGGAGAAGCAATGCTGGTATCTTTCTCAAGTACATGATGATAGCTAAAGGTCACAAAGAAGACGAATCCACAAAATAGGAAATATCACTTAAGTCCTTCACCAGCTGAAAGAAGACATTATCCTTATAACTGTGAATCATAATGAAAGGGCAAGATGTGCCTCAGAAAAAAAAAATCAGTTTCTCTTACTCCCACCTCTCTGATTCACAACAAGCCCATCGGTTTTGTCCTCCTCACAGGCACTCATTCACACAAACATCAATTTCCCTGCTGTTATTAGGCCAGATATTTTCCCCAGTGATTCGTTAAGGAGACACTTGAAAGAAATGACAGGAAAAAAGAATGGAAAACGTTTTCTGGTCTTGAAAGACTCCTGTGTAAACACTTTCCATTGATCATAAAGAAGGGGAAGTAATTATTGGCACTGAGATGATGTGGCAGTTTATACTTTCTTCTGCAAAGGAAATTTTTGGATGAAATAAGAACAGAAGAATCTTAGGTTCTGATAAAAGTACATTAATGAAAATTTATTAACTACACCAGGGACTTCAACTGGACTTCTTCTTTTTTTATGCATCAATCCCTTTTTTTCTTTTAACAGTTCATTATGCCATTTACACTGATGTGCTATTTCACTTACTTGTTGAATAATTTTTTCTATTTAAAATTAATTTTGTGAGGCCGTCAGACAACACCATTAAAACTTTCAAAGCCAGTAGAATCTGATATTTTTATGGGCTGTGAACCTTGTAGCAGTGTATTTCAACTCTCATGATGATATCCTAATAGTTAATAAACATTTTTCATTACTTTGGGAATTTCTGGTAGTTATCTAAAAAATAGTATGCTAATAGGTTTTTTTTTTAATAACATGGTTCTCTGGCACAAAAGTTGACTTTCACAAGGGAATCCTGCAAAATTATTCAATTGTTTGTCTGCATTGTTTATATTCTGCAATTTGGGTGTATTTTCCTCTCTGGATCCATCCATGAACATTTTTACTTCTAGAGACATCCATCTGATTAAGAGGAAAATTAAACATGCTCTTACAATAAAATTAACTAATTTTATTCTAGTTTAGATTAATGTGCATCTTCCTGTGCTAGGAGTAATATTTAACTGCCATTTCTATACAAAACAAGAGTCTTGGTTTCCCGACAACAGTGTTTTATGTATAAACATTACTGTGAGGTAGAGTACTTTTACAGCATCACAGAAATCAGCTGATATCAGTGCTGAATAAGCATTAAGATGCTTGTTAGAAATGTTTGTTATTTGTTCTTTTTTTATTCTGCAATTAATCATTTGCAAGATTTTGCAGCTTTTTAAAGCATACAGTATAAAATGTATTCTTATGGTGAAAAGCAGAACAAAAAAACTGACTAAAGCTCCTTTCACTATTGCTAACACCACAAATAAAGTAATTATATTGGTCATGTTATTCAAAATGATGGAGCTGTCTTAAGTGTAGGCCTAAATGTCAAAAATATGCATTTATTCCTAGTCTTAATATTTACTTTCTCTGACCTGTTGCAATTACGTATTGAGAAAAAAACAACATTATTTATTTTGAAAATTTATTTTAGTTATTTATACAAAAATAATTTCCTTTTCCTCTTATGTCCTAGAATTCCAGTTTCTGTATTGTCTTTTTTTTTTTCCCCAAACCAGACAGTTGCCTTGCTTATGCTACCTTGTAAGACATACAGAACAATTAAAAATAGGATTCTGGTATGCTAACAGACAAATACAACAGTGATGTTACAACCTGGTTGTAAAGAATTCTGCAGAAACTCAAGCACAAACCATACATTCCCAGGCCCAGTGGCAGAAATATATTTTTCTGATTTTAGATAACTTTCCCCCAGAAATTTAATGCCAGCATTCTCTACACTTAGGTAAATCACATTTTCCCTTGTTTACATTCAGTAACTTGTACTTTATTCACTCTAGCCCCTAAACTAAGCAGTAAGGAGAAAAATCCTTAACATAAATATAGTATTTCAACTTTGGAATTCGTGGCTTCTTACAAATGCACATTTGAAACTTTTCATCAATATTATTATGAATAATTTTGCTGCTATCATTGTAAACTTTTTTGCATTCTCTTTGCCTTTCCCTAATATATTATTTTTGCCAGTGTTTCTCAGTTACACTTTTACTAGGAAGCAAATGATTCAGAAAAATACTGTTTATTGAATAAAGTATCTTTTGTCTAGAACAAATACACATTGCAAATGATGAGCAATTACTAAGCTTAATGACTTTAACACTGGGATTCTGCTTTGGGCTTATATCTAAAATAGTCAATAATATTAAATTATGCATTAATTAGAGTAATAATTATGTATATCAATAGTTTTATCACTATATACATGTCTGGATTTGTACATAGTATTGAAAAATCTAATTTCATACCTAAATTCTGTGAAGAACCTTAATTAGATTATATTTTCTAAATGGAAGAACACATTTATAATGTGACAATGTATAAATACCAACTATCTAGTGCACCTGAAATTGTATTGACTTAATCATGACTAGTATAAACGTGGGCTAAAACACTTCATCTAACTGTGACATGAGTGGCATAATCCATTAGGAAGATTTTTCTCCCCAGAATGATTAAATTGCATTGTTTTGCTGGTACAAAGACTTATTATTTATTTATTTTCCCTGCCTACTATGCTCTTGTGACATCCCACTTGGACTACTGTGTCCAGTCCTGGGACCTCCAACACATGAAGGACGTGGGGCTCTTGGCACAAGTCCAGAAGAGGGCCACAAAGATGATCAGAGGGCCAGAGCAACTCTCTTATGAAGACAGGCTGAGAGAGTTGGAGTTGTTCAGCCTGGAGAAGAGAAGGCTGTGGGAAGACCTTCCTGCACATGAAGGGGGGATACAAGAAAGATGGGGAGGCATTTTTTATAGGGACATGTAGGAATAGGACAAAGGGCAATGGTTTTACACTGGGAGAGTGTAGATTAGTAATTATAAAGATTTATTCAATGTGAGGGTGGTGAGACAATGGAACAGGTTGCCCAGGGAAGTTGTGGATGCCCTTTCTTCAAGGCCAGGTTGGATGGGGCTTTGAGCAACCCGGTTACTGGGATGTGTTGAAGTGGGTGTTCAAACTAGATGGTCTTAAAGTCCCTTACAACCCAAAGTAAAGATTTGAGTAAACCATAGACTAGTAGGAGAAGATAGGCATCCCCAAATGAGACTGATGGTCCAGATGCTTTGGAAGACATGAATGAAAAACTTTATTTTGACTGAATTTTTCATGCTTATGTTAGGCATGCAAATTTATACATCTAAAAGATCTGATGAGGGTTTAAGCGAGCTCAGCACTCAAAACCCCCAACTGTTGATAGAAGAGTCTGTACAGAGTTAGTACTGTTACTACTATTGGCTAATCCTAGTCTTGTTAAAGAGAAAAGGTACACTTTATCTTATTTAGCTACCAATATCTGCATTTTATAAATGAAAAATAAAATAGGAAAATTGATCCATGTGATTTTAGTCATGGAGAGCAAGGCATAAAATGAACAACATGGGCTTTAGGGTAATTCCTGGAGAAGTTAATAAATAATACACACTTCTGGTGGAAAAATTAGGGAATCAATTAAAGAACCATTGTGAAGTCAGGATAAAAGGAAGAATAAAACAAGACATTGTCAGACTTGCCTGAGAAGTTATAGACCACTCTTATAAAAAGGTTCTCTTTAAAATAAGTGTTGTATTAGTATTATGGCAAGTAGTTTCATATTGAAGAGCACTCTGTCAAAATTAATCTCTAGCATAAAGGACCACTTTGATCCCTATTCTTCTGTCAGTATCCTTATTCTTCTCACCCTCTCCATATGACAAAAAAAGCATCAGTCTTCCATGAATGCAACACCAAATGAAAAGGAGTCCCATTTTTGTACGAGAAATCACATGTTCAGCTATTAATAAGGTTGCTATCAATTTTAGACGTACCCTTCCACCTTAAAAGCACACCTTGATGACACTAATACAGAATTATTTCACCTGCAGATAGGGATAAGCTTAACCTAATGGAACTTTTCTGAAGTCAGGTTGATTAAAGCAGTTCTACAAATGCAAACCAAGCTAAAAATAGGTATTAAATTATTTTAATCTTGTTATTGAATAGAAACAAAACATCACAAAATTAAACCTAGTTATATTATACAAATTGGTTTCTCTACTATAAAAGATCAAAAGAAATGGCGGGACAATTATTTTTTTATGGCTGAGATGGGCAAGAGGAAGTATCCAAGCAGCATTTGAAGATTTGTTTCATACATCTGTTCGTTTTAACAAAAAGAAGGTGCTAGATGATCCTGTGAAAACACACCCTATAGGTCTTAATATCTGGGCTAAGTCCTCTTGAAAAAAACTGAAGAAAACCAGATTTAACCCCAAAAAACATTAAGTCTTAATACCTTTGCATGCCTATGCTGACCCACCCTTGTTGAAAGCAACGGATAAGATTTTGCCACAAGAAGATGCACACATCTTTATGACAGTGACTCTGAATTAACAAACATGAAAGCAAAATTATTTTTAAGAACTTGTCTTCTCTCCCCTGGACTGCTGAAACACCACACAAAAGATAGGAGCATGTATCCCATCTGACTGCCATTCTGCTTGACTGACCTGGGAGTGCTCAGACAAAGGTTTGAACATAAAGACAGATATTTAATTTAGTTACTGCATGACTTGTCACCGGGCCACACTGGTTACACATAAAACACACAACCACAATGTAAACCATCTTCTAGTATTAACAGTTTGCACAAGAGTTCTTTGAATGCCTCTACTGTAAAACCTTTACATGTCTGTCAGGTTTTGAGAAGAAGGGAGAACAGACTAACCTCAAACCAGGGGTTTGCAAAATTCTTTTTTGCCCTGCAAAATTCTTCCGTGTGTGGCCACCAAATTCGTAACACAGTAAGAATAACCTCTACCCTTCCTGTGTGGTTTCTGAAGGACCACTAATAAGGATACGGAGTATAACTACATGGACAGTTAACCTCTTTTGAGATTATAAGTAAAAAATACTTCTCTCCTGTCTTTGTTACCCTTTTGCACTGATACATATACACTTAACTCAGCCCAGCTCTCCTTTCATTTCAGTGTGTTTTAGACTGATGTGCTGATAAGGACAGGATCATGACATGGTATATGAAACTAAACATCAGCATAAAATCCTCCTGCATAATTCATAAGGTGCAAGGAAAATACCCAGAAAGACTTGCGTATAGAAGATTTCAGGAAGACTTTTGAGAATCAAAAGCATTGCTAAGGTAAGAGTATGGCATAACACTGTTGCAAAGAGATCCTTCAAAGGCCTTTCAGATGATAAAATCATCTAAAAGCCAAGAAATGCATGAGGACCTGATGATCCTCAAATAAAAGCAAAAAAACATTGAATGCAAAAGTACAAGTGCATCACACAAATTAATATACTTGAGACAGTCAGTCTTAAACCCATGTAATTTGATTTCCTACAGTGTTATTTAGTGAGTTCTTAGGTTCAGTTTTCTCTGAGAAGATAAATGCAAGTGCAACCATTTCTGATAGAAAGACTGAAGAATGGATCAGATCAGGCATCTAACACACACTAAGTGCACGTAAGTATTGTACTGGAAGGGCCAGTCACTGAGGTCATTCCAAAATACTGGATCAGTCTAGAAGGTACGTATGTAAGAAAAAAAATGGCTTACATCCCTCAGACTGAAATTAGGATCTTTGGTTTTTGTATTGGGATCTGACTTTACGTCGCCAATATGTTCTGCCATTCCAGAGGTGACTTCTCTATAGAAGTCTTGAGAAAAACTAAAAAATATACATGGAGGAAGCTTCTGTCATACTAAATACTGTAACAATTTCAAATCAGCATGACACCTTGGTATAGCAATGACTGATAATCCTGAAATGCTTCAGATAGGTGAAGTCTTCCCTATGTAGCTTATGCAGGGCCTCCTGAGGAGAGTTGGAGACACACATCTTAGAGAATCTTTCACATCAATTAAATTGAATTCGACAATTTGTCTAAAGTAATTTTGATGAAACGAAATACACTTCTTTACTCTGTTCTAGCCCCTCTCTCTCTCTCAGAATCTAGATGTGCAGCTGTTATAGAAACTTGACAGTTTAGGCAAAAATACTCTACCTGAAACACCAGGCATGGCTGTTTAGATGCTATTCCTAGTGAGACTCTGTAACTTACACAAGTACTTTTTCTGTTGTTTACCTATGCAGTAATAAATTATTATTTTTGTTTAAATCAATTACAACACTGAGTTGTCCTCAAGGATAAATACTGTCCTTTAATTACTAAAAAAAAATAAAATTTAGTTAGAAAATAAATTATTACATATAACTGAAAGAAGTATTCATTTGATAACTCACCATTTAATTGAGGTATGAAAAGCCAAAGACTTTACGGTAAAAGGATAGAAGTGCTTTTATATTTACAAGTGTAAAGGTATATTCTGCCAGGCAACAACTTTTCCAACAAGTGTTATCAATAAAGATAAATTTTCAGCTAATTTGCTTTAAACTAAGGTATCATTAAATCTATATAGCAAATCAAATTGAGGAATACAAAGGTAAACAGACTTACTGTGTTTGAACTTGTGTGTAAAACATTCTATGCTTTGAGTAAGGCTTCACTTATAAACCTTCTCAAAACTTAAACAGGGTGGGCTTTTCATGTTTTGTTCAATCAACCTCCTGCTTGCTTCTTCATCAGTGTAGAATCATTGCATAAACACACAGTCAAGAAACTTAAGAAATACACGGTGAATTCTGCTGAGATGCCACATTAGCTTCAAGAGAGGACACAAAGTGAGGTAGGTATTCACAATGAACAGTCACTGATTCTGAATTCCATAAATAAGAATTTTATGCTTATTATGTACTTCTGCTCTTACAAACAAAGAGTTTGGCATTCTTTTGCTCTGCATGGGCTGTCTTCTCACTCTGCCTGCACTTAGCTTAGCAGTACCCGTTGCTGGAGGCTGGGTTTTAATCTAATACTGATGATTAGTACTAAAAAGGCAGGCAGAAAAGTGATGGAAAGAAACGTGGCAGAGACTGAAATAAAGCCACAGAACTTGGAAAACATTATTGTCATCAGTAATGGAGAGTAGAATGACACAGCAGCAAATAAATTTATACAACTTCCTAGGTGCCACCAAGGCCCCTATAGCTTTGAATGGAGAAACTAGTGACCAGAACACTGTCCAGAGAACGGAAGCACATTTGAACTCTAATGCTGCTGAGAAAGCAGCTTGTGGAAGTTTCCCAAGGACTGATAAGCCCTGGAGAGCAATCTTCCTGTTGAGACTGTTAGAGCTGATACAGTCACAACACCACCTGCCTGTCAGAAGGACAAGGCCATGGGGACAGGCAAACATCAGCAACAGGTTGTACAACTTGGATCCCACCCAAGAAGGCTGTGCCTGATACACGCAGGCAAAGATTACAGCATCATCTGCAGCCTCAATGAGAGAAAGGGCCCCTGAACTTCTTCTTCAACACCTACCTAGAAGACCCTGGCACAGCTCCCTGCTTCTAGAGAAGATAATTGAACTTCCCACCACTCCTCCTGCAAACTCTAAGCAAGTGAGCAAACCGTGTGAGCAAATAAGTAAACATTGTAAGAATTATTATCTGCTATTGATAATATGGTTTGCTTTACTTAATAGATTAATGAATAAAAGGCATCTTAAGCAATATTGCTTACAATTTGTGTATCCCCTCAACTTGTGTTAGAAAAAAGGAAGTTGACAATGCTGACATAGAGCTAGTTTGATAGCTGTTTGTGGAGATGAAACCAAAAGAAGAAAGATCTTGATGGGCTACGTTTTTCCAGGACTCCAGTAGAGAAGATATTAGCCAAGAGCAAAGCTTGAACAGTGTGCTAGCATTCACTGAGCTCCAAGGAAAATGGCCATGCTGCCAAATGTAATTTTCCCAGCTGCCAGTAAGGCTTGGTAAGTCCAGAGTCCTGTGACCTTGGACAAAAATTAAACCCTTTGCAGATACAAGGGTAGATTTCCACCAGAGAAATGGATGAAGAACAGAGATAAAATAAAAGGATATTATGTTGACAGAAGCTGTTTTTGTGGGACAAACAAAAGCAGAAGAGTAATTTTTCAGAGTTTTCATTATTCGAATTGAAATAAGCTGCTGACTCAACAGCACTGGCAGCAGATGCATAAGACAGAAAAAAAGTTCAGAGACTTTGAAAGAGTAGAACACAAAATGTAGCTGCTTATTTTCTATTATTCATCACAGATGGCTGTTTAATTGCCTTATTTTAGGTAGTAAAGAGCCAACCAAAACCTGAAACTTAAAACATGAACCTGTCTTCCCTACTAGGTCCCATTCACAACTATCCCAGCCACAGATGATTCGTATCACTGAACTGGATGATCCCTGGCTTGCTTCATCTTCTCTGAAAACAAGAACTGACATCCTGCATCTAGCCATGTCTTCAAATGTGACTAATCAAGTGCCTGAAATTTCACAGTTGAGTTTTTCCAGTCACAGAGATAACACATTATTAACCACTGCAGCAGCAGGAAAGCAGCTTTTAAAGGCAAATTTAGCCAAAGATTTAAAATTTAAACCACTGCATCCAAACATACATGTGCACCTTACCTATTGCCACATTTGTACATGGCATTGTATTTATGTGCAATTAAACAGCCCTGCAATAAGAAATGACATCAGACCTTTTGTCCTGCAGTGATACTGCTGCTACACAGGACTAGTGAGTACTGCTGCTTGAAGTTCCTCTTACAAGAGCAGCAATGGTAGAAACTATGAGCTGCAATTTTAGCTACAGAACTCATAATCCTCTATTTGTCACTGGGACAATGTTTGTCACATATTAAATTGATTGCTTTTAAAGGTTCTTTCATTTGCTCATCATGTTTTCTTCTGTTTCACCACATTTCCCCTGTACTCGGCGCTGGTTAGGCCACACCTCGAGTACTGTGTCCAGTTCTGGGCCCCCCAGTTTAAGAAGGATGTAGAGGTCCTGGAACAGGTCCAAAGGAGGGCAACCAGGCTGGTGAAGGGACTCGAGCACAGGCCCTATGAGGAGAGGCTGAGGGAGCTGGGGCTGTTCAGCCTGAAGAAGAGGAGGCTCAGGGGAGACCTCATTGCCGTCTACAACTACCTGAAAGGAGGCTGTAGCGAGGTGGGAGCTGGACTCTTTTCACAGACGACCTTCAACAAGACAAGAGGACACAGTCTTAAGTTGTGCCAGGGGAGGTTTAGGTTAGATGTTAGAAAGAATTTCTTCACGGAGAGGGTGATTAGGCTATGGAATGGACTGCCCGGTGAGGTGGTGGATTCTCCGTCCCTGGAGACATTTAAAAAAAGACTGGATGTGGCACTCAGTGCCATGGTCTAGCAACTGCTCCGGTGGGTCAAGGGTTGGACTAGATGATCTCTGAGGTCCCTTCCAACCCGGCTAATTCTATGATTCTATGATTCTATGATTTCTTTTCTGCTTGTCCAGCACTGTCTCAAATCTCTCCCCAGAGCAGTGACAATATATTGTGAAAGAGTGAATCAAGTTAATAGCTGTGCTCACTGCATTTTTGATGCACCGAAGAGTAGAAAAAGGAAAATGCAACTATGTAGACAAATTGTGCACTCCCTTTTTTTTTTTTTTTTTTTTTTTTCTCTTGGATTGCTTGCCAATCCACAGAAAATCCAGCTGAAAGTTCAGGCAAATTCTCTTAGGCTAGTATGGAGTTCTATTCGCTTAACTCACATTAATTGTCATCCCTAAAACTGTATATGACAGAGAGGAACATAAATTATCACTGATTATGTTTACCTTCAACAAATGTCAGCAGCAAATAATGAAGGATACATCAGAAAGGCACTCAAAGGAAAATTTCCACAAGGAACTGAGGAATCAACTGGAATAGAAGCATAGAAATATTATTATTTTTCCCTAAATCTCTTTTTAATTATTATGACTATGCTTAACTTATTGCTTTTTTCAAGCAGGAAATTGTTTTTGATCTAAGGCATTTTGCTGGAAGTGTATCCAAAATAAATATGAGCTCACCCAGGACATGACAGTCAATCACACAATCGCACTTAAGTGCGATTAGTACCTGAATACCCACAGAAGATGCATTATCTGTGCCCCTTCTCCCTAATTTATTCAGAAAAAACAAACAAAAAAACCTAATAATCAGCCTTGAAGAGCCTCCTTCATCTGCAACCATCTTAAATACTGACTCAAATCACCCAAATGCCCTCAAACAGATGCAGCCACCATGACCTGAACATGTTACTGGGTTGGCAGAGACAGCAACTGATTAAAGAAAAGTAACGAATACTAGTATATTATTTCTTTCACTGTTGATTTTGAATTACGCAAAAAGCAAATATGTAAGGAGCATATTATTATGGAAAAGATAATTATCAGTTTTAAATGTTTTATCTCCTGGTAAACCAAGTACAAGTTCTGGACAGCTGAAGCATTCAGGTCTACATATTCAGTCTCGAGCATTTAGTACTCTCTGATTGGTGCTTGAAGCTGTAATAAGTCTTCTCTCTCTTGTAAGATCAAATTATTTGATTTTGACACAGTAGAACCCTTTTTAAAAGGCAAAATAATAGTGGGTAAAATAAGTCATTATTTCACAATTTTAATGCATATTAAAATTAAAATTATTTCAGAAGTTTGATATACTAATAATACAAAATATTGTACACTTTTGTGTAAAGGTAATACACACTATAGAAGACTGAAAACAAAAAATATTTGTCCTTGTAAAACCTTATTCTCCATATTTTAATTCTGCATTTCTACTTAAAATATAAGAGGCAGTAAGTCTCAAAGAAAAGAAAAGATTTGGAATAGCAGATGAAACAAAAACTGATATGACCATTACAAGTAAAGCACTATACAGTACAGTCACCATATCTGTGATTTACTTCAAAAAGCTCATGCAATGAGATGTTATTTTGAATCTGCTAATAGAATAGTAAACATGGAATTATAACTTAGCATTGAAAACATGCACATCCAGATTAAATGGTTAGAAGATGCAAGAGTTAGTGTTTCTACAACAGTGTTGCTTAGGTCAAGCACATGGTTTGTTTCACAGTTTATCCTATTAAAAACTTTCACACCCCCCTCCCACTTCAGTGGACTGAAAGGAAAAAGTAGACAAAGATCTTATGATTTTCCTGTCAGTACTACATGACTGCAGGCCTTTTCCTATGTTAACAGAGAATACAGATACTGTTCAAATTTTAGTAAAATCAACTGCATCTGTTGGTAACAGAACAGCAGGAGATAAAAAATTCTGAATCAAACTACTTAAAAAAAAAAAAAAAAAGTGCTACAATGCTGTGGATAACCACACAAGCTGGTCGAATAATCTGGCAAAAGGCTCTTGCCTGGATTTGCACATCTCTGAGATTTTTAAAAGACAGATACAGCCATTCTAGACCAGGACTTATAGTACATCTCTCAGAAATGTTTTCTTTTCTCTTCTGCTCAAAGAAATGCATTTCATTAGCCTGAAAGGGGAAATCTAATGCTGCCACATGTTGAAATACTGTATTGTCATTTGGCGCTACAGAACAGCCTGCTGTTTGTCCTCAAACTCCTCGCACAAGTGTGACTGTTTCTCTCTAGTTAACAAATTTTAGCTTGCATTAAACCTTATCAGTAAACATGGCAGTACTGCAAAATCAGCAATTAAGGCCTCAATAGCTTCCACCAATTAGGGCTGCTGCGTGCCAAGAGCTGCTGCAAAGACAAGATTGCGCAGCGAGTTTATTAACTCAATTCTTCTTGCAGTGGAACAGCTAAATGCCTCTTCTCTGGCCACATTAAAGTAGATATAGTTCTTTTGCAGTGACATACACCTCTGCCTTAGAAAGCAAATGCAAACTTCCCAGAAGGCTGGAAATTTTTCATTTGGGGCTTTCACATCTATAGCAGAGTGGCTGCTGTCTCTGTAAGCGAAGCACAACCTCTGCATTGCTGTGCCTGTTGCTACACAAACAGGACTTCTCTAATGGATCGGGTTTGAACCACCTAAACCAAATTGTTCTTCCACCTCTGTACTGCCATACTCTATCAGTGCCTCCCCTGATCCCAAGAAAACTGTGGAATACAAGTGCTCTGACTGGAGCTTGATTCACATCTGTGAGAGTTTCTTCACCAGTATGGGAGAGAAGGAACTGTAACAATCAAGCTTCAGAAATCCATTTTTACAGATAGGCAGAAAACGATGATAAATTTAGAAGAAGATAAATTTTTCAGTGAGAAAAATAGCATGAGACTTTGACAGATAGGTTTAAAATTTCAGATGTTAAGAGTGTGAGCTTTTTCAGGCAGGGACAATGATGTTGTTAGCCATTGCTATTCTCCCCAGCATAATTCAACAATGATTAATTTGCACTGCAGCACTAGAAAAATCACGAACAGTTATAGGCTGTGGTCTTCCAAGGGCTGCATAGCTTCAGCACCTTTTTTATTTAAATGCAGATAAAGAGGCAGGCCTACAAGAAACCATATTACAAAGTCAGATTTCCTTCAGCAAGAGAATACACGCACACTTAAGTCTAAATGTTAAAAAATGTCAATTCATTGCATTTTTCAGTGTAACCAGAATGCAGTAGTAAAAGCGATTCACATAACGGAGTGCATTTCATGGAACCATTAATATTTCAGACTGGTTTTGAAACAATAAAAAAAAAGGAGAAACCAAGATGCATATGTAACAAAATTTATATTTCATGAACCTTAATTGCTCTAACTAGGGCACAGGGATTAAAGGCCTTTGCCTAAGGCATCTGGTCTGAGGACATAATATTCTACAAGCATCTCACGTTTTTTTATTTCAGAAATGAAGTTTTTTAACTCCTGATTCTGAACCAAACTTGAAACATGAAATCTGAACAAAACACATTTACATGGGATGCATTCCTAGAATTACTTATCTATCTAGAAAAAATATTTTGAAAACGGGGAACTGCTCTAGTCAGCTTATTTTTAATAGCATTTTCAAGAACTGATTGAATTTAAAGAAACTGCTGCAACCAAGGATCCAATAGAACTTGATCAAAATTTCACTGCTATTGTGAGCCACCTGGCTTGAGTGCAACACTTGTGAACAGACACACTTTCTGAGATACTTGCACCGTCAAGGAGAAATCTCTCTCTCTTTAGCAGAGGTCTTTCCTCTGTATTTGTATATAAATTCACTGCAAGCCTAACTTAAAACCAAACATTAGTGATGACTAAAAATTAAGAACCTCTTGCTAATTATGTATTGCTAGTATTTGTGGTTTCATTGTTTCAGTCATGGCCATTCTACGAGCTATGCAGGCAGCTATGCTTTGCTTTACCATCCCTCTAAAGTTGACTTCAAAGGGTAGCAAGCAGCATCCCCCATTTCAAATCCCCTGGTTTAACTCAGTTCATGCATTGTACAATCAGCTCAGTCATGAGCATCAGCAAGAGCACAGATGTGGCACTACTGTGGGTTAGCTCAGGTCAACAAAAATCAGTATCATTTACAGTTTTTACATTTTCCCAAACTGAAAAGCTTGACATAACCAAGCAACTATTTGGCTCATTTTTAATCAGTACGAGTAAATCAATTACGTATATTAAGAGGTGTTTAAATGAGAACAGGTATTTACTCTTTCTAGTAATTTCCAGATTACAGAAGGGAAAAGTTAATTTTGCTATCAGAAGACCAATTAGTCATCCACAGGCTGGTATAGGAAATGGTTCAGGCAGGACACAGGTAGGGGGAAAAAGGATTCTGAAGAACTGACAAGAGGCATCACCACCTCACTGTAGCTTTAACCTCATTTTTGCTTAGACTGTTATAGAGGAGAGATTCACATAGAATATTTTTTTTAGGAGAAATGTCTGTAAGCCACAGAATAACATTATACAGAAACACAGCAGAAACAACTGATTTGTTTGTTCAGAGGAGAAAAAAAAAAAAAGATTTCTGGCAAAACCTATTTTCTGACATCAAGAGCTCTGGAAAATACACCTTCAAAAACATTTTGAAATGTATTTAACCTCTGGGTTTCTCTTAGGACATAAACCGCTTTATGGTATGATGGTGTCAAAATAATGTGTCAAAATAGTGTCAAAAGTATTTTGAAGTCTACAAAATATACACATTTACTTTTCTATTTTCACCTTCAGTTCATGAAATCCCAAAACAATATATCTAAACACTGCAGGTATATTATTGTGTTAAAGCTGTTAGAGTAACATTTATCCTCAAATAAGTGCAGTATGAGGCCCACCAGTATAAACTTTCTTCTAATTCTCCATAAATCTCCTGTAATTCTATTCTGTGGCTTCTCCAGATTCCTCCCTCTGTCTCAATGCTTGGCCTATTTTCAAAGTACCTCAGACACCTAACTGCAATGGATTAATCAGTGTTCTCCACTTGCTGCTAAACTGTTATTATGAGCTACAGCTCCCTTTCATGACTTGTAAGCATAGTCTTCATCCCAAATGGTTAGGAAGTATTTGAAAACAATCATCTCTAATCATCCTCTACAGGCATTCAGATCTAATTCTTCAAAACAACCTGAAGCTACGAAAAAAATAAGAGCCCAGCAAGTAAGTAAGGTCTGGGGGGAAAAAAAACAGCAAAATACACACTTCCATTAACTGAAAAAAAATTAAAAAGACTCATATACCAGAACAAATCCTGAATGTAAAAAGCGCCATTTCATATAATATTTCAGTGGAATATATTTTCAACTCAAAAGCAATAGTCTTTATGCAACACTAAAATAGACTGTGAACCTGCCTGAGCAGGAGGGTTTGACCAGATGAACTCCAGAGGTCCCTTCCAACCTCAACCATTCCACCATTCTGTGACCCTATTAAAGTAAATTCTGAATTATTCTAATGTTTCCTACACGGTGGCACCATCTAGTAATAGTTTTGACCATGATCAGTGCTAGCCTACCTACATGTCTAAAATGAAAATTTTTTCATGCATTTATAGTTGCAGAGGACAAAATAACGACCTAGATGAAAAGAGATTATACACATTTTACAGACAGAAATCTTAAGCTTTGAGAGCCTGTTTCCCATTTACACAAAGAGCTTTCTTCACTATGCTGGCAGTATAAAGCTGCATCAAGTTCTCTTAAACTTATTTATGTAGTGTGCAGCAGGTTTGGTATAATTGAGAACGAGGCTGGAAGGAATCAAAGTGCTCAAGACTATAAATTACATATCTCTGAAAAAGACTAAAATTTAACTGTTCTCATATAGAGTCAAACACATAAGCATAAAGATTTCTGTCGTCTTGAAAGAGGCTATTCCACTAGTGTAAAAAGCTCTAAAAACCTAACTGTAGTTTAAGATATAAGGACTAAAAAACAAAAACGCCAAGAAATACATATATATATATATATATATATTTATATGTACACAAATAAATGTTTTTCTCTTACAAGTCAAAGCAGCATGTATTTCTCCTCATTAACAAAAATAATTTCTTTGTTTATCTGTAATTCTCAGTCTTCTTAGGTTTATCAGTAGCAGTATATATGGATGGAGTTCAAAACACTGTAACTTTCAGCAATAATACCAAGCATCAAATACTTTTTTGATACTCACGAAATTTATCCTAGATATGAAACTTAGAAACTTAAACAATCCCAGGTGAAGTGTCAGTCTCTCTTAGACAGTAGGTAAACACCACACAACACATAATCAAGAATCACTAATGTACAAGTAGACAATATGACTAACATAGTATTGGCCTTGCATAATGGAGAAAATGACATTGATCAAGGAATGCTATCATATGAGATAATGAGAACCTTCAGTACAAGCTAGAGGAACCAGAGAGATAGGAAGATGTTTAGCAATATAAAGGCCCATGCACTGAACAACTAGAGCTTGATTTGCTGTGCCAAAAAATCCCTATTCTTTTTCAGTTCTCCTAAGGAGACTTTACATCTTGCTGAGGTAATCACTGAAACAACTTAAAAGTACAGTTTCAAGAAAAAAAAATTTAAAATTACCATTCCGAGAAAGTATTATTACTCTAACTGCATCAACAAAAATTACTTTCATAAGCAAAACAATTTCATTTGAAAATACTATATTATTATCATACTGATTTAGTGATTAATAATTTAGTATGGCAACTTCAGTTAAAATGAAAATTTTTTCCTGCATTCTTAATTAAGTCCCCTGTACCTTATTTTTTCACATTCTCTCATCCCATTTGAACTAGATAATACACTTAATGGATCAGGTAAATACTTTATTAAAGACTGTATTGTCTACAAATAGCCAAATTAATAAGAACAACAACAAAAAAAATCCAAACCAATTACAATAAATACAAATTATATTTATCATAATAAAACCTAAAAAACAACCATAAATGTATTCTTTCCAGGTTCTGTAATAAACAATAATTATGATTATACCTTCAGAAAACCCTTTTTTATTATTATTTTGTATGGCTTCACATATTCCTCCCTGTTAGCAGGAAAAACTACTGTTTGCATGAGAAACGAGACTATACCAATTCACTCTGAGGGAAGAGAATGCCAGAGAAACTGTGTCTAAAAAAATATTCCAAGGGAAAACAGAGAATATTAGAAGCATCATGACCTTCCTGCTCAAAACTGGCCCTAGTTCAGTTTTACAGTGGTGAAAACCTTTTGATATTCAGCTGTGCTATTAATTCTTCTTGGAATGGTCAGACACGGGAAACACACTCCAGTAGGCAGATAGTGTGTAACTTTTTTCCCCAGACCTACTCAATGTTGTGTGCTTCTAGTTTCTTATTGACCCACTAATGAATACAACCTTTCCAAAGTTCAGTTCAGATAAACTGGCAAAGCTGAGGGCCAGTTTGGCAGCTTAACAACAGAGAGAAGTAAGATCAATCTTTTAAAAGACTTACAGACTTTCATTAATTATCTTCCTAATTTATACACACTGGAAGAGAAGAGTAATTCCTCTGAAGCTCCATTTGCATGGTCTTGTATCCTGTCAATATGAATGTTTCACACATTACAGTTCTTAAAAAGATGCAAAACTATTTTGTGGTGGCTTTTGCAAAAACAGAGCATATTACATCAGTACCATACAGATTGCATCTTTTTTTTTTTTTTTTTTTTTCTAAGTAAAATTACACACCAACATTCATCATAAAAACTCTTCAGGTTTAGTCCCAGCTTTCTGAACAAGACTCTGCTTTTCATAGTCTGAAAGAGTTTTCTGAGAGTCAGCAGTTCTGATTCTCAAACCAGCTGAAAATCCTCACTATCTGGAAAGCTCTTGACTTGTAGAAGGTTTTCAGTTCTAGTGCATTGCTAGCTGCACTAAGCAACTATGCAAATTTTCCTCCACTAAAAAAAACCATTAAAATATTAATATACATGGCAAAAAAATGTTAAGATACAGTCACAGCAAACCCTACTCTGCCTGAACTCTTCTTTATAAGTTTGCAATTTTTTCCTACTGTATACAAACTTTCTATCTTTCCTTACTAAAGAAATTTCACAGTGTCTAAAGGTGAACTATATATCTATATATTTTACCCTAAAAAAATAAAATAAAATAAAATAAAATAAAAAAAATAAAATTCTGCTAGCAGACTTTTTACACAAGCTAAAAGACAAACTTTCCAGGGGTAATACAGACTCAAAGCCCTTTCTTTGTCTTTAAAAAAGAAAAAAAAAAAAGAAAAAAAGAAAAAAAAAAAGGCATTTCACAGTGCTTTTTTATAAATTTCTCATTAGTATCTATCTAAAATGTATTCTCTATACATGGCTATATATATATATAAATGTAACTAACAACTGATTCACATATGCTGTTGCCTGAATATGTTGTTGCCAGGCAACTGCTATAAAGCATTTTGCACTGCTTGCAAAAAACTGAATGAATGATTCAAGGCGAGATTATTTCTAAAAAACTAAGAAGAAAACTCACTACTGGAATGACATGAATAATTCCTTGTGTGTTTCAAGGATTCATAGAGGATATTCCTCCCGTAATTACCGATTTGAGAAAGAACAGCTCCTTTAAGTAGGATTTGAAGGGCATTTTACAAGAAGGAAATTCATGCTCTATGCACGCAACTAATGTTACTGCCTGGACTCTGAACCAAAGCCACCAAAGTTAATGGGGTCCTTTAAATTGACTTCAGGGTCTCTTCATCAGGTCTTTAATGTTCATTGTTAGGACAAAAATGACAGACTTCTAAACGAACAACCAAAAGTCTATCACCTCACAGGAGATACAAATGAACTCTCAATACAATTTTGCCATCTCACAATAGGCAAGTGAAAGAGGTCAAGTCTACAAATGCTTTCTTGTGTAATCACCATAGAGCTAAGGTATAATCTCACTGAGGCTAATAATATTACACACAAGAGTAAAAAGAGGAGTAGTACCTATAATCCAGTGGTAACATGTAAGTGGTATGCTATTTGAAAAAGAGAAATTATTTGTCCCTCTAAAGCAGGGCCACCAATTTCAAAATTAAGACATTCTGCTTGGGACTGTCTCTTGAGAACTAAGATGTGCAAAAGTACAGAAGGAAAGCACCTGAGAAATCTAGCAACTCTGAAGTGTTCAACACAAGCCTCTCTCACAAGTTTCCTTAATCATTAGCATTAAAAAAATGTTGGGCCTTTTATCCTTGTTTATAATGACTGCAAGATATTTCTTTCCATTTCCTGCACAATGTGCTTAATCAATAAGAACTAGTCAGAACTCCCAAATTATTATATCCATATTGACCAAATTGGAAATCGATATATTTTCCATTTTATTCTGCAAATCTATTCATGTAACTAGGAGCAAGAAAAACTACTGAAAGCAGGAATTATTGGTATTTTAAATTATACTCTCAGTATTAAGTAGCCAATGCAATTAGCTTTTTTAATGGATTACAGAGAAATTGTTTTAATTCCCTATCTCAGGTTGTCTTGAACCAGCAATAAAAAGGAGCTCCTTTATGTGGAAGTAACCTGGCAGCTAAATCCTGTCAGTCTGGAGCTTTTTTTAAATTGAAATAAATTCATTATAAATAGAAGTTCAGCTTTTAAAGCTTCATTTGCATTATCTTCAGGCTCTGAGACTTAAATCTTAGTTAACGTCCTCTGTCATGCAGTTATAAATGACAACCTCAGTGCTTTCAAACTGAGCAGATTTGCCAGAGATAACAACATAATATAATGTACAGAGTGGATATCAATTCCAGGATGCATTATTTGCTTGGGCTTTTTAATTTTTTAGTTTTTCTCAGAATATGCTAATGCAAAATAAATAGAAGAACCTTTACTTTGCCCTCTGTATTTGTCATGACCCACTCACAAAGCCACTGCCATCAATCAATGTAATCTCAAACTCAGGACATTTCACAGGTCCCTTCACTTTCTTCACATTAAATATATACACAATATCCATTAAAGGTTAGGATTTTGTGAGAGACACACTGCAATATTTCAAGAGGAACCAAGCTGCAATCAGAGGTTCGTATTCATAGCATTGTTAGTGCTGATTGATTGAAGACAGGATTAACAGCAGGAGGAGAAACACGATGTTCATTTCCAGAAAAGGTACCTGCAATGATCTAAAAGTATGGTTAAAAATAGGGGGAGGGGGGGGTTTATGTGGCAAAACTTTTCATTTGGTGACTAAGAGCAGCCTGTTATTTAATACTCAATCAAGACTGACTGGCAGGTACAATTTTCTCTTTGGATAGCAGTATTAGAGTATAAGCTGAACCACTCAGGAAATAATTCTACTCAGTATGTGGAAACACATAAAAACCAGTATTCATTCACCAACTGAGTTAAAATTTCTGTTAGATAGTATTCTTTTGTTCTGTGGCCAAGGCATGCCAAAAACAAAACCAAAAACAAAAAAACACCACAAACAAAAAGATTGTGATTTTGAAGGTTGATATGGGTCAAAACACACTATCGAAGTTACACAATGCTCATTTTTAATTAGACTTCCTAATGTGATATCAAATTGTTTTTCTTCTAAGAAACAGAACTTCTACAAGGCATGAAATCCTCACAGCACAGTTAGGAGGCAACAAAGAGATTCAATCTGCTACAAGAAAGTTTCAGCCTATGAGCACAGCCAGCACAGTATAAAATTCTATCATATGAATTTTAATGCAATACAAGTATGAAAGATTCCAAAAGAACAAAGGCAGCACAGTCCTGTTCCACCCTACACAAATGACCTATTCTGATCTGAACAGCACACCACATTACAATCAAATTTATTTCAAAGGAGGGTAGCACAGGTCAAATGTAATGGCTGCAAGAATGAGGTATTTCCTTTATGTAGCATTAGAGAAAAGCAAAATATCAAACAGAGCAGGAATGCCAGAGCACTGAAAAGAAAGGCATATTTAGGCTGCAGCGAAACAGATTTTTTAGAAATGTTTCAATTACAGTTATCCTCACTGACTACACAGATACTTGTGATACCTTGATGATGTCATTTACACTTGTAAGATTGTGTACCACATTGGCCTTAATACAGATTTGAAATTCCAAGGCACCATGGAAGTGTTTTATATATAGCTTGTGCTTAACAGAAGTAAGGAGACAGGCTAAGTGGTCTAACTGGCTCGATGTCTCTTCACAGCCCAACACCTCCATGGCAGAAAGTGTGATATTCCCAGTGGAGGCAGATGTCAGATTACAACAGAGCCTTGGTAAAACTCCTTCTTCTGGCAAGCTGACTATCCAGCCCTACATCGGAAGAAACTAACACCACAAAGATACAAGAAAATTGTGGTCTTCTTGAAAACACTGGACCATAAAAATACGACATATGTCGAATGGTAGACGAGCACTTGATGATTATGGTAAAAAGAAGGTAAGAAGTCTTAATGATAATTTATCACAAAACAATAAATAAGGGCAAATTCTTGGGGCACTTCTTTGCATGTATTCCCACCCAGAATTAGGCCTTGTCCTTGACTTCAGATAACCTTTCTGACTTGAAATCACTTATTCATGGCAAAATAGCTCAGAGTCTTGACAGCTTGGTTCAGAAGGGACATTTGTCTGTCCTCTGTGTCTGGAGACAACACTAACCCACAAATGCAATTTGCATACATGTGCAGAGTAAGTAACAAGGTAACAAGTACTTAAAACAAGGCATACATGCAGCAAGTCTGAGGTAAAGTGTGACAGACCTTGTAAAAAGAAACAAACAAAAAAACAACAAAGCAAGAAAAACCCAGCAATTCATAGAGTTTCTGTTTTAGAAAGTACCACAATCAATAAAAGGTGAAAATCAGAAGACCTACAATTTGGGTTTTAGAGATCCAAATGCTTGGAAAACTAAATTCTACAGGAAAGCTGACACTAGGCCAAAGGTTGTTGGCAGTGGATTTTTTTAGTAACATGAAATAGACTATCTGATTTTGCTCTATAGTATTGTGTCACTCAATTTTACCTGAAACTTCACAGGGTGCATTATATTGAAGTGTCTTCCATTTGATTCCCAGCCAGGGTTCATTCAGTCACAAAACAAGACAGAATAAAAGCTGCGTTGGAAGAATTTCTGTAATGAGTTGGCCACCAGCCTAAAAGTTAGAATTAGTTTTATTGCCCAAGTCTAGCACTAAAATTGGTATTAGTCACCTTGGCTCTCCAAGTTCTAATCAATCTACTTTTCAGGAGGCACAGAAACATTCAAAGAATGTAGAGTATTATCACCAAAAAATTATAAAATAGAATCAGTGAGATTCAACATGTGAGACTAAAACATAACCTGCAAGAGATACTATTCTCTTTACATATTTCACACTGATCTTATCCTTTGTGTCCAGAAGCCATAGCCCTCTTCCCTCCTTTCAAAATTTTTGGAGGATAAAAATACTAATTTGTTAACAGACATTTATATCCCTAAAAACTGATGTATTCCCTTCCATTATGTTAGCCCTAGTGTAATTCATTAAGGTTTGGACTTGGAGGTAGACATAAGGGAAAAAATACAAACCCTTAATGGTTCACTTTGTGGATAAAAATTGCATTAATTTAGAAATTCAGTCACAAGAATCCAATTAGCTATGGATATATACACACATATTCATACCTTTCAACCATCACACTAATTTGATTTTTGATGCTATTTTCTATAAAATACAATTCATTTTTCATTGTACTGAAGAGATTTATTCAGATGTGCATCACCATGTCATATTTAAGCTTATACTACCACCTGCCTGAGGCTGTGTAGTCTGAATTGTCACCCCCATACACCTCATCAGCATGAGAAAATCCTCCACGGACACTATATGAACTGTTTCACTTCTGCTTTCTGTACAAGTATGATAATCATTGTAACCATGAATAATATGCACTCAAAAAAGTGAGGTTACATGTCCCCCAGCAAAAAAATATGATCTGTCTTCAAAACAAAATATTCAAGCTATTTAAGTCATACTGCAATGAAATATCACTCTCTTCATAGTTTCATTTCCACAAGTCAGCAAGTATCATCCAAGATTACTGTAATATGAACTCTACACTTGTTTCATATACATGATACACACCCATATAAAAAACTATTTGCATATTATAGAGATATGCATATACATAATTTTACACTTTAATGACTCTGGTTTGCAAATCAGGTATCTCAAATAGATTAACTCTACCTCCAACTACCAATTTCAAGGTGATGTGACACAATCATCTCTCTGCTTTGTGTTGGGCCCATCTAATAACACTGCTGAGTGGGGCAAAAACTGATGAGCAAAGGTTAAGCAGAGGACTGCCAGAAACAAGCTAAAGCTTTGAAAGTGGTTCTTCAGATAGACTGATGCTGGACTGATGCATGGAGTGACTTGGGTTGCAAAATCACTAATAAAATCATCCAATCTCTTTGGATTTATACCATCTCTCAGACATTTGGAGTTGGCACTATTAAGGATTCGGACCAAACTCTCCATGCTCTTCTGGAATTAACAGCCCTGCCAAAACAGAAGTGCTCCGAAGGCCAATTTATGATTAGTCTCCCACACTGCATCTGCAAGCAAAGCACAGCATCTGGGGGGAAGGGAAGAGGGGGAGGAAGAACGAGGAGGAGGTAAATATTAGCACTGTGATAAGCTTGCAGAGGCACCACTTGGAGGAGGGTAGATTTCACATGGCTCCTGCTCTGCTAGGTTTCAGGGATATAGGGAGAGGCAGCCCACCTTCCTGGAGAGGAGAGCAAGCAGGCTCTTTGCACTTTCCTGCACATCCAGAGTAGAAAACAAGGGTGAACCCAAAAAAAGAACATCAACCATCTCCCCAGACCTGGACAGGTTTAGTCTCAAGCCCATGGGGACCCTGGTCTTTTGGGATTATTGGCAACACCAGTAGCTGTGCAAAGCAGTAGAGGCCTTAGAGCTTCCACCTCCTCTGAGCCTTCTTGTCACACACACAAAGGAAAGAAGGAAGCACAAAGCGATGAGCCCCTGAAGCATCCAAAGTTTTGGAAATCCTGGCCCCTGCATGCACCCTGCTTAAACTTCACTGTCTTTGCAAGGCTTGCTGCACACCAGCAGGCAAAGTGCTCATGGACAGCGTGATAACACGGTGTTACCTTTGGCCTTGCTGAGCATCCCGGTGAGTAATGAGGCTGGCCACCCCTCAGCTAAGAAGCAGTCCCTGTTTTTCAATCAGAGGCAGCCCCGGCATCTGCCTTTCCGACTGTCACCCCCTTCCCTCCCTGCATGCTCCCCGACCGCTCCCTCTGCCCAGTCGCCCATCTCCCGGGAACCAGCCTCCCCGCTTCCCTCAGTTACTAGTGGGCTACTATGGTACCAGCCCCAGCATTTTCAGACCTTGTCCTGACTGAAGACATTTCTTTTCCCAAAAACAGAGAGGGAGGAAGGGAGGGAGAATCTGCGCACAAAGTTTTTACAGATTCTGCCTGCGCCTTCCTCCCCTCACCCAAGCCGCTGCAGGAGGCACCAAGGCGAGGGGCAAGCGGGGGAAGGGACGCCCAAGCGCGGTAGCGTCTGCCCCGGCCTGACTGGCTGTGGGACTGAGGAAGGACAGGGGAAGGGGGCGAAGCTTTCCGCGGACAGTGACTCTGGAAGGCGCTCGCTGAGAAAGAAGGGAGGAGCGCGCGTTCCCGGAGGGAAGAGAGAGAGCGGAGAAGCTGCTCCGCTCTCTCCGAAGTGCATGCAATGGCAGCGCATCCTCACCGACCCCAATGGAGAAGGGAGCGAAGTCCGAGCGGCGGCAGCGGCAGCACCGGCTACAGCGGTAGCAGCAGCAGCAGCAGGTCGCCGCGCCCTGCACTGGCAGCCC
>JAAWXA010000005.1:30598486-30742474 GCA_038090715.1 Florisuga fusca | reverse complement strand
GGCCCTGCCCGCCGCCGGGTGTCGAGACAGCCCCGGTTGGTGTCCCGGGTGGGCAGGGTCTCCGGAGATGGGTGTTGGGTTGCGGGGTGAGCCCCGGTGCCGCCTCCGGGCGTGACGCGGGGCTGGTGGCAGATGCTGTCCTTGTCCTTGGCGATTTTGCCCACTTCGGTCCAGGCTGTCAGGTCGCTGTGGCCGCGGCATCCCCCGCCCGGCTAGCAGATCCCTTCGGAGAGGCGTCCCGGAGGGTCATTGCTACGCGTGTATGGTCAGGAAGCCGCCCGGACGACCACCACCAGCAGAGAGTGAAATGTTGTGTCAAATGTAACTGACAATCGATGAAACAAACACCTGAACTACGAAAGTAGCAAAAAGAAACAAACAGGCAAACAAACGAGAACAAACAACAACAAAAACCTCACAACACAAAACAAACAAACAAAAAACACCAAAGCAAAAAACACCAAAGCAAAAAGCACAAGTCCATGTGAACTTAAAAATTAGGTGTCACACACAAGCATTCTGCACCCTCTGCATTGATGACTATGTCTTAAAATAATTATACTGCTTCTTGAGGTGGATCTAGAAACAAAAAAACAAAGACTTCTGGAAAAAACGGATAATGTTTAGAAGAAATCAGGAAAAAGTGGTGAAATTGCTTGTGTTTCCTTTAGTTATATGGAAAACAGGGACTGACAATGAAAATAAAGTGGTCGAGAAAGAAAAACTACAAATGCATGTGGTTGACAGGAGAGTGCATTACTATTGTGGTACAAAAATGTGTTTCAGAAACTCTTTCGGTGAAAAAAGTTCGGAGTTTATGGTGAGCTTAATAAAATCTTCATAAACTCTTTTCCAAGATATCCACTTTCTACTGCACCATTGCCCTGAAGTTTTATGAATCAGAAATTTGCAGCATATGGTGTGCTACAGATTAAGGCAATGAGATATATTTCTGTAGTTGCAAATTTGTCAGATTTATTTCAGATTTTCAAAACTCATAGACAATATTTTTAGCACATGGGTTATGAAGGTGGGTTTATCTTAGACGGTTTTGTGTGTCCGACCTTCTGCAAACTAGACTTTCTCCATAAAACTCTTCTGAACTTCTATCGAAATTGATCTTGCAGCAAATAGAAAAGATTCAATCTAGAAAATTTATTACAGTGCTCGTGTGATGGAATTATGAAAAAAAGCTTTGTAACTTCACTCTGTGTGAGTATTTAGGGGGAATGGAAGATAAAATAAGTTTTTGATTTCCAAAACATTTTTAGCGGTGCTGAATGTATTTTTTAGCCCACTACAAGCTACGTAGAGAATCCCACTATAAAACAACAAAAAAAGAATCTTTATGTTATGATCTAAAGATTCTTATGTCTTCATTGATTGTTGTTTGCTTTGCATCCAAATCTCACAAGTATGAAAATTATGATACCAGTCAAAGAAAATTTACTTTTACAATAAAAACTCTTATTATGTTATTTGTTCTGGTGGGGTTTTTTTTGGTTTTTGGTTGGGGTTTTTTTGGAAAATTAGGAAATGGTGAGTCATATGAAGATTTATCAGTCCCAACTATCAATTTAATACCTGATTATATGAATTCTGGAACATCTTCTAAGACTAAAGTTCTGCATTATTTTTTTGTATTATAATTATTCATAAAAGACAAAATAATAAAAAGGAATAGAGAAAAATGCTTAGCATGTTTACCCTTGTGGCTTCCTATCAGTTTGTAGTAAAATGTCAAAGGATACTGTAAATCTGAACTTCTACTTTGGGAAGACTTCTTTAACTTCTTTAATTTCTATTTTAAAGGTATGTCAAATCAGATTATTGAATGATTTTAGAGAGAAAGCTGGGGTATGCCTACAAGACAACTCTTTCAAGATGCCTTACAATGTATTAAACATAAGCTCTGTTCAAATTAGACTAGTGATTGTTTAAAGTGCAGAAAGCTCTTTAAGGATCAAAAAGGAGAGCAACATTTCCCTCCAATTGCGATCTAGAAAAGTAGATAATCCTATTCAGTTAACTGACAAAAAAAGAGATTTCCCTTATAGATTAACCCTGTAGGATTTGCGAGGTTGTAGACCTGGTATCACATGGAGTCCCTGCCTCATTTCCACCACCTCTCAGCTGCAAAAAGATGGAATTGTAGGATATGGGAAAAATTGTGTCCTTTAACTGAGACAGAAATAATTTTGTTTTGTTTAGTATTGATTTGTTTTGTTTTTTAAAGATTGTGCTGTATACCATATGAAAAGGGCATCAGCTTCAGAAAATACAGCATTCCTGGGTATGTTTAGTTTTTCAGTCTCTGAAGCAAGAGGTAATGATGGAGCAGAACTTGTGTCACCTCCCTAACATGCATGTCTTGCCTGGAAATTTTCCTGCCAGTGAAACTGAAGAAGATGATATCTTTCCAAAGCCATTTATTCTTGAGTGTATTATTCAGTTATACAACATGCATGAAAAAAATGGTTTTGATAGTATAGATAATCATATCTCCATTAGTAATTTTCAGTAGGTTTTCCTCAGTTATTTATTATTGTTCTTCCTATTTTGGTTTAAAATACATGTATGAATTGCATTATTAATATTATATCAAACTAAAAATTCAATAAGAGGCAGACAAAATATGACTATAATACAAAGCATTTTCACTCTACATTCTCCAGGGAGTAAACTAGCCAGCCTGTGCTTACAAGATGATCAGTCCAGTATTTATTTTCATCTGCCTTGGATAGCACCAATCTGAATGATCAAATGGTCATTTGCATATGGGCCCTATGGGCAGCTTGTGATGCAAATACATAGCAAGGCCACTCTGAATCACAGGAAGACAGATGAACTGTCTTGTAACTTCCTTGCAAAAATAGTCTAATGTTCGTAACACATGTGTACATTGTGTTTCCTGTGAAACTCACAGCTCATGAAGGAAGATTCCCTAAAGCAGTCACTTCAAAATCTTTACCCTGTTTTTCTTCAGAAATCTTAGGAAGTCAAAAGTTCTCAGAAATCCAACAAGTACAAATTCAATGAAGCCAAAAAGAGAAGGCAGGAAAGACTACGATTCCTTCTCAAGAATATGTTGCCATGAAGTAATGCCTTATATACTTTGTTAAAGTTTATTTCTGTTATGCCTGTTGGCGTGAAATCATCATTTGGAAAGGGAAATGATTCAGCAGGTAATCAAGTCACAAATTATTTCAAGCAGAGAAGTTAATTTCTAATCTACCCAACATAACTTCAATCAACTCTAATACTAATTTGGACAGACAATATGTATTGCCATTTACATCTGTCAGAAAGCAGTCATTTAAATAAAATTATCTTCACCTGCACTTGCTTCAAAAAATGAACTCATTTTGGCACTATAGATTTTATATCTGACTTTATATGTCTCTGTGAACAATTCATGCTCATAAACGATTCTCCAGTAACATTATCAGTTCCAAGTTGCCAGCTAGGATGGGCTTTCACCACTCTTGACATAGAGGAATACAAGAAAGCTCCCTCTTTTTTTTTAGCAAAGAAAGTTGTATTTCTCCCTCTTCAACAATCAAATACCAGCTGAGTTTAGAGGAGAACCTCTGATTAAGTTTATCAGAGAACTGTCAGTCAGTATCAATCAAGACCTCAGATAAGGGGAAAAAAAAAGTGCTCTCACCTACAGCTGTTTCCAATCTAAAATAAACAGTAATTTTTATTACCATAATAGAAATTTGCATTTGCAATGCCAAGAAAGAATATTAGCTTATGTATTATTAATGCATTGGAAGCCAACCTTCAGCTAGGCTTCAGACAATTATTTTTCTCCAACCCATAAATCACATACTAACAAGAGTCCTTTGTGAACTAACATGCAACATAAATCACTTAGATAGACAATATTAAAAAACTATTGTTTTCCACGGGCATTGTGAAAAGCAAATCCTTAGTTTTTGCACAAAGCCACATGCATATTCATTACTGGCTTACCATGCAGACCTATACTGAATATGCTTCGTCCCCCAATTACAGGGTAGACAGATAGGCTACCATCTTACTCTGATATTTCTGACCTTTGTCAGAAAGGCAAATCATTTTTTTTTAAGTGATATCTCTTGGTTTATTGAATGATTTATAACAGCAAATAATTTAGTCTGTTTCTGGATCAGAAAAAGAAATATTGTCACGCCTGCATTTCAATCAGAGAGCTAGTGAGAGTCAAACATTTGCTCCTCTGAGGTTCTGCCTTTTGACACATATCATAATTCATGCTTTTCATTATTTGCCCCAAAACAAGAAATATCATGGCTGTGGCTGGTGCCCCAGTTACTGTGTTGGAAAACTAACTTTGTCCTGACAGATGTGCTGTCTCAGAGGTTACTACACCAGTTCCAGGTATTATTTTCCCCAGGTATCTTCTGCAGTCTGGTTTTGGAGAGCAATGCCCTGCAGCAGGCATATTAGAATTATATGTATATTGGCTTTAACATAAAGGGCTTAGGATGATATATTTGACTATGAAATATCCGAGAGCAGGATACATTGCTTCTCATTCTGGGGGAATAATATTTTTAATTACGACAGCTAAAACTCAGAGAACCCTTTAAGCCTAATCCCCTTGCACGAAACCCCAAAGCCATAAAACCAGTCATTTTCTGACTGGCTTCTGCCAGTTTCTAAGCTTGAAACAGGGCGGTTTGTCGTGTTACTCATGATACTCCAAAAATCTTCAGAAAGAGCCGTAGGAAAACTTTCAGGGAATTTGATCACATTTTGTATAGAAAGCATTATATTCCATTGTAACTATCTTTGAAGACACAAAAGCTGAAACTTAGCAAAGTAAACTTAATCTTGAAGACAAACTTGAATTCTGATTCTTCAAAGTTTTACACCCTGGGAAGTCCTATATTAAAAAAAATGTGTTTCATCCTTTCTTCATACTCTTTCTAGTCTATAAATTGTCAGGGTCATCCTCTATCAATAGAAATCACGTCAGTGGAACAAAAGCTACCAAAATCATTCTAAGCATACTCTATCCCTAGAATTCCTTCCCCTCCCACAGCGAAATTGTGACATTTGGTTGACATATGTGTTTGCGCCCAAATTCTATCCTCTCTTAAATCCAGTATAGTGATAGAGTCTCAAAAAAGATGTTTCCTTTCAGACTAAACCATATGAAACTTAAAAGAATAAGGTTTATGAATATATCACCAGAAATATACACAAGGGGAAAATACAACCTAAATCCAAGACTGTGATAATGGAGATGTAGGATAGAAATGTTAACTAAAGAACCTTAAGAATTGGAGAAAAAAGTCTGACTGTAACACAAGAAAAATGTCTGGGTGCCAAATTTCACAAGCTAGGGACCAAATTCTTCCAAAATAAAAGTGAAAGTTAGGACAATCTAGCTTAGCATATTTTTGTATTACAGTTGTCCCTGAGGGAAGGAAACATCAAGATACCAAGAAAATAGGAGAGAGAGAGATCTATCTTAAAGAAAACTGCAGCTTGAACGAACAGAAAGAGAAGCAGAGATGCTGAGGAAAAAAAAAAAGTGACTATTTTTAAATAGAGCCTTCATTACGTATTTTGTTACCTACCGCTGCTCCCACCCCCCAGTATTTCTGCAGTATTGTTGTATTGTTGCTTCATTAATATCCAGATTGCATCCATATTTCTCAAAAATAATCTGAACAGATATATAAGTCCCCTTGTATTATCTAGACTAGCTGGGAGTTGCCAGTGTGGAGATCTGAGGGGAAGAAATAACAAAAGTTAGATAGGAAAGCTTTGACTGTGCAGAAGATACCAGGAAATAGAGTTAAGTAGGGACCATCCTTGAGAACATGGTCAGAATACTCACAAAGCTTGACACAGCCTAGGAGGCAACCCAGTCTCCTAAATAAAAAATAATAAAAGAATAACAAACTGAAAGGTGGTTGGTAACTTAGAAATTCCATGAAAACTGATGTCAGGTAAATAAAGACTGCAATAAGTCCTGTCTCTAAAGGAAGGCAAGTAAAGTTCATCTATGACTAAGTAAAGCATGAACTTGCATCCAAATGTTGCAGGAGACAGCTAGTGTGTTGTGGTTACTGAGGCTAGGACACATAATAGAGGAGAAAAATCACAAGTAGCAGTCTGGAGTTCATTGGTTTTGCTTACAAAATGGCTGGTTGAAAATCCAGCTGCACTGACAATGCACCAGCTCCTTTCAGTGCAAGCAGCCCCTGTGGCCTAAGAAAGGCATCTGGATGCATAACTTTTCCATGTGCTTACAAGAAAAATTTATGCTTTCACTATTTCAAATAGAGTCCTTTGTGGATATCAAATATTTCAGAATATAGTATTACTAATGGTAGTGGAGGAGGTAACTGTCACAAGCCTACACCTCAGCACCATACCTCACATTATTTACTTTACCACAAAATGTACTGAAGCTTTAGAGAACAGGATGAAGTACCTCCTCCAGGATAGTGTACAAAACCACTGTTTTATAAACCTTTGTTCATCTGAGAACATCCTGGGAACACCATACCCCCAAATGTACATTCCACTATTGTGTGAGTGTATCTGTAAGTGGACAGAGGACAGCAAATAGATGTCAATTTTGCAGACATGCAAAGACAGTTTCTTTTTGTACTTATAACATTCCCAGGACTGAAGTGGGACTCTCAGAGTCCCAAACAAAAGTTTGGGTTCATGGGAAGGTCTGACTTTCTAGACATTTTGGGTAGGATCCAAGAGCTGAGGATTACATGAAATTTTTACAACTTTACCTTTGAATCCAATGAGAAACTCAGCACCTGTATGCAGGAATCATGGCTGCAGTCTGCATTTTCCCTGGGCTGAGTTTTTCTACTTCTTTTTTACTTATCTACTGTAACTTTTTCTGCCTTACGTGATCCCAGTGATTCCAGCCTGGATCCTCAAGTGGGCAGATGGGGAGTGGCAGGAAGAAAAAAACTGTTACAGACCTCACTGTCGTGGCTTTCCAGTGGAAGTGGAGCATCACAGTGCTGTTTTTAATGTGTTACCAAGTCATCATTCTTCATCCTCCTTTGCTTACAGTATCAGGTATAGTAGGCAGTAGGCACATCTTCAGGGAATTTACAGTGTAAAGCATAAATACCCCCCCCCCAAGGTACCTCCAAACACGTCTGTGATTTTGCAACTTAATCTTACCTGAGTATTTTTGCAGAAACAGTCAATATCACTGACTTTCTGCAAATCTCTGGAAACAATAAAGGTATTACATATGTAGCTGATTGAAAACTGTTAATCTTTTATGGTTAAAACCTAATAGTATTTTTTGTAGTTAATGCTATTAATTTTTTCCTGTCTACAGCAGCTGAAGCTGCATGTTGAGAAAATAAAAAATGGAGAGACGTTTTATGAAAAAAAATTAATACATGAACATTTTTTCTAGGTCAAATAGTTCGAAAAAGACTTCAGATGAGCTATTTTTTTCTGGAAAATTACTCTCATCACATTTGGAAGCATTTTGATATTTTAGGCTGTATGAGAAAATCTTTTCTAATTCGTTCTTCTCTAAATTTGCATGTTCATGTACAAATATGTGTAGGGGTCAAAATGTAACATAATAAGACTGTTATCTATTTTCATGCTGCAAGACTGCAATAGAGATTTTGTGTATGTCTATAAAATGGAGTTAAACATTTTATGAATGTTTAAAAATCATCCAGGAATGCATTGTCCTGACTTATTTGACTGCTTACTTAATTCATCCTTTTGTACCAAAGACAGTAATTTGAAAGGAGTACTTTGCATGAACCAAGCAGTTTGGAGCACTAAATGTGTTTTCAGACAATTGTAATGATTTGATAGAAATTTCTGAGTTGATCATTTGTGACTGTCAGATATGCTATT
The DNA here is from genome assembly GCA_038090715.1 of Florisuga fusca. Classification (NCBI taxonomy): domain Eukaryota; kingdom Metazoa; phylum Chordata; class Aves; order Apodiformes; family Trochilidae; genus Florisuga; species Florisuga fusca. Next base: position 30,734,593 of record JAAWXA010000005.1, on the reverse strand, counting down.
ACTTGCCTATCATCTTCTATTAGAAGATGCTGTTAGTTTTTGCCCCTTGCTGCCCGTATTTTTCTTTTTATACCACAGATGGACCAGGTTTTAACTTTTTAATATGACTGACTATTTTAATCAGGAGCAAGCATTTTTTTTTTTAAATGAGATAATTACAACAATTTATATAGGATTTCCAGTAGGTACAGTATTTATTGAAAATGGCAGTTTTTACTTTCTTCTCTGAATCTGTAACTCATTTTCTAAGACTGGCAGATAATTTTTGATTTGCCCCTGTTCTGGAAGACATATTTAAACAGGAAAGCATTTATAACAAAAAAACAAAGGTTACTTTTTTATACTCTCCAGCTTGTTAATTTTAAAAATAATACATAAGTTTGAGACAAATAAAATATTTATTTGTTCCATGCTTTATGAAGGCCATGCTTGTTTGAAATGTCAGCCAGAATGGTGATGAAAGCTAGGCATGTGCCAAGACTAAAAAGAAGAGAAACTTAAAAGAAGGCTTTTGAGTTACATCCCTCATGATCTTTCCACAGATCTCAATAAATAGATATTGATAGCAGGTATGGGATTGTATGTTATGTTTTCAAAGGCTGGTGGCAATAGAACTACTCTAAATGTGGGTGTCTTAATAACTGTAACAGATTACATTAGGTTGAAGAGATCCCAATTAACTCTTTGTAGTTTTACTTATTCCATTTCCGACTCATTACATTAACATTATTAAGGAAAGCCACAGGTCCACCTAAATAGAAATCAAGAGGTAAATTTAACATCCTGTCCCTCTGAAATCAAAACACTCGCTTGTTTACCTTCTGTGCTTTAACAGACTGTGAGAAGTAGGGTCATTTTACCCTGAGAAATATCCTTTTGGTGAAAACTTTGAAGCAAAACATTCAGATCTCTTCAGAACTTATTTCCTTTAATGTTAATTTTCTAGGCATGCTATTGAGTACATGAGGCTATCATTTTTACTTGCTGCACACAGACCAAAAAAGTATATTAAATGTAGATCAACTTTGATTGTGATATATAGCTTTACTATTATTATGGCTAAGTCTTACATTTCATTTCCAGGTAAAGACATGTTAAAAACAAATAAAGCATTCTAACATTGCAGGAATTCTATGATGGTGGTGGTTTGTGTTTAGTTTTTTTAATTAATTTTAACTTAACCAACAAAGTAACAACAGCTAATTACCAGGAATCTACTACTTACTGTGAGTAATAGAATAGTTTCTGTAGATTACTATCCAACAAAACAAACATCCAGCCTACATATACAACCTACAACACAATCCCTTCTAATAAGTAAACATCATAGATTTTGCAACTGGATTTTCCCCCCTCTGTAAAATGAAAGCATCTAAATTATGTCCACAGTAGATAGTTGCTAAATGCAGGTTTGACCAGCTCTCTTCATCATAGCACCATCCTCAGACTGCCATACAATCCGAGCCGAAAAGAAACGGAAAGTCTCCTTTTTAGTCATATCCTGCTTCTAGGAAACTCAGGATGGAAAAAAATATCTTGGATGAGACCAATAGAAGCAGCCAGCAAGGAAGAAGACATGATACCCTGAGGAAGGAAGCTTCATGACCCCACAGGGAGCTGGGCTGCTGCAGGAGTGAGAGCTACGCAGTTTGTTCTCCAGCATTCCTCTACTGCTGTGAAAATGAAACAATGCAGTCAGGGAAAGCACACAGAATCACATGACACAGGTATGGCAGACAAAAACCATAAAAATCTAAATCCCAGTTATGTATCATCAAAAAGCTGTACGATTACACATGAACTTAAAAAAAAAATAAATAAATCATATTTTCAAAATCTTACTGAAAACACATTCATTCCTCTTTGAGAAGTGAATGACCATATGTTTTAAGTGCTGGCGTTTTCCATCCTAGGTCCTTCTAAATAAAGCAATTTCTGACATTCAATAGCTACTGTGTCACTGGATCAAATGTATCAAAAGAGACAACAAAGGATTTCCTTTGAGTACTACTAGAGATCCTTTGAGATCATTGACATGTGACACTGGTAAGGTACTCAGACAAGCTAAGTGGTGAGCCTTGGAACAACAGCAAAATAAAAGCCTTGTGTGGATGTATTCACAAAATGGTGTCAAGGGAAGGACTGTTCTCACTTCTCTGATTTCTGTACAAGGCACAAATAGTTTAGCATTTGCAAAGGACTGAATAAGCAGGTCCAACATATGAGCCTCATTTTAAAAAATTATCTCTGTCCTTGTATGAAGTTCACGTAATCTACGTATTATCTAAGGTGATTTTCTTCATTTTATTACAAATACTTTTATGGTTTCTTCAGCTTTTTCCTTCTGTTTACCACTTACATAATACTGTTATGATCAGTCTGCTGATTCATTTCAAAAAGGTTACTCACTTAAGTATAGATTTAGATATGTATATATACTAACGTATACTTACATCTTCCCAACAATTTTGTCTTATGAGAGCTCAGCCACAGAGCAGCAGGTGGAAATCTCTCTCTGTTCCAAGGTGGTTACAGAGATCTGTGGTACATTGCCACATCATCTTCTCTTAGAGCTGTGCAGCTGGAGGTCTATTCTGCTCTCACAAGTGTGTGTGCACACATTTGTTTTTTTCTAGTGGGTCTAATGTACAGAATTATAATCCCATTTACATACCAAAAAAAGTGCAGTCCCTCATATGGGCTATGAATAGGAAGATACTGAAGATTTTTTACCCCCCCAAGATTTCCCTTTAGGTTATGAAAGTTATTTTCCCTTGTGTATTTGCATAAGAAATAAACATATTTTACAAGGAAGTTTTCAGAAAAAGGGACCAAACAGGTCTTCTTTTAATCTCTTGCAAGTGGAGGGGTTTTTCTTTCCTCAGATTTTCAATGGGTTTTAATTTATTAATTTATTTTTAGTGGAGAATGACACATTCTTTCTTGTGCCAAGACCTGAGTTCAGAAAATCCTTTCCTGAATATTATAATAGTAGTTTATTAGAGCTTATATATTCAAAATGTCTCATGCTTTCCTATTTGAAGCTTTTCAAAATGTACACGTTTTTGCTATTTGCTGCAGTCTGTGGAGCCTGAAGGGGAAAAAATCTCAGAAGATAACGAGACAGTTTTCTCTTTTCGTGGAATCACATTCACATTTGACTGAAGGCACAAAAAATGAAATGTCTCTTCTCTTAACATCTGCTGCTCAGGAAAAAATCTTGGATGTGTGCCAAAGTCATGCTGGCACATTTCCAGACCAGGTTTATACCCCAGCTACACAACGTATTAAGCAGCCACATCAAGCTGCCTGGAGTACTGCGTTACTACAAGAGCAAGAGAAGGAAGAGAACTGAAAGGTGAATTTGGGAATTCAGATTGATTGCACAGTCCTCAAGCCATCTCTTTTCCTATGTGATTGGAAGTACAGCCTTTAATTACCTGGTATATTACAATTTTTGAGAGGAAATTCCTGATTGTTCCTGGGCTGTGTGCAGTGATAAAGGTAAGACTCCACAGGAGTTGTACCTTGTGTTAACTTTCAAACATCTCACTGTGTAACCTGAATAACATGAGGCTGATGAATATAAGAGTTGGTTTATGTTTGCGTTTTAAGTTAGCCTTTGGAAAGGAACTCAGAATCAGTGCATTCAGTATTGATAGAAAATATTTTTTAAACTACTTTAAGAAATCTGAGTTTTTTCTCCACTTCTGTTTTTAATTTTGTTGCTCAATAAGATTTTTTCAGTCATATTTTCCATAAAAAGGCATTAAAAAACCTCATTCCCATCTTTTTTTTCCTTCTGCCATGAAAGAACAAAAGACTACTATTTTTCAAAAAATCTATTGGCAAAGCAAATCAACAGGATATTAAAGCATGTACGAGGAATAGACTAATTTCTTCTGAGACCTAAAACATCCCAAAGGGATTTATAGAAGACTTTAGGAATTTATTTAATACAAATTTGGCAGGCATCTTTGTTCTGTCCATGATGTGTATCTAATTTTAAGGTGTGTATTTAGACCGAGTAGCAGTGTATCATGTTAAATTCAATCTTGGTAGAAATTCAATTTCTGAATTCTGAATAGAATTCTGAATAGAATAGAATTCTATTGAATAGAACTGAATAGAATTCAGAACAAAATTCTGAATAGAATTCCTAGTTCTGAATAGAATTCAACTGGTAGAAAGTTAAGCAAAAAATTTTTTTAAAGTTTTGATAAAAATAAGTACATTTTTTGTTTTAATGATAGAAATCACACTCCAGTGGAAAAGTCTCTTAAAAATAACTACTACTCTTTTCACAAAAAAACAGTTATTATAAAAGAGTTATGAACATCCCTGCTAAAGATCACAACATTTTGGAAAGAAGTCATAGTTAAATTTTCACTTTATTTTTGTCATGATCAGCTCCATCAATAACTAGATGAAAAACAAAAAAGCTTCTTTCACTTCCATGTTTGAAGTTTCACCCAAGTAGTACCAAGGTCATCAGAGACTCCTAATGGATGAACATGGAGCAAGGACTGCTAAGCTGAAATTTTAGTAATGTTGTTCTTAGTTTTAGACAGACCTCAGCCAAAGCATGCAATAGGTATGCCATTATCTATTAGGTTAGACAGACATTTAAAGCAATACATTTCTTTGGACAGTGATTGGATTTTGTTTCAAACACCAAATACGATGCCAGAGGTGTCTGTGACAAGAGGAATGGGATTTTGTCTGTAAGTTGATGGCAAAGACATAAGAGGAAAAAGAAATTGCTTGGAGGAGGTTTACTGGGAGTACTGACTAAAGCTGCTTTCTGAACACCAAGTGAATTTCTGAGAGAAGTTGATAAGCCTTGAAAAGTAATTCTCTCTTTCTCATTGGACCATCTTCTGTAATGTCATTCATACAACTCATCTGCAGAAAACTGTCTGGGAAAAAGGGATTTATTGTGTGCCTATGGGAAAAGAGCAGAGACTGGTTTTGAGAGAGCAAATAAGCAAACGTGGCTGGCAGGCTGACCAGGACAGTCAGAGAAGATCATTGCTTAAAAAGAAAACTAGCTACTTTTTAATTATTTTTTTCCCACCTATGTGGGAAAAAAAAAAAAAAAAGACTGAGAACACCTTTTCCTTATTAGCCACATATTTTTTTAGTTCTGTTTTCACCAACAGGAGTTTGGTACAGGCTAATGTATCACAGCTATGATTCTAGAGGAACCTTGAAGAAAGCTATGGATGGGTAAACTTGAGTGTTATAAAAAGAAATTATTTTTCATTTCAGAGGTCAAATGCAAGCAAAACCAGAAAGGGAGCAAGTAGAAAATCTGCTCTGAGGGGAAATAAATTATGAAATTGCAATCAAAGCAATGGAATTGCCCAGTTGGATGGCTAGACTGACAAAACTTAGTGTGTTGGTTTCACTATCTTATCCTTCATACACTGTGGGACCAGGACCAGGAGAGTTCTAGATGGTGTTTTTTTAAATTAGAGGTACAATGTTTTTTTTCTTTTTCAGTGTGGGTGACCTGTTCATTGATTGATATTGTAAAGAAGTCTATTTCTTCTAAAAGTTTAGACAATTTTATCCAAACAACTTGTTATAAGGTAAATATGAGAGCAAGGAAACTGCAAGCCCTATTATTGCCTTGTAATGGTTTACAGTATGTGACAGCAGCCTTCTCACAGACTTTCCATGGATATCAGTACAAAGGATAACTGCTATATCTGCAAAAATGTAGAAGAAACCTCATTCTGTATTGTCTTATAAATTCAGGATTTAGAACACTGATGATAAGGAATTCAATTAAACATTTTTTTTCTCTTCATTTAAGCAAACCTATGCCTCCACATTTATTTATCCTACAAAGCAAGTATGTTAGTATGGTAGAAGAGCAATTTAAGCATTGTGGTATTCTTTTAATAGAGAGAATAATTTGGGGAAGAGACTTTTAAAAAATAATTGGGTTTTTTTTGTTTGTTTTGGTTTGTTTGGGTTTGTTTGGTTTGGTTTGGTTTGGTTTGGTTTGGTTTGGTTTGGGGTTTTTTTGTCTTGGAAAGGCAAACCATTCTCCTCACCTGGCGTCTTTAAACCTCTCCAGTATGGATTTCAGAATTTTTCTGCAGGCAGGCAGATTGCCTATTTCTATGATGACAGCAAATCTAACTGATGAAATGGCTAACTAATTGCATGCATACATACATGTATATTGACCACATGTATAAAGATTAAAGAAAGGTACTTACTGATGGCTCACAGCAGCTTCAAATAAATTATTTATTGAATTTTGCCTTGACATTTAAAAGGTGTACAGGAAAAAACAAACAAAAAAACCGCCAAAAAAACCTCCCAACCAAAAAAAAAAACAAACCCAAAAACCCAACCAAACAAAAAAACCAAACAAAAACCCCACAAAAGCCCAAGGAATTTTGTTTTGTTTTGTTTTGTTTCATGGTGGGTTGGGTTTTTTTAATGCAAAGATGAAACTAAATTTTTCTTTCTCAGAAGAGAGATTTATGCAGCTCTTTCTTACAGAATTCAGAAACACCCTGATGCTAAAAAGTCACAATGGCACAGTCTCTGAAGTCATCCCATTCACATCCCTGCCTGCTCTATTATTAAAACTCAATGCATGTTCAACTTTTATCAGCTCACAAAAGTGATATAAAAATAACAATACACTGAGCTACCACTGTAACACTGGAAGTATTCAAAGAAAAAAGAAGAATGTGTTACCTTTTGTATAGATAAACCCCAGACAGTATCTGCCTCCTTCAGAACTGAAAGGAAAGGAACAACTTGTATTTCAAGGGTGCTTCCTACAGCACTATTCATGCCACTAGACTGCATTAAGTACATCTGTAGCTCATTCACCAGAACAAGAGAAGTCTATAAGGCTATTTACAGTTGCCCTGTTGAAAAATTATTTTAGTTGTATTTGCATTTTGACATCATACTCACCTGCAAGATCTATCCCGTTCCAAGATTATTCTGTGGCCTTATAACTCATATCCTCAGCCTTCTATTAGAAGCAAAAGTCATCCATTACTAGTTAAGAAAGTCATAAAGCATGGTGTGAACAAATAAGATCCATTCCCATTTTACAAACACAATTCTTGATCATGAGATCTGTCCTACAAATGAAAGGATTTTCAACGCTATGCAGCACCAGTCTACACTGACTTTATTTTGGCCATCTGTCATAATCTACTGTCATACCAATAATTAAATGCTGAATAATTAATTAACTGCTCTGATGTTCCCCAAAGAACATGGTAATTTTAGCTTTTGTGCTTCCTGCAGTGTTCAGACCAGGCACACTCTTTGGTCTGCATCTGGAGCCATCTCACCCATCACCTTCTCCATTGCTAACACATCTTAAAGATCTCACACAAGGCCCCTTGTTCTTCATGTAGGAGGCTTAGTCAAAAGCTACAAGAGGCTCAACAAACCAATATAGCTGATCTTCTCTGCAAGTATCTGAAAAAGCAGAACTTGGGTCACATTGTTTTTCATATTAAAAACAATATAGAAAACATATTGAACAATGAAAACAATATAGAAACATATTAAAAACATACAACCTATTTCTCTAAATAGCACATAGCCCTCAAAAAGTGTTGCTGGTCTCCTACTACTCTGTCCTTCAGCACAATCTCAGAAGATTAAAAAAAAAAAAAGTAATTAAAAAAACCCACTGAGCGAAGGTACTATACACTGATCCCTGATCACTACTAAGGGAAAGGTTGGCTCTTGCTATTGCATGCTTGTGATTCAGTCAAATGATCTCTCAAAAGACACATAATCTCAGCACTGAGGCCAAGAAGAGTTAGTTATGGTCATGCAAAATTAAGTCAAGCCCTTAAAATTACATCATTCTCTGATGCAGGAATCTACTAAAAGCAGATTTAGGAAGTCAGATACATTGGCACCCTGAGTGTTCTGCGAGGTGTATTCTGTTTTTTAAAATGACCTTTTCATTGCAAAAGACTTAACTGTATAGATGTCTTTCAAGCATGGCAGTGTTTTCAGAGTACTTCTGAGTTACAGAAAACCTTATTTTTTGCATGTAAATACAACAGCACTGATTAGTACTCTTTCCAAGGTCAGAATATTGTTACTAACCCCTTTATGAGGAGCACATGTACTCCATTATCCATCTAGCAAGAGCACAGAGACACAACAAGATTTGCTTTATGAAATTGTTAACATATGCCTCCAGAGCATTTGTAGGTTCAAGGCCTGTAAGTTCATGGTCCCAAGAAATGTATTTAGTCCTAAGTAAATCTTCCCTTGAAGTCTCATATTGTTATAAATAGGTCTTTTGTTTGGTGCCATTTAATTCTTTGAAATAATATTTCTTTTTCTTTTTAAAAAATATATATATTTTAGCTTTTAAATGAAATAGATACAGTTGTGGACAGAGCAAATAACAAGGGAAGATAAAAATGACAATTTTTTTTCATAAATCTTTGTTGTTTTTCACTATGTTTTGTTATTTTTACTCTAAATTATCAGTCTTTTACTTGTCTATCTGCTGAGAGGCTCTATGGGCTTTTTAAGTTTAGCAATTAGGACCTCTTTTCTCTGAAATTTTTTTAAAACAAAACCAGCTTCTGGAATTCACAGTAAATGCTTTGTCATTGACCTTGAGAGTACTTTGGCAAGCCAGATCTTGCTGTGCTTTGCCAAGAAGTAATGGTGATAGTAGAAATTTTGACACAGTAGAAACTACAATAGTTAGTCTACTGTGTTGGTGGTAGCTTCACCTATCAGTATCCCCAATGGCAATAGTGCAATTTGCCAGTTGGCAAGCATATAATACTGTAAGACTAGGGATTTTAGAGAAACAACATTACAAGCAGCCGTATGGATTTGTTGAAAATTACTATAGAAAATAATTTAGAAATCTTTATTTTTCTTGTGCTCCTTACAGTTTCATGGAAAAATAGTTCCGGATGCTTGAATAAATTAAATTAAGATAGCATAATCAAGTTTATTTTTCATTATTTTCAATGAAAAGCATTTTTTTTCTCCTTGTGGGAAACAGATAAATCTTATAGAAGAAAACCACAGACTTTTAGATTAATAAAGTAGAAGAAAGCTTCTTTTCAAAGTTTTATGAAGTATTTTAAGCAAGACTTGACATCTTTATCAGCCTGAAATCCTTTGCTACCCACTAAATAAAAAGTCTCAATGCCAAACATTGACTGTGGCAGGTATTATTTATATTTAAGTAAACTGAACTTGTGCATCACTTCCATTCCCCTGCCCTGTACAATAATTAAGGAAGTATGCTTGAAACCCCTAATGACGTATTATGTCTGCAAACAGCACAGGGAAAAATTCTGTCACTGTTAGCCCTTTTGTACATGTGAATCTGGTCTGCTGAGGACTGATAACCTACCCATCAGCACACCTTGCTGTCAGGGGAGCTGAGGTTACCTGATGCTTTCAAAGGCCTGGTGCTATAATGAGGTCTTGAGCAGACAGACAGATGCAGTGATTGCAGCTGTGGGGCTGGTGAATTCATCCAGTGTGGAAGACCTGGCTCCCTCCCTGCTTGCAGGCTCTGCTTTTATCTCCATAGGAAACAGAGGAAAAGAAGACAGCAGGCATGCAGCATCCAGGCTTTTCCCCTGACACAAGGAATGTTCCTACAGCTTTTAGATGTGGCCCTTACATTTTATATTTTGACACTGTACTTCTTTTTAAAGTTTTCAACCAGTTATCAGAGATATAATGAGATGGCCAATTGTCCTCATGTGTACAGCACAGGGTTATTCTCACATGAACTAAATAAAAAGGTTACTTTTGTCTGTGAGGACAAACACTTTAATACTATGCATGTAAAAATGAGTTAAAGAATAAGAAATCAGTTATTTTGCATTTTGACTTCAACATTTTGTACATTTTTCCCCTAAAAACAGTACGTGTTAATGAATCCAGTTGGTATGATACAAAATTTCTGTAGTTCAGCTGTTAACTGTTACACTTTTGGAGTAAGATGATGTTAATTCAGATGGTTTATATGAAACAGAAATAAATCAAAACTTGTCACATTATATGAGAAATCTTCTGCTCTGACTGACACCTACATCCAGCAACAGGGAAGAGAAGGGAAGGGAAGTACTGAATGTGCCCACCATTTGGTAAAAATATAAAGAAGGGTACACAACCATGATGAAGTAAAAGCCATTGTAGCTTTATAGCATGGCAACATTTAGGGTCAGCTTTTTCATATGTGAAATGGAAACAAACTTATTCACAAAATTAGAAAAGTTTAATTGTATTTGAAATGTATGTGGCATTATACTTATAATCATAAAATATTTGACATTACAGAAACAAGTATTTCTTTTGTCTGATTTTATATGTAGTCAAACCAATTTGGGCAATGATTTTCTCAGATTATCTGATCCTACAGAGGAACAATTGGCCAGCAGAGGCATAATAAGAATTCAGAGGAAAGACCATCACAGAACAAGTAAACACAGAAACTAAATTTGGATGAGAAAAAGACTTTAAAATATAATTTAAACTTAATTTTTAGATTCAGATTGTTTTGAATGTCAGCTAGGATAGCTGCAAACAGTCATACTGAAGTACACATAGAACTGTAACTCCACGTATCTTGAAAACTCTTTGTCTACTTATGATACAATAAAACAATGAAACTGAACTAGGTTTCATATAAATTCACATCACACCTAATCTCATAGAAATAATCTTTGCTATCCAGCAAAGGCTTAATTAAAAATACATGTAGCGAATTCTAATGAAGCCTCTCACCTTTGTCCATAATATATTTTCCTGCAAATAAATGTAATATCTTTGAGACCTATAGTGTCTCACTGCAACCCATTCTCGTACTTCTTTATTCCTTTCCCTCATTTCAAGCTGGAATCTTCCTTGTTGGAATTTAAACTTTCTACTTCCTGTCCTATCAATACCGAGAGCAGATTGCCTTCTTTTTAGCAATGTTTTATGTATGAGAAGATTGTTCTAACTCCTCTACCTTATTTTTCAGTCTAAACATCTCTAGTTCATCGAAATATTTGCTTTATAGCAAATAGCCTGCTCAGATGTCTATAATACAGAACCATGATTTCTTCTGGTCTGTCTCTCTTGGTATGTCTTTCCTTGAACTGGAGTCCTCGTGTTGAGTTGTGGCTAAATCTTTTCCACTGTCTGCTTCAGAGATAAAGAATAGTTTCCTTACTCCATGTCCATACTGTTCTTCATGCTTCCAAGGAAGATAAACATGGCCTTTTTTATATAGACATGGTACTACTGATTCATAGAGGTCTGTGATCCCTGTAGCCAGTTTTTTAATCAGTTATCCCCATGTTATCTTTATGCAGCTGCTTAGTTCTCATCATAAAGCCCTTTGCTTGTCTCTACTCAGGGTTGTCTTTTATTTTCAGAAAATTTCGATACAATTTTTATCTGTCAAGACAACCTGGAATTTCTATTAAGCCTATACATTTTTCTTCTTGTCTCTCTCATCTTGGTAACAACTTTAAATTTAATAAATGCCATTCAGCACATTAATGAAAATAACAAATTCTAATGACTAAGAGCATAAATAATTCTGTTACTTTCTGTACACTTGTTCTATATGCATCAATATTTCTCTGGTTGCTGTTTTTGGAAGAGGACTATTTCAGGATTCTTTTTCTGTGTTAAAAAAGCTATGTTAAATTAAAATTATGTATTTTAATTTAACAGATGGAGAAATCTTCTTTTTCCCTAAAGCTTTTTTAATTTCAAGTAGAAGATTTATCCAGAAATATTCCAAACATATTTTCATCTCGCTTTTTCCCCTCTTCTATGATTCTTCTCAGTTCTGAATGCAGTATTAACAATAAAATTCTGAACATCTTTTTTCATAACTTCAGCTTCATGCAATTGTGTTACAGAAGAGCAATGATTGTGCATAATATGCATTTTGTAGTGTACTCTGGAACTACACAATATGGTCTCTACTTTGTATCCAGCTTCCCTTTCTCTCACACTGGAACAGGTCAAAATACCAAATGGGAGTCATGAGAGAACTTTCCTTGTACTATTAAAATTTTCTGCAGTTGTAAATTTTTATAAGTTCTATCTCAATAACTGTAAAAGCTTCATAAAGAGAAAGAATCAGAAAATGTATTCTTACATCACAGAGCTATGATGTCTCTTACTTAAACATAACATGGTTGTGATAGGACATTAACTTGTCACTGACCTTGGAACTTGACAGGCTTGCCAAAGAAATGAACAAGCACAAAAGAAAGGAGCAGATTTCCCAAAAGATCCATTACATACTCTATTATTTTTTTAATACCCCTGGTGTAAAATACGAATGAGTATGGCTTTTTCGCGACTGCTTATCCACTACAATGTGTTAAATTAACATTAGCACTAAGTTCCAGCTGATTCAAACTGATGCGTTTGTGTAAAAAATTTTAAAATGCCTGATAAATTGTAGTAGATTATGTATTTGTGCTCTTATTAAGAAACAAAATGTTACTTAGATAGTTATTATCTTAAAAGGTTTATTTTACTTTATAATATGAATAAACATATAATTACTGTGTGAATTCAGCAGTTGGCAATCAAATGCTCTCTTCAGATTAATGGATAATTATACACTTAAGGTGGTTAAATACTTTAAAACTCTAATGCCCAGGTAATTGCACCCTTCAGTATTATGACAACACTGTAATTCCCTTTGGTGATAGATGTGGAACCACAGATTACGTATTCAGAGAAGTGTCTGACACGGCTAAAGGAATATTAGCACCTTCTGGTGCAGTAGTTATGTTACAAGTCATGAGACAGCAGCATCTGCTTATCTTTACAAAGCAGCTGCTGTATTTGACATTGCTATTGTATACATCCTCTCTATCAACCACATATATGTAAGTGAATACACACACACATACACATATTCACAAGCATACAATGATACATACACAGGAGTTGTCTAGTTCTTGACAAATTATATAAAAAATCATCCCCTAAGGACAGTTTTCAGTATGTGGCTTTTAGTGCCAGATGAGCAGATACCAAATATTGCCATTTAAGATTAAAAAGTGATACTTGTTTGGTTTTGTCTGTGTTGAGCAATTTTTTTGACAGTTTTCTAACAGATTAAGATACTATCTTAGACATATATTATATTCCTCCCAGTCTGACTTGAATATATAATCCTCTTATTTTGCCTTAGGCTTTAATTTGTCTTTGAAAAGATTTTGTTTCCTTGGGGTTTTTGTTTGGTTGGTTAGTTATTTGGGAGTTTTTTGTTTGTCTTGCAGACACTTTTCTCTGCAGTTGTGATTTTTATGTTGTTATCAGTCTCTATTTTATCTGAGAAAGTTAACTAATTTTTTCCTTTCCAAAACGCTGAAAATAAGAACAAGTTCCAACCCTTTTCATTAGGTACATAGGTGGACGCATGACTGATAGCTCTTGTCTAGTTCTTTGCCTGTTTTCATTCTACTGGTATGTCTAACAAATAAAAACCAACTATTGTAATATCAGAATAAGAATTTGAGAATCAGTATCAGACTGAACTGTATATAGGTCTACCATGTATATTGATAAGACAAATGTCTGAATTTTTTCACATCCTCTGACAGTTCAAGTGAGATTTGTTTCCTCAGTCACCTCTTGAGTTCTTTTAGAAGAGCCATAGTTAACAAAAAAATGTTGTATGCAGCCAAGCCACATATTTGAGCTTTGTGCTAGATGCATTTAACTAAGATCTTTTGTTACAGTTATATTGTTTACTGCACTGCCTAAAACTTTTGCTAGAAATATTTGTTCCTATTCATTTCTCCAATTATTCAGTAGAAATATTATTTTAAACTTAATTTAAAGAGAATCTGATGAGTTTTATTCTCCATGAAGAGCAAATTTTTCCACTTGTTTAGTCTTATTTTCTCCATCTTATCTGAGAAATGGGTTTTAGACCCATGGGTTTTTTGGATCCAAAGGAACTCAGGGGTATATATGGCTGTCCATGCTGTGGTTGTTTTTGTTGTCTCTTGACCCACCGCCATCTCCCATCGGGCCCTGTCCAGGGTCAGCGACATCTTGAAACTCGCTGGGCATCTGGGGCCCTGGTGGTGGCTCTTTCTCTCTCATTCTTTCTTCCCACTTTCTTACCCTTTTTCTCCACTTTTCTTACATCTTCTTTTCCTCTCTCCCTCTTTTGCCTGGCTCTATAACTTTACCTGTGTCAATTGTCAAATAAAATCTTCTTTCACCTGACCCTTCTATGGTTGGACTTTGTTTTGCAGATCCAAAACAAAAATAAATTCTAATGTTAACTCAGACTGTAACAGGGTGCACTGAATCCTACTCTCCATGTCACCAATAAAGATGTTAAACAGCAGCAGTCCCAGTATTGACCCTAGAGGAAAACCTCCCATCACTGTTCCTCATGGAGGCATCAAGCCTTTCATCACAATTCTCTGAGTGCAACAAGTCAGCCACTGAGTGGTCCACACATCCAGTCCACCAATTTATAGACAAGGATGTTGTGTAGAATAGTGTTGAACACTGCCCAAGTCCAGGTAAATAAATACTGGTTGCTTTTTTCTTATCCATGAAAACTTTAACCCCAGCATAGAAGTTCACCAAATTTGTCATGCATAATCTTCTTGCAGTGAAGCCATGTTGGCTGTCACCAATCACCTCCTTATTTTCCATGTGACTTAGCATAGTTTCCAGGAGGATTTGTTCCTTGATCTTGCCAGGCACAGAGGTGAGGCTGACTGGCATGTAGTTCCCTGGGTCTTCCATCCTGCCCGCTTTCAAAAATGGAAGTTATGCTTCCCCTTTTCCAGTCAGTGGGAACTACATGGAACTACCACAACTTCTCAAATATGATGGAAAATGGCTTCATCTGTCAGTTCCCTTAGGGCCCAGGGATGCACCTCACCAGCTCCCAGGGAGCTGTGCACCTTCAGGTTGCCTACACACCTGATCTTCTCCTACAATGGGTTGTTCCTCCTTCTCCCAGAAGGCCTTCGCATTCCTTGGCTTGGGTGGTATGGCCAAAAGCACTTGCTGGTGAAGACCGAAGCAAAAAAGTCATAGAGTTCTTTAACCATCTGCATATCCTTTATGCTTCTCCCATTTTCTACTTAGATAGTAGTGAGAAATGCAGTGAAAAAAATCCTTCATATTTCATAATTTGGTGATACATATGGTTGAACTTCCCCTCAAACTATGAAAATTTTAAATCCAACCGTGAGCAATACAGATCTTTTTAGACCAAATCACTCTTCCTAATAAAGTTCCACATCCAGAAGAAAGAAGATGGAGAAATATAACTAATTTATAAGCAGCAATTTTGTCCTAACAAATTGCATCCTTCAAATTAATCTTGAAATATGTTTGACATCACTGAATGGTCAAAGTCAATGACACAGGAAACCATTTCACCCTGTAGAAAAGGTTGTCAGAACAAATAAAGACTGGATTTTTCAGCTCATACTTAAAGGACTGAAATCATTCTGTGAACAAGAGGAATGCTGGAATATCTCCTATGAATTTATGTGATTAAAAATTCAGATTTCTGCTATGAAATAAATTCAAACTCTTCAACACTTATTTTTGTCCTTATCAGTACTGAAATGTTTAATTTCCCACAGGATTCCAAAAATATAATTTTTAAATATTGAACTGTCCATTTTCACATAAGCATACAAATCCAAATACATTTTTTTTTTAGTTTCTAGAAAGAAAATTTTGTTCACCTTTAGTTAACCTCTTGAAATTTTTCTACAAATGGTAGGGTCCATTTAGAGATTGCAATCTGTGTATTTCTTTTCCTGAGATGAGATTCCCTGATGGAAATGCCACAATTTAACATTTGGATCAACAAAAGGTGAGACTGATGCATCACAGAAAGTACTTTTCAAGTGCAAATATTGGCTCATAGAAGAGACTGGAAGCATGAGATGTAGAAGCTTAGGTACTGTGGCATTTGGGTTTATCTGACACTTTTCCGTTTGATCTACCCTATCACATTCAAATTAATAATTAAAAAATCTTAAGTACAGTTGTCATAATCATAGAAAGAGACTGAAAAAGGGTGGGAAAAAAGATACTAACAGAAGGTAATCAAGCATTCAGGAGTTATTCTAAGAGAACTGGGATTTTTGAAGCAAGTCAAAACATAGGATAAAAAGATTTTTTTTATCTTTTGATTTTTCAATTGAGTTTACTTTATCACTCAGTTCCAATGACTCTTCAACATGAACTTTCTTACTGCTTCAAGTTAATTAACTGCATCTTATTGCGAGGCAAAGTCAATGTTTCAGTACAACATCAGAGGCTGATTACCCTGCTAAAGAAAACTGTCATTCTCCGTGTAATTGGAAGTATCTCAGATCTCACATATAAAGCAACTTCTAGTTTTCTTCATATTGCTTGAATAATCAAAAGTATAATTAGGAATAGAGGAAAAAAAGCACCAAAAACCAGCCATTAAAAAAAAATGACAAGAGATACATGATTTGAAATAGTGTATAGGAAGTCCAAGCTGACACAGAGTGGCTCCAGATTAATTTTTTGTGGTATATGCTGCATACCCCATGGTTGCCCTATTATCCATGATGGCCATTTTTGGTGATAGCTTTAGCCCATGCCTAAACCACGCTCCTATTAATGCCTACTTTTCAGTCCCCAAGTTTCCTGTGCCTTGTTTTTGTCCAGGTAGAGGAAGGACTATTCTATATATTATATTTAAAATTTGTATTCTAATATTCAAATAGATATCCAGAACCTTAATCTTATGTGTAATGAATAATTGCATTGCCATTTACTTTGATGTGATTACTTGTATACAATTATCTGGTGAATAAATCTTTGCAAAAGCAAGGCTGAGGAAGGAGTACTGAAGTAAACATGGTTTGAATTTAATAGCTACAATAACCCAGAGATTAATAAACTCAGGAACACATTCCCATCCTTCTAAGGAGCTTGCAATTTTTAATCTCAATTTTTAATGAACATAATCTCAAAAAATATTTCTATAGATTTTTTTCCCCACAAACTCTTTGTAGAGGGTAAACTTTCTTTAGAATAAGGAACTTGGTTTTTTTTAAAGTATTAGTTTTCTCTTTCTCCCACAGGCAAGCTGTCAAGAGTACAATAAGGGACAGCAAGAACCCTAATGAGTCATGGCAAAACTCTGGTGGTATTCAGAGTGAAAAGGACAATTTGGAATTGTTTGTCATATGAATTCTGTTATTTGGGGTAAATATTTTCTATGATTTTATTAAAACACCTGCAGTATTAACTTAGTGATTAAATTACAACACACCATGCTTGATTGATCTTGGTTATCAGTGGTGTTTAAAACCTAGCATAATGCATCTTGAAGTCTAATTTTGTTTTAGTTACAGGAGGCCAATTTAATTAAGTTATAAATTACATTTAACTCAGTGTTATTTTCGTAATACAGTCTTTCAGTTCACAGAACAACATACAGTGAAAAAATGCTATGACTGAACAGTTTGAAATAATGTTAATCAATCCATAATCAAATTTTCTTGTGTTTGCTTATGAATTTGTTAGAGAATAATGAACCACGTAATATAATCTCTACAGATTTCTTATCAAGATAGGTGCTATCAACTTGAAAGAAATAAAGTAAGATCTTTTTTCAATCTTGCTTTTTTAAAAGAAAAATTTCTGTCTTGGAAACTTTAAGCGTAATGTAAGTAAGTGATCTAGATTCCTTTGAGATCACAGCTTAAAACATACTATACTGGAGAGTCAAGAACTTCAAATATTGTAGAGAAAATAGCTTTTCAAGTCTGTAATGGCTTATGCTTACAAAGGTATTCCCATCTTATTCAAAAAGAAATAAATACTCTCCTTCTAGTATAAAGAATGTACTATGTAGGGAAATGTTATTAAACACTTGTTCTTTATATTACTCTACTAGAAACAGTACAGATTAAACATTAGGAAGGTGGTGGATATGTGAAGATATGTGAAGGTGGTGAGATACTGGAAGAGGTTGCCGGGAAACTTTTGGATCCTCCCTCTCTGAAAGTGTTCAAGGCCAGGTTGGATGGGGCTTTGAGCAACCTGGTCTAGTGGGAGGTGCCCCTGCCCGTGGCAGGGAGTTGAACCTAGATGGACTTTAAGGTCCCTTCCAAACCCAAACCATTCTATGATTCTATGCAGAATCAATCTGATGATTCACAAGTATGAGTAGGAGTTGAGTCGTGCATGGTCATAAAATTTTCTGACAATCTCTCTCGCATTTTAAAAATCTGTGGGGATAACTATGCCACTTTTGGGAACATATTGAATCACAGAGCTCAAGATTTAAATATTTTTGTAGGGTTTATAAAAAAGTGAACAGAACTTAATATTGCCATTTTGAGATGTAAAATATTGAATTAATTTTATTCTTTTTCCCATTTAATTATTAATTATCTTCAGGCACTTAGATTTTTCTCTAATATTTAAAATATTAATTTAATATTTTATTGTACCCTCACATAATGATGGTTTTCTTTCACATGAAAAATAATTACATAATATGCAAGCTATTGTTTTGTTGCAGCGTGAAGCAAGATGAATCTTGTGAACATTTAGGTATCTTCATTTTGGAAGGAAAAGGTTTACGCTAAACAAAATTTTTCAAGTGTAGTTAATCTAATGCTTAAGCAAATAAAGCTAATGTTTTAATTTTTTTTTTTAGATAGGATGTAGATAGGATCCCATTATCATGTATGCCATACTCTGGGAAGTAATATTCCAGAATTATATTGTTGTGCTTTAATTTGTGATATTAGATCCTAAGAAAAATATTCCAGGAATACAGAAAAAAGTTTTTTTGCATTTCTTTTTTTTCCTTTTATTTTGATTTAAAAAAAAAAATATAGTAAATCTACAGATTTTAATTTGAAAATGGACTCTTGAGGAATTTCAAAGCTCTGCATAAGCTTTCTTCTACTGCCACTCAAAACTGAAAGTTTATGCTCCTACTTTTTAATACATGGTGACTGTTATTCACAGGGCAGAAAGCAGATGAAGGAAATGGGAATTTTACGAATGAAAGCACTTAAATTTATTAAAGTTATCCAATGCCTGTCTTCTCTTCATCTAATGTGCTCTTCTTGTCTTAGTTGCTCTTCTCAAGCTCTCTCTTTTCTACCTTACTGAATAGTCCTGTTGTATAGAGAATTTTGAAGATGTTGAGATATATGGAAGACATAAATATTACTTCAGTCTAAAATCAGGTCTTTTTACAAGAAAAAAAATATTTCTTGACAATGAAACAGAAAAACCTTATGCTGACCAGAAGATGGCTGGCTTTTGTGTACCTCTAGCAACCAAAACTTTGTAATGAGCACAGTTGGCCTCTGGATGGCATGATGCCGTCAGACAAAAAAGGAGAAAAATCTTTTTCCCAATCAGTTAAAAAATTATTTAAAGTAAAAAGTTCTGAGAATGAATTCTAAGTTGGGTTGTTGTGTTATATTCTACATGATATACAAGAATATTACAGACATATTCTGTATTTGTTAAATTATTCCATGAGCAATGTTAAATATTTATTACAGACCATAAAGAACTAGCAGTCACCAGTGCTCATGGCTCAGATTCTACCTCTTATAAGTATTACTCTTCTTCTGTGTACTGTGGGCCAGCATTATGCTATATATGACTTTCAAGGAGTTGCAGTGTATCTGAACCCAGGTAAACTAAAGTAAGAGTGCTAACACTTAGCTCTATAGAGATACCTTATTGATAAAATGACTGGGAAATATTGTCCCTTAATAAAGGAAACTTCTCCATGAGAAGTTGTCAGAAATTATATATCCTTAAACGTATGTATTTGTGCTGTTTTTAATGAATATTTAAACTATATATTTCATCCTAGCTCTGAATTTAGGTGAATTAATGTCACATATTGCTCCACATAAAGACAGTTTGTGCCTCTCCATGGAAAAGTGCATTTGCAAATGCAACATTAGCTGATTTACTTAAATTTTTCTATCGTAGTAAGATTACAGTATGTTGCTATTAGTAATTAAATGCAGGTTTTTTTGAAAAGTAGAAGACCTTCCTCTCAAATCTGTAAATTAATAGATGTTTTACTGTTTCTACTTTTAATATGTGCAGCTATTTTGAATTCTAAAGATACATGAGCTTAAGGTAGAGAAAAACAGTAGGTCACTATTAAAGTGAGTAAGATGTCTTAATTGTATGAAAAAGCATGTAACTTGAATGTCAGGAGCTGACAGGATTTTAGTAGCTCTACAATTTGCAAGCTGTGATGTAAATCTGGATAACTATTGCTCTGCCACTTAGCTCTGCCTTGTGAATCTTACTGTAAATCTTTCAAAATCTTATTTGTGATCTAGGAATTTGGAGAAAGGTGGTGTAATTACAGAGTAGACACCATCTCCTGAGTTCCTATGGACTATATCAGCAAGCAGTCCTAGGAAGCTGTGGCTTTTATTCCAAGGGTCATATAAGTAGTTAATGATTTGGAAATATTTATGCAGCAGGTGGAACACTAGTGGAAGCTGCAGTCACCGGGTGAATACATATAATCTCTGATACTTATGTAGTATTTCCAAAGCTTGGCATAGGGAAAAAAGAGAAAATTGGACAAAATGTACACAGTGAGATTTCTTCTTCAGTTTACAGAGGTATGGAGGAAACCTCAAGTTGCTGTACTCCTTGTCAAGTGAGTAGTTATTAGACTCAGGTATCTTCCTGTCTTAAAATCACACGTCCCATTTCCCTTTTATCTCTTTCTTTGATCTCTTATAGAAAGAGTACTCTACTATTCCACTCCCTGTATTTGCTGTGTTTGAAAGGAAGCTACAACACTGCAGACTGTAAGAACCATTTCTACTAAAGTTATAATTCTTCAAATAATGAGTCAGAAATCCTCTTTCACCATTGTGTGGTCTTCTTATCCAAAAGCTTTTACATGTGTCATCAAGAGATAGGTCAGTTGTTGCTTTTCAGAAAGATTCCTTTACAGACACTAATATCATATTGTTAATTCTCTTCCCTGGTTGAAGCTTTTAGTGGATCCATTTATGTGTCAAATGATAATTTAGTGCTTTTGGCTGATAGTATTTCATCTCAATAAATTGTAGTTAAGAGTATGTATAAGTTCTTGTACACCTCGCTGGCTGGGTATGTTTTCTTATAAATTAAGGCAAAGGAAAGGAAAACTAAATGAATAGTTCCTTCTTCCAATGAATTTTATGAAAATAGAATATTAATTTACAGTATTATATTTGGCCTTTTTATTAAAAACACATCTTAATGTATTGAATTGATAATGTATGAATATAGGTACTGAACAGTTAAATATCGAAAAATATTTTAAAATTTTTTTTCTTTCAAGTGTCTCTTCTGCAAATTATATGTTTAATTAGTCATAACAATTATGATGCTGCTACATTTTTATATTTCATATCTATAATATGTGCGTGTCTTATAATTTTAGTGATGACCCTCTATTCATAGTGTTTTGTGTTGCTCTTTAGAAAAATATGTCAGACTTTCATTGATAATCATAATTATTATGGCATAATTTACAGAAAAATTGAAGTAATATCTTGTGGTAATGTGGAAACAAACTGGACTGTCTAGTTGCACTTCTGGTCAGCAAAGTAACTTATGTCACTTTTTTTCATAGTCAATACTGCTGTATTCAATCCCATAGTGTTTACTGTAGGCAATGAATCAATTCCATGATGTGACTTGGACAAGATAAAATGCAAATTGTTGCTTTACATTCACATTTCTCAGTCCCGGTGACCTCTGGTATCTTTTTTTTTTTTTTTTATATACCCCTAGTTATTGCCAAAACAATTTACCCCAGGTCTTTTTTTGTGCACAATTCAGTTATGTGGTGTTCTAATTACTGCCCATATTTTGTACATCTTGCATTCATTAATCTTTTAAAATAAATGCCTAGAAATGGCCCATCATTTCTATTGGTATTCAGTAACCTGCTTCAGGTATTCAGGTATCAGTATTCAGTAATTTGCTTCAATTTATGAGAGTTTCTATTCTTCAGTGTCTGTGCAAAGTCAGACACTGATCCTACCAGTGTGTGGTGTCTAAGTTGTTTTC
This sequence comes from Florisuga fusca, assembly GCA_038090715.1. Taxonomy (NCBI): domain Eukaryota; kingdom Metazoa; phylum Chordata; class Aves; order Apodiformes; family Trochilidae; genus Florisuga; species Florisuga fusca. The sequence goes on along the minus strand of JAAWXA010000005.1, from coordinate 30,712,477 downwards.
ATCTTTTCAAATTGTTCTTGTTCCTCAGAAGCTAAACTTCTTCTTAGTATCTTCTAGTAGCAATGACAACATGTATTCAAAATTCTGGTGGCTATTAATGTTAATTTAAATCGTGTTTATGTAATCATACAGTAAATTATAGAATCAAGTACAGCATCTTGATATGATGAAGGTGATTTGGATTATATTTATATAAAAACCTAAAAGATCTATAAGAATAACCCTAAAAAAAATGGCCTATTACATTCAGCATCCGAGGCTGGAAGGTTAATTGCAAAGCATGGGAAACTCAAATAAGTTCAAAGAAACAGATATTTCTAACTTTCTTTGATAGGTCAAACTTTCTCATTAAAAAGAAGAACAACAAAGAAACAGGCTTTAATACTGTGCAAAAGTATTTGCTGATGGAGACAATTTTTCACTTAAATTAATTGCATTGAGATCAATGTTTGATGTGTGGCACATGCCGATAACCTTTGTCTGTGTTATCACTGGCAAGGCATTCAGCATTCACTTATTCTAAATACTCACCAGATGCTCTATTGAGGCCATTATCCTGAAACATATTTAGCAGCATTGAGTTCTGTTTTCCTCCTCCAGATAAAAGCCTGTCTCAACACATTTTTTAATTTTTTTTTTTTTTCTCAGCTGCAGAAGAATTGCCTGAATGAGTTTCTCATCACACTAACTATGAGGATCAGAAACAACCAGATGGTTCTTTCAGGCTCTTTGGGCAAATAAGATCTGCCATACCAGGGATATCAAGCCTATAAAGTATATTTTACTTATAGACAGACATGAGACAGTTTTGCTCTCATTCTGAGCTGACCAAGAGCCACTTATCTTCAGTTTATGTAACAACAGCAAGATTTGGAAACTCCAATGCTGTTCAGCCATAACTACATGGCTTTCAGCCAGTTTGTAGCCTAGGCCCTACCTACAAACAGCAGTAAAGAACTGATATGTTAATTCTTGAAATAAATGCTTACAAAGCACCATCCCAATCCTTCGGACATAAGATGCTTAACTGTGAGTGGTCTTGCTGGAACTTGAAAGAAGGCTGACTGACAGTCATCAGAAAAGATGAAGCCAACTTGTAGTATCTTGGACAGGCTCAAAATTCTCCTGGATGAGGTCCTGAGCAATTTGATCTAATTTTCTCATTAGATCCAATGTCCCAGCTGGTCCTACTCCAGGCTAGAGTACTGCCAGAGATCTCTTTCAACCTAAATTGTGATACAATTTAATGATTAAGTAATTGTAACTTAGCAAGCTCAGCCATTCTGTGTTTCTGTGTGATTCTGTGAAGCTTTCCTTAAGTGTCTCTGGAGAAACCATATCTGAATGAAATTCTGATAATAATATTTCATCTCTGAAATACACTGTAGAAATTAGACTTCTACTAGCCATAGCAATCTGTCAAGGATCTTACTCCAGGTGTCTTCTGTTTCTTTTACCAGATCAAGAAAGGTGAGTGAAACTACAGGAAATTTTCTTACTGAAAATAAGTTGAAAATATATCACGTAATTCTAGGCAGCTGTGAATGTAATTTAAACTTTTTATAAATATATGAAAGCTTCATTAAATAGATTTTTATAAAGTCATTCTTCCAGTTGTTCTTGCTGCAGTTTGATCTTGTTCCCATCACTAATGTTCTGTAATGGATTTTAAAAATCCTCCTCTCTTCAAATGTGATCCAAGTCACTGTTTCTAATTTCATAACCACAAAGCATAATCTAGGCTCAGATTTGTCTTTCCATTATCTACCAATAGCAGGTAATAAAGACCATCGGTAGGACAAGGTGTCTCAACTGTCTTGTGAGTCCCTTCCTATATCTGACCACTTCCCACACTTGTTTACAGTAAAACTTTTTGTGAGGTAAAGTCCTCATCACTGCACTACATACTATGAAAGCAGCAAAAACCTGTGATACTGCTTCTTTCATTGTGCACTCAACAGAATAAAAGATCCATGGATCTCCTGAGGTGGAGATAACAGCAGTTCCTCTCTTACAGTAGTCCCAGACAGTTATTCAGCTGGCGTTTATCAACAATCCTTCAAGGATACATATGCAGCACAATATATTTCTCCTGAGTCTATCTAGCTCTATGCAGTCAATGTGACTACATCAGTGGACAAGAGATGGCCTGTAGATATGATCTATCAGCATTTCTGCAAGGCCTTTGACTAGTTGGAGAGATACGGATTTGATGGGTAGACTGTTCAATGGGTAAGGAATTTGCTGGATAGTTGCATCCAGAGGGGAGTGGTCAATAGCTTGAAGTCCATATGGTGATCAGTGACAAGTGGTGTTGACACCTCAGGGGTCCGAACTGGGACCTACAACGTTTAGTATTTTTATCAATGACATAGACAGTGGGACTGAATGCACCATCAGCAAGTTTGCAGATGACACCAAGCTGAGTGATGCTGTAGACATTCCAGAAGGATGGGATGTCATCCAGAAGGATCTGGATAAACTAGAGAGGTGGGTGCAGGTGAACCTCATGAGGTTCAACAAGGCCAAGTGTCTGACACCCTGGCCTTCCCAGGGCATGTCCTGCAGCCTTGTTCATGATATGAGCATTACTGGAGGGAAGCATGGTGTTGGTTTTGTTTATAGCTGTATATATTTCATATTTTTTTCCCCAGCATTACTTTTTCTTTAAAGCTGTGCAGTTTAGGTTGCAACTGATAAGTCTCTCTCTCTCTTATTCTCTTTCCTTTTCATTTCTGGAAGGGGGAGGGTTTAATAGAGCACATCTGTCATCCATTTAATTGTCAGCCCAGCCTTAAACTTTAAGACTCACGTAGACGGAGTTCATATCTGGACCTGGACTTATATCCTCCTTTGCCATAGGTGGCTTCTAAAGCTTCATCTGACCTGGGAAATGTGTATGGAAAGCCATCAGGTAGGCAGGAGAAAGTGCTGTTTTGTAGCTAACAGATGCGTTGCCAAAGCAAAAGGTACTACCAGCACAACAGGCAGTCTATCAAAATATGTTGGGACACAGACATTTTAGAATAAGGAGTCAAAGTTGATGACTCAGAATGTCAGTTATATGTCAAATTCTGCCAATAAAGCCTCATTTCATCCTCAGGAAAGAAAAATATTCCTATATTAGGTGATGGCATGACAAGGCTCTCCAAGGAGGAGATGGAATAGTATCACTTCAGAGTATTAGGTCCAATGCCTCTGTTTTGAAGACAGAGAGCACATCTATTCCCAAGCTTTGCAATTATAGTTACACTATAAACACAGACCAAAGCCTGTGTAAGAGAGATAAGATTATAAGACATTTAAACTACTTTAGGAGCTTACAACATCTTAGATTTCTTTAAGCAGCTTTCTTGTTTCAAACCAATGCTAACTAGTTTTTGCAGCAGGATAGACTGTCCTGGAGGAGTCACACATCTTCGAAACCTTGAAGTTGTTTAAAAATGCTAAGGTGCTTTAAACTAAATACAATCTTTTAAATCTCTATAAAAAGCTAACTTACTTAAGTCACACAAATTTCTTAACCTGACTCCTGGACTCCCTAGTGAAAGAAAAAAGGCCAGAGTCTATTGTAGCTACTCCTTCTATTTTTTGAACAAGGACATAAAGGAAAGCTGATTGCTTAATGCAATGTTTTACTTAAAAACAAATTTTTCAGGATAATTATATCCTGAAAATTCTTGCTATCCCACTTAGACTCTGAAAAAAATCTCTATGTCTCAGATAACACGGAGCCAGTAACTGACAATGGCTTTAATTTCAAAATGTCAGTGAGCAGTAAAAGACTGCATCTTGTGTGTTTGGATAGTTAAGACTTATCTGATTTGTATATAAACTGAGTTCACAACGTGGATGCACCCAAAGTCATGCTACAAGTCCATTGACCTCAGCCTGATCATGCAGGCAGGCCCTATCACTCCTGAAAATGTGTGGTGGTCCTTTGATTAATTGCTCCAGCCACTGACTCAACAGTAGATGTAACTCCTTGCAGTCTGTGATTCAGAAGCAAAACATGTCACTCATGAAATAATCATCCTCTTTTAATTCATATACCACCATAAGCTGGAAATCCATGGAACATGCTGAAATGTGGAACTAACCCACGCATCTCTTAACCTTTTTCCTCTTTATACTTGAACTGGGTGTCACCTTTCTGTGAACTGTAGACCCTACCACCTCTCTCTTAATTTTGTGACTTTTTAGCTTCTTTCTTACCTTCTTTGAATTATGGAACAAGTTGAGCAAAAGCAAAATGCAAGCAAACCATACAGGTATGCATTTAGACGGAGTATACAAATAGAAAAAAGCAGTTAAAATGCAGTAACAAAAGCATAATAGTAACTATTTAATGACAGCATCCAGTGAAGAACTGTTTTATAAATCATGTCCAGCATACTTCATATATCAACAACACATGCCATGAAAATACATGTTTTTGTCATAAATTTGACAATCTGGGATATTCAGGCAACTGACATAAACAGAGATAAATACATTGGTCTGGGATACTCTGCCAGGCAACTATTTAGTTATGCTAAATAGCCAGTTAACATATTCTACTTGACTCTCTCTTTTTTAACCCCCCCCTTTTTTTTTTCCCTATAAAGTATTTGTCCTTTTTTTAGGGTTTTTTTGCAGGTTCTCATAAGTTCACTGAAGTGTCACACACACTTGAATTTGTTGATGAGGACTGTGTTAGGGATCAGTTAATGAGTCTGGACGTCTATAGGTCCATGGACATCCGTGGGTGCTGAGGGAACTGGCAGATATCATTGCTAGGCCATTATCCATCATCTTTGGTCATTGGGAACAGGAGAGGTGCCTGAGGACTGGAGGAAAACAAATGTCACTCCAGTATTCAAGAAAGATGGCCTGGATAACTACAGACAGCTCAGCCTCCCCTCCATCCCTGGAAAAGTGATGGAACAACTCATTCTTTGTGCTGTCTCCAGGCACATCAAGGACAAGAGGCTTATCAGGAACAGTCAACGTGGCTTTAGTAAAGGGAAGTCATGTCTGACCAACCTGATAGCCTTCTGTGAGGATATAACCAGGTGGATGGATGATGGCAGAGCAGTAGACATCGTTTATCTTGATTTCAGTAAGGCATTTGACACTGTCTCCAACAGCATCCTTGGAGCTAAACTGAAGAAGTGTGGCCTGAGTGACTGGTTAGTGAGGTGGACTGGGAGCTGGTTGAAGGATAGAAGCCAGAGAGTTGTAGTCAATGGGATGGAGTCTAGTTGGAAGCCTGTTTCTAGTGGAGTCCTTCAACAGTCAGTATTGGGACCAGTACCATAAAATATATTTTTTGATGATCTGGATGAGAGGTTCTCCTCCCCTTTTACTCTGCCCTGGTGAGGCCGCGTCTGGAATATTGTGTCCAGTTCTGGGTCCCTCAGTTCAAGGACAGGGAACTGCTTGAAAGCATCCAGTGCAGAGTGACCAAGATGATGAAGGGAGTGGAACATCTCACTTGTGAGGAAAGGCTGAGGGAGCTGGGTCTTTACAGCTTGGAGAAGAGGAGAATGAGGAGTGACCTCATTAATATTTAAAGATATGTAAAGGGAGAGAGCCAGGAGGGTGGTGCCAGGTTCTTCTCAATTATGCCCAATGATAGGACAAGAAGCAATGGATATAAACTTGAGCATAGGAGGTTCCATACAAACATGAGGAAAATTTTTTTCACTGTGAGGGTGACAGGGCACTGGCACAGGCTGCCCAGGGAGGTTGTGGAGTCTCCTTCCCTGGAGACATTCAAAACCCACCAGGAGACATTCACAGCAGTGTGACCTGCTGTAGGTGATCCTTCTCTGGCAGGGAGGATGGGACTAGATGAGTCTTTTGAGCTCCATTCCAGCCCCTAACTCTCTCTGATTCTATGAGTCTATGAATTAATGGTTAGAGTCAAAAAACTCTGTATTGCATTGGAATGCAGTTGGAGGCTACTCAAACAGAGCTTGAGCCTGGATAAAACAGTTGGACAATATGTGCGGAATTTTTGCTTAAAGAAAAGAAATTTAAAAGATACCTGCCCAGCCCCAATTTTTAAATATTATCATTTAAAAGACTGATTAAGTTCCTGATTGATTATATCTTTTTTTTTTCTCTTGCCTTTTTAAAATTTTGTTGGCTACTTTGAATTGTGTCTAGAAACCAAGAACATTGTGTAAAGATAAATATTATGAGCATTTACTCTGGTTAATTGAAAGCCACTTGAATAATAGTCCCTCTCCTTTAAACGTTGTCTTTTGACTTTATGAGAAACAGTTTGTCAGAACATCTTTCTCAGAAAATGTCAGTTTATCAAAATCAAAATATGTGACAGGAGAAGTCTGTGGTCAATAAAGTCACCCAGCTAACTTGAAAAAGGAAAAAGGGTGAACAGTTTTATTTTGATATCTTCAAATTAATCCCAACATAATTTTTTACTTAAAAACCTGAGTTGTCATCTCAAATTTACTTAATGTCTCAAAACCATTAATTTAAAATAGTTTTTAAGTTTTCACATATAAAATAGTAGACCTTAATATATTACTTTCATTGTTTCAACAAATGTCTGATATAGTTTATTGTTGTGTGGATGACTTATGAATTTTAAGAGGATAAAATTTATCGGCTTAATCTTTTCTCTTAAATTGTTAGCTAAAATGCTTTAGTTTGAGGTAAATATTTTAAATATTTGGCAATGCTAACAACTTCCCAGCTTTTTTAATCTACGTAAAGAATAGTTTTACACTAAGAATGTATTAAGACATTACTTCCAAATGTCACTGGGATGGATTTTCCCCATCAATGTGCTTCAGGCATCCCTGAAAAGAAATAATTGGCCACATTAACTGCTTTCATCAAGGACAAAAATAATCTTTAATTCAAGGACATGAAGATGATAATCAATTTCTTCAAAAATTTCAAAGGATCACAGGCATTAAATATAAGAAAATTGGCTTTCCTATTCTGGTTTAATAAAAAAGCTGTGAAATAATGTATTTCTGCTATTTTTGACTGGCTTCTTTTTGTGCATTGTAACGCAATCAATGAGAATATGAGAATTTACTTTCTCCTTCAGGTTGCACTCAAATAGAATACAAATAAATTTTTAGAGCTTTGTTCTAGCAGAGTGCCCAGTACTCCCCTAAATCTCAGTAGTCACTGCTAGCATTTATGTACTCTATATGAAGAATAAAAATATTAAATCTATAGCTCAGCTAGAATGATGGTGACTAACATGCAAGATCTTTTCTTGACGACTATAACAATGAATGATGGTTCACAGAAATGGGATAGGTGTGACCATGTTGACTTCAGGATTTAGGAACTAGATTGAGAAACATCACTGTGATTTTACTAAGTGTTCAGCTTTTGTACAAATAATCAATAATTCTCCTAGTCTTCACTGAGCATAATGTTCTTTAATGCAGTAACATGAACTCTATTTCCTTTATTTTTTTCTCAAACCACTTTCTGTTAAAATATTTATTTTAATATGTCAGTGAAATGTTTCTTTGTAGTTTTTGACATTATTCCTTGGTGCTGTGGCCCCTTGCTTCTACCTCAGTGTCTCCCTTTATTGTTAGGTGTTATGACTAATGCCAATGTGCCTCAGTACATCACAGTATTTTGACACGAGCAGCATAGTTGCTGCTAAAATATAGACAGATTATTTTCTGATGCTTTGATTTGTTTTGATTTTTTTAAAAGATGATGTAGTACTCTCTTCTTAATGGTTTGAACTGTCATCATTACTGCAACTGATGAGCTGACTTCAGAACTAATGAAACAGCTCATATTGCCAGTGAGCAATTAACTCCATGATTGCCTAATCTGGATAGGGAGCAAGAATGTTCTATCACTCTAAAGCACAAGCTGTTTCCTAATGAGGCACTAATCTCTTCCTAAAAATGATCTGTTCTGCATGATCATGGGTCCTTGTTTTTTATTTGCAAAAGAGTTAAACAGCAAATTCATTAGCCTCATTGGATCTATAATTGCTTAAAAGCAATTCACTTTGTACTGTTACAGAGAATTCAAGAGAACAGTAATAAAAAAATGTATAAACATGGCATACGTTTGGACCTAAACCACGGAGACTAAATTCTTCTTGATAGTGTTCTAATTAAACTTAAATAATTCCTTCCAAAATGGCAAATGAACAGACAAAAATGAGCTAGCACAGCTCATTAAAGAGAGTTCTGAACTCCAGAGACCTGGTCATCCCTGATTATTGGATGGTGATAATGCCAACCCCATTGCAGCCTGACAAGTGAAGGCAGGAGTGAGAGAGGAGAAGAGACATGATGGCACAGGGTCTGAGCATGAGGGAGGTAACTGTTTCCATGCAGCACATTTTCTCTGTTCTGTTGTATGTTGACATAATGGGTTGACAGAGACAATACTTCAGTTAGTCCTTTTCATTTTTTTCCTCTTAGGAAGTAATTCATAAATGCTTTTCTTTTTTAAAACTCATTTTTGTAAGTCATTTGTGACAAAAAAAATCAAAACAAAAGAAATAAGGAAAACATCTAGGTCTGAATTCATGGGTCTTAAGTTTAGGAGTAAGGCAGGCTTTATTTACTTTGAAAGTAAAAATAATAAATAAATAAATAAATAATGTCTTCTTTCTAGTAGACAATTCATTCCTAGAATTAGAAAAGGGCGGAAATTATTGAGTTCCTGATTTGTAAAGCTAAAATACCATCTAGTTCCATATCCAGAATCCTGAAAATGATCCATTTAGGCAGAAGACTAAGCATGATGACATAACCTCCAAACTTTTTTCCTGACTCATGAGTTTTCTCTTTGATGTACAATAAACAGAACAAGCAAAGTAGCTCATTAGAAGTTTTGTCACTACTTAGCACTGAAATAGAGTGAATTTCTTTCAGTGCAAATGCGATGTGTTTTGTTATACTTTGCCACTCTGAAGAAGTGGAGAGAGGAATAAAAGATTCCTGTGAAGAGCAAACAAACAGCCTGTGGTTCTATTAAGAGATTACTCTCTTTGAAACTCAGCAAAATTGCTTCTGAAACTCTGTAGTATAGTGCTTCATGTATGCTGCTCTCTGTCTCAGTATTGTAAGCACAGGGAACACTGAAGTTGTGTGTTCTCATACAGTGGTAAGGATTTGTGCTTCTTCGTGTAACATTTCTTTCCTGTCTTTCAGTTAGTGGATCAACAGAAGAAGGTCAGTTTTAAAATGTGGAAGCTTTAATAGTTTATCGAAATCTCACACTTAGGACCTTATTTAAAGACCATTAAAATCAATACAAGGGCTAAATCCAGTGGATTTTGAGAGGCTTTAGATCATGCCTTTCAGCTTATTTTTGCATTCCCAGTCAACTTCAAAAACATTCCTCAGGAGGAGTATATATTTCCTTTTATTTCTCCAGACAATTAACAAGCTTTATATTTTTACAGCATATTGAAAATAAACTTGCAGGTAATAAGCCCTGTAGATGTATAGCCTTTTATGATGATAATAAATTAAGAAATAATAGCAATTTGAAGTGCACACAAGTAATTTGGTCCTCATCAGAGATGGAAATAAACTTGAATAAATCTTTGGTACCTTTTACTAGTAAACAATATTTAAGTACTATGTATCAGTACTATGTATTGATGGATAATCATCTGTTAATCCACTTACTATTAGAAATAGGGTGGCATTTTGTATTCTTTCACGTTGCCAATGAAAGAACCCTGTATAGTAAATTATTTTCATAATCGGAGGAGAGGCAGTATTCCCACAATGTTTGACCTTGGCTGTCTTAGACTTTTATAGTCTATAGACTTTTTATCGAAAAGGTGTCTTAAATCTCCATATTGTTTCAGTCTGTAAGTATTCCCTGTGAAGATCTTTTTATAGGATTGTTTTTTAGAGTTAACCTGTATTAACTTAGTGAGAAACTGTGGCATGAAAAGCTTTTGACAATGTATGATTAATGTCATAGGCTGAAGAAACAAATCAAAATGTGTTTTTGCCACTGCTTGTTGTGCCAAGTGCAGTAAACTATTATTTTCTTGCTGGATGAAGGTTGCAAAAGGCCGTGGCGTCATCACTATTAAATTTATCAATCAGGGTTCTGCAGGTGGACATGAAGTCTGTTGTAATGTCAGCATGAAACATCCATGATCTAATTGGCTTGCCTGCAGACACTCCATGTAGCCTCAAGTTGGAAAAAAAAAGGTCAGAATTCAAAGAACAGATGGCAACTGGCTAAAGTAATTAAGTGCTGAAATTTTAATCCTTCTTTACACACATTGCACAGAGTGTTTAATCAGAAGTTTGACCAGTGAAATCAGGTACTCAACAATTTTTCCTTTTTTCTGATTTTGGGAATTAAATGTCTACTAGAAATAAGATATTTATAGTATTAAATAAAGCAATGAATATGTTAAAATATTATCCTAAATAGGAACAGAACGTTTATACGAGAAAAAGACAATTTTTTATTTTAAATGTTATTTTCACTATGTTAAACATCCCTACAGGGAACAGCAGAGATGGAAAACAAATTATTTTCTCTTCATTTGTACTGAGCACCTTGCTTTTCACTACAAACACAGAAGATTAGGATGCCAGTTGTAGCCATATGGACAGCAAAATAAACTGAAATTACTGAGAGAGGAGCAAAGTCAGGTTAATTTAAACCAAAACATCTGTCACCATAATGTATCTTAAAATACTGAGAAGATTCATCCTAAAACATTGCTGCAGGCAAAATAGTCTCAACTTGGGTGAATTTAATATCATTTACTGTCAGTTGAAACAACTTTTTGATTACTCATTCAGGTGTTGAAAAAAACCCGTACACATAGAAAACCTCTTTCATCCTCATTTCCCTAGGTTCATCTCCCACTGTTTTTTCTCTGTGTTATAACTGATCCCTTCCAACACGTTTAGTGAGGGCTTCAGTCCCCATAGGGTGTTTCTGTCCCTGCATGGGTAATCTATGGACGTAATTCCTCAGTAATCCCTCCTCTGGGGTGGAGTACATCCACCCTTCCACCCCATCCACCCTTCAGAGTCTGTCTACAACCATGTTCCCAGAAATGCTCCCCTCCATTTCTCCCTGTCTCCTCACATGACCTCCCCATGGTTGCTGCTGCTCTTCTTATAAACACCAGGATCAGGGTATCCCTGACAGACTGCAGTGCTGTTTACATCAGTGTCAGAACCATTGACCACAGGCAGAGGACAACTCATGGTTTCACCCTACACAGACCATCCTGTAGCCATGTGTGCCCAGCACACCATGCTGCTGTTTGATTACTTTCATTAGTGTTTAGAAAAAAATTAAAGCAAGTTGTAAACATGTTACTCATTAATTTCTTTGTTTCCTAAGAGTAAAGTTCTCAAAGTTTACAATTTATGTGAAAAAGGGTTGTAACCATGATGTGCCATCACTTGGTAATAGATAAAGAAACTGGTGTAGCTGCTATAAAATTGTGCCTTTCACTGTCACTTGGAGTTAGCTTAGTTCCTGCTTTGCAAATAGCTTTTCTTGTAAAAAGATGTTGGAAGAGTAGCTTATTGAACAATTATGAGCCGAAAGAGATAATTTACTCCTTACACTTTAGGTGCTCACATTGCACACCCACTGTCCCATCACTGTGCTGTGATTAATGGTGTGGAAGGCAGAGAGAACAGCATAAGACAAAAATTAATGGCTACTAAAAAGTGCAGATATGCAGGTTTGACTCTATAGCACCAAGTGAACAAAGCTGTTCAGACTTCCCAAATTTGCGTTAAAAAGTTTGAAGGTAGATTTTGATCAGATGTATTTATTCAAATATTTATTTGCCATATACTTGTCAGTCACAATGAAACCTGACTGACCCATGCGACTGGACTGTAGACTTGGGATGGCCTGTTAGAAATGGCCTGCAGCTGCACCAGAGGAGATTTAAACTGGATATTAAGAAGAATTTATTTACTGAGAGTAGACAGGGGAGGGTGAATGCAGGAATTTGAAAGTTTATGTTAATTTGTAATGTATGCATAGATTTGTAGTTCTTTATTATTCATAATCAGTGCCAGTGATTCCTGATTACCTTACCTCTAATGGGTGCAACCCTCATGTCCTCTACACAAGCAAATATTATTGGTTGATCCAAAGAATTGTAATGCATCAAGTACATATTCATTTTAGTTCTCCACATAACTTTCTGTTTGTCCATAGCTCCAGGATATCTCAGTTAATTCTTTTAGTTTCCTGTGGCTTCACTTAATTTAGTCTCACTTATAAAGACATAAACCAACATAATCTTGCCAAAACATTGCTGAAACCTTGGAGAACTGACATGTCTCAAAAACTCAGTGAGAGAAAATGTCAGCTCATTTCATATTAAGAGACCTGCAACTAACCTCTGATAACACCTAAACTGTAAACTGCAGACTTTGACAGACAATTTTTGCAGTTCATTCACAGTTTTTCATCTTCTTGACATAATCCTACTCACCTCTTTTGGGTAAGAAATGAGAAGCGTTTACTTTTAGATTCTGACTGAAGATTAGTAGTTTAATAATAGCAAAACAAACTTTTGTGGGTTTTATTTAATTAGGAAAAAACCCCTTTTGACAGTAACCTTTTGTCTTTTCAGTCAATCGCTCAATCTGTCTCTGGCACACACTGCATGAATATACTTCACACATTTTTATTATTTAATTTAATCCTCTGCTTTCCAAAGCTGCATTTTTTTATTTTGCAGTGAAAGTAATCTATCAAAATCATAAAAATCTACCTTGGCAGCCAGAATATGGGAATCATTCTTCGAATAGAGTAAATATGAAAATCTGTCCTCAAATAAGGTTTTCTTCACTGCTGTGTAAAATTAGAAGACAGCAATACTAGGTAAAACCAGAGTGAAATTAGAAGTAAGAAACTTTTAGATTCTCTTGATTTCATCACATCAGTTTAATTTTCTTTTCAGTTGATTATCATCTTAATCCTTTTAGGAGAATATTATCATGGAACACTTGCTGGATCCATCTACAATTCTGCAAAACAAAAGAAGAGAAACCAGAAAGAGGAAAAAAATATAAATATATATGAATATGGAACTGAGAAAAAACAGCATCTGCTATAATTTAATTCATTTGGTAGACAGTAGAATCCACTGTCATCTGTTAGTTGGTTTATCTGTAAAGTTCTGAATATTGTCTCTTCACTTGTTTTACTGATTACAACACCTTCCTTGAAGCCATCTGTCCCATCAAGTGGCAGGAACAGGTGACAAATTTCTCCTATGGGATACTGATCTTTGATGTAAGTTAATTTAAGTTCTTTCTAAGACAGATCACTTTTCAAATTATATAAATCAGTATAGCTCTACTGAAATCTGTGTTATAATGCTTATTTGAATAATTTGCCTCTCCTCAACCTTCTTTGTTTGTTTATTCATGTCACATATATCAGATACAAATTTTACTCACAAAATAAAATCCAAGAATATGGAAATAAACAGAGAAGCTGTTCAATGAAACCTCTAAGCTTTGAAATATATAGAAGGTTAAAGAAGACAGAACTGTCATAAATATAGTTTTCATAATAACACATGTACTGTTATTTTGGTTTTGCTTGGTCCTGCATTAATAAAATATTTCTGAAGAAGCATTCTAGACTATATTGTTGAAATCCTGACAAAAAGCTGTTATCAAATTGTCTCACACTGTGGAGGAAGACAGAAAGCATGGAGACAAGACATGGTTATAATGGCATTAGAGACCAGAGAGAGAGATGAGGGTGGATGAAGAAAAATATCAACCATGAATTACAGCAGAATAATTTGACAAAATTAAAAAAGAGGAAAATGTGCCAGAAGAAGCAATTATCTTCGTGAAAACCATAATTTTACACTATGGGATGGGATCACTCCTTGAGCAGATGAGATTGAATCAAAATTGTTATGGAGTGTTCAGGCTTCAAAAGGAGTTGGAAGAGAGCAGTCCCTCCATTCAAAGCAGAAGTTTTCTAATGATTGCTTTTGTCCTAAAATATCTAGGGATGGTGTTGCAGCACGAGAGATACTGATCTGGGGTCTTGATGACAATAGCAGAACAGAGCATCAGAGAATGCAGTCATTAACTTTGGTGCAACCTTAGGCAAGATAATTCACTTAGACTTTTGTAGAGTCCTTGCATTTCCTTTCTTTCTTTTTTTTACTCTTGATGTCCATTAACACTCTCATAAAACACTCATTTCATGGCTCGAAAATGATCAATCTAAATTTTGGTTAGCCTTGTACAGAAAAGCATTTCTGTTTACTATTCATACTAAATGGCAGAGTATTAAACCTAACATGCAATGACATATCTTTTATCAGGCTTATGACAGAAATCTGAATGTGGGTTTTTTTTTCAGAATGTATAAATGCTTCAAATTTTTGTCTAGATATCATGTACTATTTGTAAAAAATATTATTCTTGAACTTTATGATGGTATAGAGGCACTCTCACCTTTAATGATTTATGAACTGATGGGATTGTTGCCTTAAATGCTCTGTTGTCTACAACTATAAACACATAAAACACTGCTTTGTCTTGGACTTTTTAGTGACTTGTGTATGCTGCTGTGAAATAGCCCTTTTAGTACAATATATCACAAGAAGGTCACAATGAAACTAGTCTATTTGCTCTCACCTTCTTAAGAACTCCAAACTGTCTGCAGACCACAGGCAAAGAAATTCTACAACAGAGTGGAACTTATTTTGGGCTCAGATGCATTGCAACCAGATCCTGAGAAGGAGCTTCCTGCACACAATTCCTGTTGTGCTTCCATAGAGACATCGGGATTGATTTCCCCCACCAGGGGATGTCTGATGCTTCTTATATAAAACATAGTTTGATTCAGGAAAGTTTAAGGCCAAAACTCCGTGTTCCAGGTTGTCTAGGAAAGGAAATTCAGCACATAGTTACTATCCCTGCTCCTGCACTGCTGCAGGTAGACAGAGCAGCACGTGGGCTGCCATCAGGAAAGTAAAAGCAGATGCAATTCAGAGTGCATTTATGTATTACAAAGAAGTGCAGATATTTAATTGTGGAAATTGTATTAAAAACCTTTCAAAAATTATTCTGCAATATGAAGACTTGTCTAAAATTGTTATGGAAGAGGTTTTTTTTTCAGTTTTAACCTTGTGTGTGTTTCTTTTTTTCTATGAAGATACTATGTTACATAAACACAAAAAAGGTAGATGGCAGAGATCCATAAAAACAGGCCTTGCATAAGGCAATTGTTTTTCTACTGCTAAGATAGAAAATCAATAGTGCATCAAATCTGCTTTGTTCTTGAATCACTAAGGGATTTGGTTCCAGATAGCTACATAAAAAAATTTCTTACCTCAGCTTGCATGTATATATTGGAAGGAAAAAAAAAACCAAAAAACCAAGATATGTTAATTTAAAAATATTTTATTCATCTTACACATGATACAGATCAAATCTAATCTAACCCAGGAAACACTGGTTGATTTTTCAGGAATCTCCATTCATTTAGCAGAGGCATATAAATCAGCATTTATGTTTTGAAGCACTATTATTTTTATCACTAGGATACACTCTAGAATTTAAGATGATACAGTATTATAGTTATATAGCTGATATTTAACAAACAAACTGGTATACTGTCTTCAACTGGGAACTTTACTGAAGTGATGAACAATTCTATTCACTGGTGGAAGCTTTGACCTTGATTCAGAACTTTGAGAATTGGAAAAAATGCCCTAAATGTTCAACTGCTTGTGAATATTTTATGCTTTAAAATGCTTTTAATCCAAAAGGATTTATCCATAAAGTTTATTTCTTGTAGGAAATACATTTTCTATGCAAGTTATTAGTCTAATAAATTAGAGTCAAATAGCAAAATATGTTAGGAAGGGAAATTATAGTTACAAACCTTATGGTGAGTAGAGTTCTCTGGGAATTTTATTCTTAAATTTATCTATGATCTGACCTACTTTTCATTCAGTAGAAGTCATTTGTATGTAATTCAAAATGGGTTGTGCTTTGAGCAGGCAGTATTTGGATTTCTACCTAATGAATTGGCAAGTAGATGTTTATTTGCTGAAAAAGAAAGAATCCAGATCACTTTCCAAACTAATTAATACCCCTAGGTAAATTCAGTGTCCTAGCAACAGTGTTGTAAAGAGAATCTGGTTTGCTAGAGTTCTTATTTTTTTCTAATGCAAGTGATGAGTTTGTAGCACACAGTCCAGCCTGTCTATAGCCCACACATAATATTGTAACAGAGGAATCATTATTGCCTATCTGTCTAAAGCAGGTAAGTGCTATAAAATATGGTACTTCCTATCACAGCAGTAATAATTACTGAAATGCATGCGATTGCTCAGCAAATAAAATCCTCTGCGTTGGCAGGTAAACATATAGAGGAGCTTCTGTGGACCTCATATAACCTTATTCCACATTCCTTGAGCCAAAGACATCCCTAATGTTTTCTGTGGAAGATTGATAGTAAAAGTGCAAAAACCATAACTGTAACAGACATCAAGGAGATACCCAGGGAACTGTCAGCATCCCTAGGTCCCTTCCCACAGATGCTATAAGCAGACTGCATGCTTGAGAAATGGAAAGATAACACGGAAGCCTCTCTCCACTTGTATCCAAATTCTATTTACAGAAAGGTAAATAATGTTGCCTTTACTTTACAACCAACCACAGTACTTCTTATAATCATTTGGCAAAAAAAGCATGCAGCTAAGTACTGGCTGATTTTGGAGCCAAACTTTTTTTTTCTCTGAAGGCCTCCCAGTCAAGAAAGAGCTTGCTGACGGTGCCCATTCTTTTATTGATTGTCCATGATTGGTTTTGCTTTTAACATAAACAGGTGCCTTTAAACAGATAGTCAATGACACGCATCCATGAACGAATGTTTGAGGAAACAGTCAGGCGGAGCGTGCCAGATATCTGGATGCAGAAAAATGTCACATATGAGTACAACAATTTCAAACTACATCTAGGAACTGAACCTGGCATAGGAAAACATAGTTTGGGGATTGGCCAGAAGAAGATGAAAGTCAGGCTACCCCACGCTTTCATTATTTCTCTTCAGTTTGAGAGTTAGGCTACCTGCTCCTGACACAGGGAAGGCTGAATTCCATCTGCTTGTGCCAAGACTTAAAAAGGATGTTATTTATGCCAGTCTCTTTGCATTTCTCCACATCTGTTAGGACACTGTCATCTCCCATTACAAGTTCTGCACCAAAGTATGAATTAGGTAAAAGTTGCTCATGGTTTGTATCTCTCTGTCTCACTGTTGGTTTTCATGTTGTCCACTTCTTTATACTTTTAAAGCACTTATTTATTTATTTAACAGGACCATTAATATGTTTGAAGATGTCTGAACCTGTTAATTTTGTTGGATGGTAGGTTTTTGCCTTGTTTGGTTTGTTGGGCTTTTTTGTTTTTGTTTGTTTGTTTTTAAGTATTATTATTTTGCTTTTTAATTTTCAGAACATTTTCCAACTAAAAATTATTGCCACTGTAGCTTAGCTGCTATTGTTGTCGGTACTTCTGGTATTAATATTCAGGCTTTAAACTTTAATATTCAGGCTCTAGGAATAATTCTTCAAGCAAATTTTTAAAGGAATGTGCCTCCTGGCTGAGGAGAGAGCAGGTCTTTCTGCATCACATTAACAATAACAAGAGCAAGAGATAGGAACTACTTCAGCACATTTTCCCACTGAGATATAAATGTCATTCTCCTACAGAAATTCTGTCCATACCATTATTCTCAGCTAACAAAATCAGACATACACTGTTAGGTCACACAGCTCTATTCATACACTATGATGATAACAGAAAATACAGTTAGAATCAAATTACCACTAACATAATCTGCCCAACAAATTATATTCCTACTCATACTATATATTCTACCTTTCACATTTGATTTGATTTAGTATACAGCAAAGGCAATTACTGTTAGGCTTTTAGTCAGACTTTACACGACAAATTCTGAGGGAAAAAAGGTTATTGTCCAATTGAAAAGTGAGGAGAAACTGGAAACCTGACATTTTATTGTGCGTGTTTTGGTCATCACTTACTTCTTGCAAAACTCGTTACCCCATTTTCAAAATACATTAACACAGAACTCAATATTCTTATATATAATACTTCACTGTGTCTCAAAGCCTAGAATCTCCAAATTGGAAAAGCCAGCCTTAGAAAACACACATGTGCAGGAAGGTGGTCAGATGACATAGGGAGGAGAGGATGGATAAATATAGAGCCTTAGGGAAGGAGGGGAAAGAACTAGGAGGAGGGGTGTGAGAGCTTTCCTCAGATATCAGAGCTACAAGAGGTAGGAATGTTTAACAAGGGTGGGAAAAACCTTCACCTCAAACACACACACCTTCCCACAGCTTCTGAATTCCAGTTACTTCTTCCTAAAACTAAGTGCAAAGTGAAATACCTAAGACTACTCATACACAACTCAGACACTCCTGTTCCTTTGTACCCCATCCCTCTGACTTCTATGTTGCTGGCAGATCCAGCCTACTTAATATTAGTCGTAATAACATAGAAAGAATTGGATGAAGTGATATAAATTACAGAGGGACATAACTGGATAATGATCCAAAGAATAAAGCTATGGGGAATGCAGTATTAGAACTCATTTCAACATTTGGGTAGATAACTTTGTTAATGAGGATCACAAGCTTTTATGAACACCTCATCTTTTCCTTTTTTCCAGCAAGAAGTGCATGAAGTACAATGGAAGTGAAGAGTCTAGGGATATTCAGGGCAAGAAAACTTGATTAATAAGCCAACAATACAGCAATTAAAAGTCCTGGTAAAAGATAATGAGAGGGATAGAGATATAACAGGGAGCTGGACTTCCAGGAAAAAAAGAAAAAGTGAAAATTTGTTAGGGTTTATTGAACTCATGAAGCAATAAGCATAAGAAAAGGTATCTAGTTTCTACTTTTACAGGAGACTGTAATATCATGAGATGTCAGCTGATCTTGGAAAAAACTTTCCCTTTAATGTCAAGAACTACCAGGGCTGTGGTGGCTGTGGTGGTGGTCCAAGACCAGTATATTGAAGACCTATGATTAATTGGGCAGTAGATGACACAGACTTAAACTTTGGCTGCTGGATGGCAGGACATATTTGTACAAAACATCAGAATAAGATCAAGCTTTTTGTAAAGTACATGTAACAAATAATGAGGAACTTGGAAGCTAACACATAACTTACAGTAGAGGATATTTTAAAGACATACATGAAACAGACTATTCTCTATATGGATAGAAAACTACTTGAAATTTTAAATTTCATAATATCTCACAATACAGAGTTCAGTTTCCCTAGTGTGAAGTTCTGTCATGCTAATAATTAGCATGCTGTGTATAAAAGACTACTTCAACCACTTTTTATATTGACTGCAAAACTGGTACAAGTAAGGACAGATCTTATAGAAAGGAAATAATGTGATTTTTGAGCATCTCATACTGTTCTGACATCCAAAATGGGAAAAGAAGTTGTTGCTTTAGGAGAGCTTCATGTCTACCTAATACTGGTGTTGAAGGGAGAGCAGCTGGACCAACCCTGGAATCTGCAGGAGAGGATGGAGTGAACATTACCAGCCATAGTTTTTACAAGCAAAGGAAAAACTATGTTTGAAGCACTCAAAACTTTTCTCTCTTTAAAATATCACAGAGAAATATAACTGAATGAACCCCCAAAGCTTTTTAATTTATGTAAGTTAAACAGAAAGTGAAAATTCACGGCTGAAAAGTCTCCAGGTATCTTGCTTCAAACAGCGTGGGTAAAAATTACCTGAGAAAGTAAGTGGTTCATATTTCAACCATTTTGTCCAGCATCTTTCTTCATTTTTTACAACAAATCTGTCGACAGAATCTGTTGCCTTGGGGATTCATTACAAATATTTAATGTTGATATCTTTTGCAGATACAGAATTTCTAAGGAACCACCTCAAGATTATTTTTTATTTTTTTTTAGTATATATGTATGTGCTTCTATAACTGGAGTGATGATGCAGACTACTAGAGAAATGTTTTCAGAAATCAGACTTCACTAATGGGTATTTTCAGAACAATAAATAAGACTACATAAAACCTCTGTGCAGGTTCTAGATGCTGTTTTAACTGAAAAGATTTCAGTTCTGTTAGTGAAGAAGAAAGGGCAGACAAGGTACAGATATTTCTGGACTGAGCTCTTTTTCTAATGAGAATATAAAAACTTTAATGACTTCTCAACTAATAAGGACCCCCAGTTGTGTATTAATACCGTTTATTTCACAGAAGAAAATGTTATTCTTAATAGATGACTGGACATTCTGAAAATGCTATACTCCAGTTGACTTTCATTACAGCAAGTAACATAAATGACACTGAAATGTACAGCTTGCTCCTTAGCAAGGAAAAACTGCCAGATTACATTTTCAGATTGGATGTAGAATAGCCCATTTCAAATTCATTCCAATAATTTGGAAAAGTTACAGATTTTAACATTTGCGCAGACGATGGTGTTTTCCTCAAAAACTGTTCATCATTATTCAAAATAATTGAGCAGTTTATAATTTCACTTACTTTTCATCACAGAAACCAATTTCAGAAGAATGTTTTCACAGTAATTGTGGGTTGTGATAAAGCAAATAATTTCCATATAAAGGAGCTAGCAATTTGATTTGCTTCACGTGGCCAGATAATTGACTGCAATATTTGCAGTGCAGAAAATGCCCCAATCTTGTTGATAATGTTATTGCACATTGAGGGTTCCAAATTATAACCTCAGACTCCAAAGCAATGGATGCCACCTCCAAAACTCCACATGCCATGGTGCTTATACACCCATAATGAGGTGGTAGTATGGACTAGAGGAAGTACACGTCTTCTCAGGGATAGAATTAAAGTGATAAAATACACTATCCCTTAGGAGCAAGAAGTAATTGGAGACATACAGACCTGCTAAATTCTTTTAAAAGTACAAAAACCTCAGGAGCCTTCAAAAAGGAACAGAACGTAGGTAGCATCTATGCAGAAAGTTTCCAAAAGCTTTACACTTATGAATCATTGTGTGTTCCAAGGATTTATCTTTTTTTACATACCCAGGTCATCAATTTATTTACATTGATGACATGTTTTGTCTTTAGTGCTTTCCCAGCCTCATGAACTATCTCATTTACTTAAAGGTGACTTGGATGCCACAGTAATTGAATGTGAATGTAATTTGCTAACAACATTCATTCATATCCCTTCCTTTCAAGAGCCTTAAGCGATATTTGACATCATGTGTAAGGCATTCTCAGTCTTTAAAAATTATATTTTGTGAAGCATCTGCTCATAAACTAGATCCACTTGTCTTCTTGTAGTCGGGTGGGATTACCAGATTAAGGCTCTTATTACTACCACTCTCACTTCAGTAATATAGCAGATTAGAAAGGGAATACCCTTCAGTTTCAAAAAGATCTGTATATATGACCTTCTACTCTAAATCTATGCAAAATCTCTTGCAGATGATTGTTTTTCTTTTCCTATCATTATTGTACAGATAGCTACACTTCTTTTCATGTGCCCAGTGCATCTTCCATGAATTGTCTTTTACCCTTTATTTTTTTCCAGTTTTTTACACTTTTATTTTTACTTCTTCTGTCTTCAGATCAGAGCATGCTTTCAACTAAAACATCTTCTGATGATTTCTTCTGTGTCTTTGGGCCTTTCTATTGAACTGATTTAGCAGACACAAGCTAAAGAACCCCAACAAACACAAATATTTTTTCAGTGCCTTTTCTGAAATCATGTTTTTTTCTATTAATTTCTGTCTTGACCATTGGATACATAAATTATTAGTATCTTCTTCTTCTGTCTCTATCAGTTTCCTTTTTTTTTTTTTTTTCTTTTCTTTTGTCTAATCTGAAGGTTTTGGTCTAGGACCTATATGTACGTTATTCTTAAACCTGCTTTTCAGCCATGATGTCTCCTACATTCTAACAATTCCAGCCTCTGCCAGCAGACTCTTACCAGTCTAAACCAATTTTTCTTTTCCTTCTTATCTAAGATTTCCATCATTAGTCACTTGCTTTATTTCTCTATATCCTTTACTATTGACTCACATCCAGTCTTGCATTGTCTCTACAATACCTGTTTTGGGAATTTTTTGTTTTATTTTCAAGGCTCCCTCAAGCCTTTTTAGCAAGGAAATAAAAAGTTAATTGTCAATGTGAAACAAGTTTGCCTTGAAGTAGCAAATTAAGACTTTCATCCAGCAAAGCACTTAATCAATGAAAAGAATGAGTTAACAAAGTTCCCCAAGTTGACTAACAAGTGGACTGAACCCCACAGTTCCATTTCAATACTGCTACATACTGTGTCCTTTTGTGTCCTTTTTTGTCCTTTTGCGTCCTTTTTGTGTCCTTTTGCCTAAATCTGTGACCTCTGGATTTGACTATGCTGTGTTTCTCTTGTCTGGGAGAACAAAGGGAGGGCATAACTGACTTATGTTACCCCCTTCCTTGCTGGAATCATGTGTTACCTGAATTTCTCTGCTTCTCTGCCTGAAGCTGCCTCATGACTCTGCCCATGGCAGGGGAGCTTCTTGGCCTGTTACCTGAGCTGTCTGGGAAGGGTGAGCAGCAGGGCTGCCAATTCTGCCATCCGTGTGGAGCTGGCACAAGTTGGTTTCATTCACAACTTTGATTCCTTCTTCATTTGATACCTTTGAACTTTTCAGTCATTTCCTTTCAAGGTTAGTAGACTACCTTTGCTAAAACAGCTTTCTCCCACCAGCCCCAACAAAGCCATCAGTTTACATAATCCTGTCATTACCACACCAAAATTCATGTCATCACATTCCAATACTTAATGTTGTCTGTCTATCTCTTACCATTCTTATTTCTCTGTTGCCTTTTTTTCCTAACTATTTGTCATCAGACAACCTTTTTGTTCTCCTTACTAAGAAACCCCTCAGTAGCAATTTTAATAAATCCAATACCTTTCCTTTTGTATTTGGGATGGTGGTTAACCCAGTGAGTTGCCTACTGCACACAAACATCTGTCTTTTTTTTCCTCCCGAACCTGATTTTATAATTAAGAGAAGTGCAATAATTGATCATGTCAATGTGTGCTTTCACTATAGCTCTCTTGATAAAAAATAGAATCAAAATGAAAATCTAGTTTATGTACTATTAATCTTTCTAATAAGAGAATCATTAATATTCCAAAGTAATTATCCAGCACTTTAACCATTTTGACATCAATTAGATTTGAAATCACATAAAGCCTGTGGCATCCTGTACCTTTCATAGTCAATCTTCATCTCAGATTGCATAGCAAGTATGAAACAAGAAGACACTAAACAGCCTGAAATACCACTGGTATAAAACATAGCATCCTGAATTCTAAAGCACTGAAATTATGCTTTAATTAAGATAAGACAATAATAATTTCCTATTCTTGGATCTGATAGTGTTAACACATAAATTTCATTGCTGTCCTTGACAAATGAAATATGATAATTGATTTCCTTGTAGACCAATTAGTATTTAACAACAATTGAATGAAAAAGATATTTAATAATCCTAATGGAATTAAAATATTTGTCACAGGAAACTCATGGGATGAAATTATATGTGCCAGTATGAATATGATAAGAAAAAATCCCAGCTCCTCCCTCTCTAACCAAATCATATTTTAATGTCAGCCAAATATTTATTTTGTTAGTGATTGGCATAATTTCACAAATTACATACAACTCACAAAGACTGCAGATATAGCAGAAGGGCACTCATTTTTTTCAAAGTCCAGCTGTTTTCCACAGAATAGGCAGACCATTAGGCAGGGTAAGAAATCCCATTCTGTTGTTTTTTATGTTTCTCCTGAGATAATAAATCACATAAAATTTTTATTTATTACCTGTTCCCCACTGATGATGTCAAAATACAACTATGAAAAAACAAAACAACAAGCAAACAAACAAAAAAAAAACCCAACCTAAAACTGGAACAGTTCTGGTGTGATCTTATTATGGTCATTATATACAGAATTTTCTTCTTGTTAATATATATGTAAAATAGAAATGGTTAATAAAAATGAAGGTCATTGGTAAGACAAGTGAGATGCTGTGTCTGCTAATTACTCTGGGCAGGGTCATGTGTGTGTCTCTTTGACAAGAGTAAAAGTCAGGTCACTGTGAAGAGCACTTGAAATTCCAACCCTATTTTCTTTGCATTGGATGTCTGCTAGACATTTATAGGATTGAATCAATAAACTTTCCCTTCCTTCGTATTCACATCACAGCTCATAATGACATTTACAGTAGATAAAAGGTCAGTTGATTTCTCTTTATATTTTTGAGAGAAAAGGTAGAATTATTAGGGAATGTATTTCCAGAGATGGGAAAGAAAGAACTGTCTGGAGTATAAATAACAAATAAATTCTGTCACTGACCTCTTGGTAATATCTCTATGCATTATTCTGAAGTTATTTTAATTATGTTTTTAACAGTCCTGTAGCCTTGCATCCAAGATGAAGTGCTGGTCAAAATCATTATTATTTTGTGTGTGCATAAACTGAGTCACTATTAAACTAACTACTTTGCCACTGGGCACCAAAATCTGACTTTTGTTATTTTACATCAAAAGTTTTCATTGGTTTCAATGTTCTTCCAATTTATGCTGCCCTTTCATTACTCTTAATTCAGTAAGGATTTGCATGAGTAGTTCACAAGAATGTTGTGAGGAATTAAAAGAATCCTTTACATGCCACAGGATAAATTCATAACCTTAAAGGTCATTATATGTCAAAACAAACAAAATTAAATAGTCTGTTAATAACAAAAGTGGTAATGACTGTGTTGTGGCTCTGAAAGGTATGAGTTACATTTCATGAAAACTAAGTAGTATGTTTTCAAGTACCACTGTCATGCTCACAGCTATATATTTAAACAGCCATCTGAAGCTGTACACTCGACAGAAAATAGTTCACTTCTGCTAAGTCAAACATTTAAATCAGGCTAGCTTTCAAGTGTAATTCAGGTCAAATTGCTGCTGGCCTGAAGAAACCATAACACAATAAATTGCTGATAAGTTTGTCTTGTCATACCCTATAGGAGATCTGGCTGTAACTTACAATGAGAGTGTTCTGTGATACAGATATCATTAGATCACCAGTTCTCTCTGTGTCCAAGTGTCACATTTATATTTTATTACTATACAAATCAAAGAAAAAATTCCTATAAAAAACCTCAAACACCTATATTATCTATTTTAACAATAACTATAATATTGTAAGCATTAAATTTTATTACATGTCTGTTAGGAACTAATATTCATGTGTTGATAGAAACATATTCCCTTTAGTACAATTATTAAAAATGCTATAACATGCCCAGCAATATCCTTAATTTCTCTCATATAAGACAGAAGCATCAGAAATCTCAAACTAATGATAAATTCCAATATATTCAAAGGATAGAGTATGTTCAGATGGAAACAAGTTAAGTGCAAGAAATGCTCTTTTGCTAAAGGATGCTGTTTTAGTGGAAAAAAAAAAAAAAAGAAAGAAAGTTCATATCATTTATGAGAACACAGCTGCACAAGCAGATATTCAGTGATGGTAAAGATAATTCTCTTTTGGTTACTGTAGTAGTATAAACTGTGGTGATATAAAGAGACTGAGGCATAAAATGTTCATTGAACTACTGACTCCACTGATGCTCTCAGTTACAATGAAAGAAAGGGAGGCCAGAGTGTAGAATAATTTTGTTTGTCTTACTCAGATCTCAGAAAACAAGCCAAAGAAACTACCATCAAAACCAGTATTATTTGTAGATCTATTAAAAAAGCATACTTGAATGGAAATACATTTTATTAAAAACATATTAAAAGATCCAATTAAATATTTTTTTACTGCTTTTTCTGTGTGATTTTATGTGGTATTACATGATAAATTTTATGCAGCAGAAGAAATGTATTTTTCTCTGTTGGAAATATATTCAAAGGCATTTATGTAGGAAAAAAAAATCAGAAAGTGTTTTGGAAAAAAATTGTTTCTTAATTACCAAAAAATAAAACTTAGCTTAAAAAAATTCCTTAAAATGGGCACACGAATAGACACACATGCATACACATATATATGCTAAAAATTAAAATTAACTTCAGTCCTCTGCATAATTGCTCAGAAAATTACCATGCTGTAATAAAAGCACTATGTGCTCCTTAGTTTAACATGATGAAAATATCCTTCTGCATGACTAAAGTTAGAACAACAGAAGCAGAACCAAGGAAATCAGCAGGAAACAACAGCTGCACGGGTCAAGATGCTGAAATCAGTGATGCTGAAGCTCTGTGGGAACAGTGGGATACCCAGTCCATAACTGGTGTCTCCTAGGCTAGCAAAGCTTGCTTTGTCCTGACTAAGGTTGTGACACTAGTAGAAATGGAAGTTTAAAAGTACAAATATAGGTAACAAGAGGGAAGAAAGACTTGAAGCTGAATGGATGACAGAGAAAATACATATTGCAATGAGCAATAAGCTCACTTCAGTTTAAAGATTAAAATAAGTGTTTTAAAGGGAATGTAAGAAAGCTTTCTGGGGAAAAGTAAAGTAGACAGCTTACTTTTTTATGGCTTTTTTGCTACTGTGAAAATAATACATTAGTACTCTATTTAGAACCTATCTTTTTGTCTTTTTAATTAACAACTTTCTTCATAAGATACTGGAGAGAAAAAAAAAAACCCAGAAAATTATATTCACCAGTAAAGTTAACATTTTTGTGAAAATAAAGTCCAACACATCTCCTCATTTAGTTACTGGTAAAGCTGTGCAGTTCCTGAGTTAAAGGGAAATAAGGGCATTCAGACTTACAATATACAGGTTTGAAGTATATTTGAAGGAGCCTGGCAATGATGTATAGTTGGACATCTACAGTTTATCATCTGTCCATTGCTACAAATTTTTGAACAAAAATTCAGAACAACTTTTTTTCTATTAAGCAAATATAATGTTTAAAAAGAATTTCTGTATATTGGTGTACAGTCTACTACTATTGTTACTGCTAATGTTGTCATGACATACATAATTCATGCTGTATAAGGGACATATTCCTGCCCTTTGACAGTAAAAGAGGAACCTATATTACACTCTTCATTATTTCTGTAGTTTTGACAAGACAGCCTTAAGTGTAACAGGAGACAATCTGATGAAGTAAAAGACAGCAATGGAAACTTCCTTTGTGTAAAATTTTCTTCCAAGAACACAAATTTGGAATTCATTCCCAATAAAGGTACATACCCTTGTAGTAAACTAAATTTCCACGCTATTCATCCAGAATTTATTGGAATTCAGGCCTTAATTACTCTTTAAGGTTTGATTTTACGCTACAGCATGATTTTTCTGGTTAATTATGTGCAAGCATTTTTTGATCAGTGTTTTATAAGCAGAAATACAGATGTATTTATATAAATTTCTCTATCAAATCTTTCTGGGCCAACAATTTATCACATCAATACAGAGAAAACGTTATCTGCAAAAGTAAAGGAACTGTACAAAAGGAAATAATTTAGAGGGGAATTAAAAAAAATACCCAAAGTTAAATTCTTCAAGGTAGAACCATAGAAAACTGGATAGAAAAGGTAAACTTTAACTGTGTTCTAGAAGCGAAAGCTCAGCGATTCTTACAAGTACATAAGAGGGAAGTAGATCAAGGGAATTTGGCTATTTACATTAGCATTTACATTTACATTTTCATTAGCTCTTCAGAATGTTTGGTTGTTGTTTTTTTGTTTGTTTTGTTAAAGTCAGTTGCAGTAGTCAAATGACAAAACAATGACTCCTCTCTAATTCTGCTGAACAATGGTCCCTTAGGACCTTATGCCAGTGCAGTAAATGTTGTAAAGGTCTATAAATTACTTAATTTCTGTTTCAGTGTTCTCCTTCTTTCAGGTCAAAGTTATATTTACATTTTTCAAACTGGGAATAGTAACTAGGTTTTGAATGCCCACAAAAAAGAATAACAGTGGGAAAAATATATAAAAAGGAGAGAGGAGACAGAGGATGAGGCAATACAGTAGTAACAACTATATATATTGGGTTGACTATATAGACTATATACATAGACAGGAGAGTATATCTGCAGCCAAGCTTGTATACCTAACACTAATTCATGAGTATAAGCTGTTGTCTCAAATGAAAATTATTAAGGAAGACCCAAACAAATGGAAAGGAGGTGTGCCTGGATCCATGCTGAATGAACTCAAAATGTACCACTGGTCATAGAAAATAATGATACCCACGATGAATCAAGAGTCTGTCCCTCCTATAGAGATCACTACACCTGAAAATGTCACTTTTGTCCTTCCCATTCAGAAATATTTCTTCAGGCCATATGTGAGAAACAACTCTAAGTATTTCAAGAATATTAAGAATGCCTCGAAGCCCAAATGTCACCTTTAGCCTTTTTGAAAGTGAGTGCTTTAAAAAAAAAGGGCGTTTGATTTGTAGCCATGTCATCTGACACGTGCAGTAGCTGAGTCTGGAACTGCAGGATGTTCCATCAGTGTTGGACATAGGGCCAGGAGTTCAAAAAAGGTAATGGTACTACAGGATATGAAAGAAGATATTTGTGTATGTGTATAAATTTATACACATTTTTATATACATAGATACAGACATGTATATGCACACATAGTGCTTTAAAACCAAATGGCCCAAGAACACCTCATGAGATTGTTTACTTATCAGAAGGAAAAAAGAATGTGATCTTAAAAATGGATGAATAGGAAAAATACATGCAAAATTTTCTACACAAATTGAGCTTAGTACAAAGCTACACAAATTTCTATTTCTACACAAATTACACATATTGCCTCTTGGTAATCACCAGGAGCTGACCTGAATTTCTGTAGTGCACAAGTCATGGCAGAACACATTTTGAGACAGCTTCACTGGAGAATGGAAGTACAGAACTGGTCTTTCAATTTGGGATGGACAATAGCTCTATATATACCCTGTTTCCATATTCCTTTAAAAAGGGAAAACAGCCTGGTGGAACTCCCCAAAAGGTGGAGTTTTGTCTTGCACTGGAAGAAATTGAATAAACTCAGAGAAAAAGGTCTTTGAGACCAGATTTTTGAGACAGAAAGACTTAATGCAAGGAGCTAGAAGTTTTGAGTGCAAAGAGAATCTGCTGAGAACAGAAAACAGGAAGATCTTGGAAGTGACAGCAGGGACCCTCTGCAGACCAGTGGAAACTGATATTTTTTGCAGCTTGGTATTTATAAGTCTCTTTTAATTTTTTTTATTCTGTCTTCTCCTGAAACTCCTTTTTATGTGATTTTAATATAATTTTTTTTTTAGTGATTGTATGTAATGCATAATTTTTCCATCTGATCTTCTTGTGAATCAGTATGAGGAAGAAGCCAAGACTTGAAGAAGCCAAAACTTAAGGGTTGGACTTGATGATCTCTGAGGTCCCTTCCAACCCGGCTAATTCTATGGTTCTATGAAGACATATTCATCCCACAGGTACAGCTAACCTCAGTTTTATTAGCCCATTCCTTAAAGATTTTTATGGACCTGTGATTTCAAAAAAAAAAAAGAAAAAAAGAAAAAAAAGTATTAAGTTTTCTTCTCTCCTCTACTCCAGCTTTTTAACCATGGTTTGTTTCAAGGACTAGCAGCACCTTTGCCCCTATCCCTGTTCATGCCACACTTAGTGTAATTATATGTATATTGTATAATATAAAGAAAGTACCAGAAATATTCAGAATCAGCAATCTTTTTGGGTACCAGAAAGCAGGGAAGCAAACATACTTGGAGTAAGGCGATAATGTGCCCATTCGTGTCTGTATTACAAATAACCTGTCTGTGGTGATATGATTTACTCTGTTTTAGATGTTTAGATATGATATTCCAGGATGACAAGTGGCTTGTAAGATAGCTAAAAAAAAAATATTAAAACATTGCATTCTTGAGGCAATATTTTACTTGCCCTGGTTTGCTCAAGAATTATAGTACAAAATTTTGCACAGTAATATGATATTTTTTAATCCTAAAATTTAAAAATCTGAAAAATCAACTGTGTTTCATTAGATGGGCAAAGAGGAGATGATCAGTATAGCAACAGTACTAATTTTTTTTGAGCCATGGATATTTATTGCAAAATATAACACCTGTTGACTGAAGAGAAAGAATCCTCACTATCGTTTCCCATGTTAGAAAACTATTAGAGAAGATCTGATTAGGGAGATTAAAGGGAACACAGGTTATTTAGGATATCTGTTCTCCAACCCATGAGACCAAATGTCAAAATGATGAAATTATTTTCCTTTGCAAAATTGTTGGCACTGGTTATGAAAAAAAATATACTTTAAAGTGGACACTGAGCATTTAATTATTAGATGTTTTTCTTAAGAAGTAATAGCATAACAGTCTTGCTTGAGGAATTATGATACAGCTGAAAGGACAAAAGAAAGAATATTACAGTTTTCTAATACTTTACACTATTTATTTATTTTATGTTTAAGTCTGTGGCTTCCTGCCATACAGAAAAAGGAATGCAGGAGTTATCAAAAGCTGGAGGGCTATCAGAGTGCACACCATCTATTGCAGGGCAGTCAAAGTGACAAGAAAGTGGTAGGCTGCCAGAGGGTAAAAGAAAAGGAAGGAGATAGTAAGAAGATAGTGAACTAAAGAGCATATGAGGGGAGAAAAAATCGTAGAGGTGTTAATGTAAGTTCAGCACATTGACAGGAATGAAGTCAAGAGGATAAACAGTGAGTTCACTGCCAAAAAATGGAAGTCCAGTAGAAATAGAAGCAATAAAATGAAACCTAATGATTAGAGACCAAGAGATTTTGTGCTACTGAAAATATTTGGGAAGGGTTTCCACCTTTCGAGCTGGATAGTCAGATGAGCAAATGATATTTTAGAGGATCAGCCATCTATAGTGTGCAGAGCCAAAGCTAAAAGGCAAATAACAGGAACCATGTGAGGCATCAGCAATTCCTACAACTGCCACATAGACAGAACCAGCTGCTGCCCGAGGCACCAAAATATTAGGTTGGCAAATTATTTGATGGCCATTTGTTGTGCTACTGGAGGTTCATCTGCATGAATGCTGTCCAGATTGCTTGTGGCAGCAAAAACTGTCAAGCAGGTGGCAGGTGCTGCTAGCTTCAGACAAATATCATCGGTAAAAAGCAGCGATAGTTTTTTTCTTAAATGGAGGAAAAAAATGCTGAAATTAATCACCAGAACTAGAAATGAGAATCATGGGAATTATTCCCAAAAGTCTGTTTTGTGTATCACAACTGAGGTTACCCCTGTGTGTGTGCATACCTGTTTTGGATTTATGTGGTTGGCAATTTTCTTTCAAAAGCTACTCAGATGCCAGATCCTGTTGCTTCTGGAAAGGCTTATGCTTGTCTAGGTTTTCCCTTCTCCCATAAGTACAGTCATCCTCAGTTATCAAAGTACTTTCAGCAACCTTGGAATAAGATCAGTTCAGGTTAAATTAAAGCTTCAGAATCTCACTATAAAGTGTAAAAAAAGAAAAAAATGTGGTTCTTTCCAAAAGCTGCTTGTTTGGAATTTTTATATGCAATGATTATGTGCATAAAGGTTTTGGCTTTTCATGATTTTCTAGGTACCATATTCCATATTTTTATATCTGCATGTGAGAAATTGCCCTTTATGTTTGAAAATTAATTTCCGATTCTTTTTCCATTCTCACTTTTTTTACTGTCCTATTTGATTTTCTTCCAAGTGCAGTATAAAGGCCCTTGCATTATTTTAGATCAGAGAAAAAATTCTTGGCTTTCTGAAATGGGCTACTTTCTTGAAAATAATAGCAATTTTAGGTCAAAATCTCATAAATTATAAAAAAAAATTAATACTAAATTTTTGTTGGTCTTATTGTCTTTAACAGAAGCAAACTAACTAAGAAAACACAAAAACATCTGTTTGTCATAGGACAGCTACATAGATTATGTGCATCAAATGGTTTCTCCTTTATAAGTCTTCAGTTTTTTAAAAGTACAACTCTAGGCTTTTCTGTCCAGTTCCATGGTTTGAAAAATTAAGTTAAGTAAACATGAAAGACAATCACTGAAAAATAAATCACAAAACATGATTTTGAGAAAGAAATAGGAAGCAACAAAAGATCTAACTTCATCAAAATTATCAGTTTGATGCACAAATAAAGAGAAAATGTTTTAGTGATGCAATAATGACCTTAAAAATTATTACTTTGACATATTAGTGCTGCCTTCCTCAAACATGGTCTTTTAGTTCAATGCTGAAGAGAAAAACAAAAGTATTGGTGTCTAAATGCTTAGCTAATATATGTTAAAAATTGATAAAGTAAATCAATACACAAAATTTTATCTCTTTTCTGATGTGTGCACATTTTACTTCTCTTCAAAAGAGCAGCTCTTTCTGCACAGAAGTCTGATATTCAATAAAAAAAGTTCTTAGAATGTTTAAATATTTATGTAAAATTTAAACATAGCAATCCATTAAGGGCAGAAGGAGAAATATAACTGATGACAAGATTTAGTAAGATCTATACTTTATATCCAGATCAACAATGTATAGAAACAATATGGAGAGTAAACTGAGAATACTAAGTGCAAACACCACAAAATCACCATAAACTATGAAAAAAAAAAAAAAATTCCCCTCACTGTTTTTGTTTTTTTTTTCTGGCTAGAATGCTGGGTGCTGAAGCAGCTTTTGTGCAGCTGCTTCAGTGTTTTCTAAATTACATGACTTTTGTATTCATTGATGTTCATAATGTGTTAATATTTGTAGTCTTGGAAAGTAGAAGAGAAATTATGTTTTTTTATCCCCCCATTCATCACTTCTACTGTGACATCATTGTGCTTCATTATGTAAGAAGGTTTATCAGAGGAAGGGAAAGCATATGGTACATATGTTCTGTGTTACAAATGCGTCTGCTTTATATATTTTTATGAGAGATTAATTTATTTTAATACATTTTTTTACCTTCCTCATTTGACATCTTGACCAGTGGCAAACACTTGTCAGAGATCAATAGATCTCATTTCTAGTTTATTTCAGGTTGTCCTGTTTGAAGAAGAGCTTTTAATCAGAAATTATATGAAGTATCCTTCCACAGGTGCTGTTAACTAACCTTTTGAGCTTGTGATAGCCTGGAGATTGGTCTAAATAGTGCTGGGTTCTGAAAAAGCAATTCTGATGACATGCAGCCTGGCCAAGCTTCCCTTGTAGTGAGTAATTCTGCTGACTCAAGGAGCTACAGAATTGTTGGAGACTATAAGCTGATTTTGCAAAAAGTTCTCTGCTTTGGCAGCTTTTATGAAAGCAAATGAGAATATCTCTGTTAACATAAGTGTAATTAGGCTAATGGTCCCTGGGTTGGGAAATGTAACTAAATAGAACATGGATCATATTAAAACATGGAAAAATCCTGTGGAAGATGTGTTACCAACTGCCATATGTGACACTAAGAAGCAAAGGTAGAGCTCAAAACAACATAGTTGGTCTGAAACCAAAAAGTAATCCTTAAAAATATTTAAAGCTTTAAAAATCAGACATAAAATCCATCCTGCCTGAAACTCATAGTCCTTGAAGTGACATCAAGAAAAATGAGAAGGTAAAAACGAAAACGAAAATCCAAATTCATCTCATTAAAAACACAAATAAAGAACATAGAAATCAAACCCAGCAGTGAGGTATGCATACAAATTTCAACCCCAGACTCTCAATTATTTCATTCATTTGGATAACAGACAAGTAGACAGATGCCATTATTCTGAGGAGCTGAAGGCTGGGAAAGCAGCTATGGAATACTTCTAATAAAGTCTGTCTCTCTGGAAAGTTATAAAAATACAGCTTCCAGAAGAATGTCAGTTATAGTAGGAAGAAGTCTAGCTAAACAGAGAGAATAATAGCTTTAAGCCACCACTGCTGTTCTTTTATTATCAAGAGATGTCATACACAATTTGAAGCAATTTTGAGTAGAACCCCAGTTCTGCAGGTCAAAAGACTAACAATCTCTAGTTACCCAACAAACCAGAACTATAGTTCTCACAAAGACTGAAAGAAAAACCTGATCAATACCCCGTGCATCTTACTCTTACATTTTTAATTAATTTAGCACTGCTTTATCAGGAATTGATCTCACATGGAATATTTAAATTCTCATGTGATAATGCATTAATTACTTTGCTGCTGAAAAACTGCCATTTCCCTTTCTGCCTTAGTAAATTACAAGCCTAGCTCACTGAGCTCCAGTTCTTTTACATTCTGTCTCCCCTGGAAACACTGGGTGAATCTTTAAGCTATTAAATTGAGACATGAAATACGTGGACAGTCCTGATTGATAATAATCTAGATATAAATTTATACTGATCAGCAACTTTTGTTTTTCAAATAACATTAATCTCATTGTGATTTGCATACCCAAGACGTTCAAAGAACACAAATTATCCAAACTATATAATCTTATTAACTGCTGCACATTTCAGTGCTTCTGATTTACTCCAGATTGTTCCTTTTGCACATGAAAAATCAAAGGAATTTGAATCTTTGGAAAATCTCATGAAACTGCAAATATTTTTCCATTAGGCAAGGGAGCTAAAGAAAAACCTCTGCAAAGAGCTATTATATGGTGTTTTTATATAGTTAATGTGTCTGTAAAGTCTTCAGCAAAGAAAAAAACACTTCAGAGACATAGCAACATTTTAAATTATTTCCCTGATGAAAGCATTTTATTGTCCCCAAAATTCATTTTTGTTGCTACCTTAGCAATCTGTTTCTTTACATCCTAATTTTATTTATCAAACAAAAGAGTTGATTGTAACATCACCATCATCAGCAGCATATTTTTTTTCATTAACCTTTAAAGCAGACTGTCACTGAATGCTAACCTGTTATGCCTTTCACAGATACTTGTAAAAGCCTGTGTTTTTGCTGTCAAAAGTAATTGCAGCATATTTTCCTTTTCGTACATGTTGGAAAGGATGCTGTTTTGGTTCAGGTTTTTTATTTTATTAAGGTTTGACCCCGTTGAGTTTGTGGCCCTGAAGACTGTATATGGTTTGGAATAATGATATACCTGCACAAAAACCTGAGTGTTTTTGTGACTGCCCCACAAACCACACATCTATTGCAAAAGCAACCTCAATCAGGAATCCTATGACTGATCACTGCATATTATTTTGATCTGAAAATCAACCCAAGCTTAATACTAAATAATTTTCACACTTCTGTTCAAAGACCATGACAGAAAATGCATGTAATAGTCCAGGAGCACAGAAAGAAAAAGTTAAAAGAAGCTCTGAGCAAAAACTTGTCCATGAGGAGTTGACTAGCTTTAGAAGCAAGAACACTTTCCTGCTGTTTGCTTTTTTCTAGCCTTGTTCAGCTTCATAAGACAATAAATCTTTCTGGATTCCTTTTGGCTGCAACAAGAAAAACTATTGTGCATCTCACAGATCTTCCAGTGAATAATTTATTAGATTTTTATGTTATATTTAGTTGTCTTTCATTTTTTGCTGAAGTCATGTGACTATAAAATCAGCCAAATATTTTCCCATTTGTAAGGGTAAACAGAAGTGGTACTTTTCTCCTTGGTAATAAGAGCCTAATTAAGTCAAAGCTTTTTAAGAAAAGCTTAATCAAGATCCTGGTGAGGATAATGAGGAATCATATCCACAAAGCACCTAAATGGATTTTGGTTACTTTTAAAAAACTGTGGTTTTAAAAATCACATCTCAGTAAGCCGCCAGACTTTGGAGACATGCGAATATGTTTTATCTTACAGATACTTTATATCTTTTTGCTAGTAATGAAGATAGAAATTCTAATTCTGGCTGAACTATCACTCACGTCAGTCTGGTTCATATTTAGATATCTTCAAAGATTAAGAAAGTACATGTTTCTCTGACCATCCCTGTAAACCCCTGTATGAGCATACTCTTCACAAAGTATGGGCTTGGATGCTCTGGAAATAAGACATATGTATGAGGTCATTGTCAAAACCTCACCTTGTCTGAATACTTTCATCTATAAATTTATGGGGGGAAAATAAGAGACTGCAACATCACTATCTCTGTGAAGACTCACTTCAATTTTTGAAAGATGTCAGTAGAGGCTGGGAAGTAGTCACTCCCTTTGTACACGACACTGGTAGACCAGTACGTCTCCCAGGCCAAGAGTAGGCACCAGTGTGACAATAAATCTTGTTCTTTTGTACTTCTTTTTAAAGCACCTATTTTATATATATGTGTGTGTGTGTGTGTATTCATATATTATATATAAATACATTAGTGTTCCGGATTTTAAAAACATGAAATCATTTAAGTCAAACACCTTTTGACAATATGTGTGCTACTCCCTTAGACCCTTTGGTTTATTTCCAGAGATTGTTAAATGGTTCTACTGTAATAGAATACAGATATAGAATCTGTTTTACTATATCTGTAATCTGATATGTTTTCTTAAGAGTATATTCTCTTTATAATTACACTGTTCTATTTTCAGAGTTTTAAGCAAACAATTTTAGAACAAAGTTTTAACATCTCTATATGTGCCTATGCTTGAATTCTAAGAATCTACTCATACTTCGAAAATTAAATACATGCATGAGCTGTTCCAAATTTAGGTCTCTACTGCTTCATATTAACATATATTAATACTAATAAATACTAAACATAGAAAACATAGAAAGGGACATATGGCACAATATATAACACTCAAACAACTTTTGGCAGCCTAATGAACAAATTGACTCTCGATGTGAATTGACTGTAACCTTCCATTGTCACAGGTATCTCACCTTCCCAAGGAATGTCCCAGCCATCAGACTGCAGCTGTTCTGAAGACAAGGCCAAGGAGAGGATTTGTCCCCTACAAAGGAAAATTATGACAGTTACTTTATATGATGCATTTTCTTTCAATTATACCAACTGAATTATACCAACAATGCTTCTGAACTGGGGGATGAATCATCCAAGAACAAATGTACATGTTAATTCTTTAATCTATTCTTGAACAAATAGGCCAAAGAGATGAAAATGTGCCTGCACAATTAAAAGCTAGATTTCTCAGCAGCTGAGCTTCTAAGGGACTTATATATCTTGGAGAATTTTCTTTAGGCCCTCCATATATTGACATAATTCTTTCAGAGTCAGCAGAGTGATGGTAGTCTACAATACTGGGAAATCTGGCCCTATGTTTCTAAGATCATAATAATTAATGTATCTATAAGAAGCTATGCTACCTGACAGCATTTTATCTTCCCATATTTTGAATGTCAAGTGTTTCTATAGGACACAGTTATCAACAAACTGTAGATAGAGAAGAAAATGTTTGGCTAAGGTGAATTACAGATTTAGACAACACATTTTATGTAACATATGTAACAATTATTTATAAAATGATGCCTTCACCCAGGTTATTGTACAGTCTTTACATATTGCAAATGTTTTCACCAGTGTAATCTTTATGATTAAAGCCATGAGACTACGCATTCCACAAAACTGAGATCAATTAAAAAGTGGCAATTTCAAAGCTTCAAATCACTCCTGCTTAGTTTTCACAAAAGTTTTTCTTCCCTTAAATAATTGGAGCTATGAGATTGATATAACTTCAATAAAGCAACTGTATTTTACAGTTTTACAGAGCAATACATTGATTAATGTAAATCCCATACTTTGTTTAGCTAATAATGGCTGCTTGCAATTCACAGCATGGGAATTTGCATAATGTGATAAATTACTAAGAAAGAATTACACTATCATTCTGCAAATATAAGTGCAAGATAATGAGTGACTAAGAAATAAGTATATATACTGAGCTGTAAGAGTAAATCAGGTGAAAACTGAACAGCACACTTGAATGCTGGCTGTCTGAAACATTTACAATTTTGAAGCACTAAGGCTGAGATAGTAAAAATATAAATACAAAATAGTGAACATGAGACAGAGCCTTAAACAGTTTTCAGTGACTTTCCTGTGAGATAATTTCTCCCATTATTCCTATTGCAAGATGAAGGTGACATTCTTTCACCCTATAAAGATGTCTGTGCTCTTAAACCAATAATGACCTCTGAGACACTTAAATGAAAAAGATAAGCTGGAAATCTTGGATGTTTAACAATGATGATTAGTATTATGAGTAGGCTCAAATGAAATTATTTAATTCATGCTCCTATTTAAGTTTTTATCTGAAGAAAATTATGTTTTCCTGAGATTTGGAAATTATAATGAATTTTGGTTATTTATTATTTGGCTATATATTATTCTTGATATAAATATGATGGAGTGAGTCAAAGTGTATCACAGAACTTAGGTTTTTCTTATTCTTTACCCATATTTCATTCAGAGCTCATTAAGTGACATGTTAAAGCATATATTCACTATGCATTCCAGAAATTCTAATGGTAAACGGGGCCCTGCTCATCTCTGATAAAATTGTGTTGTATCTATTGCTAAGCTGATGTCAAAACCATTGTGCATGGCATAAGGATGGGATCTAGGAAATGGATAATTGCATTGACTTCTTCTGTATGAAATTTTTCTGGCATTTCTGCAAAATTTTCATAGGACAAGTCTGCTGCCTGAGAATACATCAGCAATATTGATCACTGAATAGACTCTATGATTCAGCATGAAGTTGCCTGGCATCTAGGCTGCAGGCCTTCGAGGAAGGATTCTTTTTGGTTTGTTTCAGCAGCAGAATGAATAACCAAGCTCATAATATCTCCTTGAACATATTAGCAAACCATAAAAGAAGCTGTTCTAGAAAACTGTGCAGAAACACAACAGTTTTAGCTGTTTACAGAGTTGTTTACATCCAATATTTTAAGTCAGACTTCCTTCGTTTAATTTTTTCACCTTTCAGAATTGCAATTACGATTTCACAGCAAGATTTTCCTCCCTTAGAATTGTTCTATGCCACACTCTACAGGGACATTCATACACTTTATACCTGCACAGTCCCAGTTTAAAAGTTCTTTGTTGTAGAAGTATTTCAGCCTCTGAAGACAGAACATTGTTTGAGCTCAAGTGAGAGCAGAAGGAAAAGGATGGCAATTAGGAGAATCAAAGGTATGTCTGCATGGTACAGTGCTGATGAAAGGCCATCCATCAGATCACTTTGCTGTTGTTCATTGATGTCATATTTACACCAGGTCAAAACTGTCAGCATGGAAATTCACTTTCCTGTTGCCTGACACTTTTCAAGAGAAAATGGCAGACCCAAACAAGGTATTATTATAAGCAGCACTCACAACTATGAAATGTCAATGTGGAGTGGTACCCAGAATACTTTGAAAAGTAGCAGCAGAACTTAGAGAGACTTACTAGTGACTCTTCCTACAAAGGTCCCAGTATAAAATTTATATGGTGATGTCAGGGATTTAGAAGTATTTTGTAGTTGGATTTGTTTTTTCTTTCAGATGAAAAATTAACATGGGAAAATAAATGGGAATTGAGACTAATAGAGAGACAGAAGTATCCATGGAGAATTTCCTTTGAAGTCACTGAAGCAGCTCTAAGATTTTTTCTTCACTGTCTGTGAAATGAAAAGATGTAGCCATATGCACAATGATGAGAGAAATAATTACTAATTTCAAAAAGAAAATGTATGAGGACACCAGGTGAAAGTGAGAACAGGAGCAGATTGTACGGAAAAAGTTAGAAGAGACAGATGTGGAATAAGAGAGGTTTAATTCCTCATTACATGTTTGTCTCATCTATAGTGCTGGAAAGATTAAGCTATATATTTTATGCTGCAAAATCTCTCCACAACACTTCTTTTTCTTAGTTGTACTCAGAGGAGGATTATGTAAGAAATACACTTGCAAAAACTGAAAGATATTATTTTAATCTGCATTCCATACAGCCAGAATCATCAGCTGCGGAAATTTTTAAATATGCAATTGTGACATGACGATGTAAGCCAGCTGACTTCTTAAATGTGAGAAACAATGTTTATATTATTATATAAACAATATAAAAATGTGATGCCTCTGTTCTCTTTTTAATTAGCTATCTACCACCATCTCGTTGATTATTTTTGTTAATATATATCTGAAAGTAAGAATATGGCAAATAAGTTAATAAAGAAGGACTCTAAATTATAAAGGCCAGGTCTAAAATATCTATTTTTCAACTCTTCTCTTTGTTTGCTTGCTTGCCTTTGTTAAATTCAGTTTTGAGCCATTTTCCTCCTATCCGATTTCTGATTTGGAAGGCACAGAGGAAGGCTGTAAGAAGATGCTGTGTTCCAGGTAAGGATACAATAGATTTTTCACCTATATTTGTCACCTCATCCTTCAAAGCATCTTTCAATGCATGTTGAATAATGTTGGACAGTGAACCATGTCTTCCCTGCAATGGAGGTAGTTTTTCCTAACAGTACTTTAGATTCATTCAGACACAAAGGACGAAAAAGCAATTTTATTTTCTTTTACTCTCAGATATTTCGTGGTGATACAGAAATATTTGGGAGAGATTGGTCACAGGTATACTTCCTTTGATGCCAAGATGAAGTAATAACTACAGTAATTTAATAAATAATTCTATACACTACACTGACCTGCATCTCAACTAACAGTGACACATAGCCTTATTTAGTCCAAGAGGGTGAAGATTAGGAAAATGTACATGGTCCCTATATTAAGATAGAAGAAAGGGAAAAGGAAACAGCAGAGAAATAGCAGAATAAAAAGCACAGGAATTTCTTCTAGGACACCGAGTTGGGATAATAACCTTGGAAATGTGAGAGCAGCCTTCTTTGAGAAAGCATTGCTGTAAAGAGCTTTGAAACCAGAAAAGTTTCTGACAGTGAAATAACTGGAGACTTTCTGTGCCATATTTTTTAGAACTGCAAGTCAGAGAATAGAAGCCTTCAAACACATGCTGATTGAGTGAAAGGGATGTTTTTTATTAGCACTTTTGTGCAATGAAATTTTGCCCCATAGGGCAATATGTAATTCAGCAGCTTTCACAACCAGGACCACTCTTTCTCTGCTTAGCGCTATCCATCATGCTTGCTATTGATCATTCTTTCAGGAAAGGAATAGCAATAGCAATACAACGTCCTGTCTTATGACATTTAGGAGATAAACCCATGGCTTAATGGAATTAAAGCATAATTTAAGCCTAGATTGTGGTAGAGACTCACTGATTTGGCAGCACCTTCCCTTCATTCCTGAAAAAGAAAAAAAAATTGATGCCAATTGTTAGTATTCTTAGTAGGAAGTATGCTTAACACAGAACAGTATTCAGACTCTCTGATGTTAAACACCCAACAGGACAGTGGTGTTTTCAAAGAAGATGATTCAGAGGATGTAAGTTAGAAAATCCTCCCCTTAGTTTTCACATACCCTTAATCTATATATTAATTACAGGTAGAAAGTTTATGCAATAGGTAAATAGATATTATAAAGTCAATATGTCTGGATACAAAAGAATGGATTTTCATTTTTGCAGCATCCATGGAAAAAGAAAGATATCACTTAAGTGATATTTAACAGTAATTTCACAGACTCAGAAAATTTGCAAAGGCATAGTGGCTGAAAATGTGCACTAATTGCTTGTTGCTTGGCTTTGGACCATATGGTTTCTGATCAGGGAAAGTAATAAGGAGGGACCTATTTTGTTATACATTACAGAGTTTTTTTCTTGATTTAGAGACATTTTATTTAACCAGAGGGCAAAGAACCACAACCAGCCCAGGAAGTCTCTTATGTTCTCAGAATGATTAGGGAGGAATGTGTATTTCTTTATCTAGATAAATAATTCTACTTTAAAGAATAGAACCGTAAGAGGCAAAACCGGCCCCCTCCCCACTCCCAGATCCTGGAATTTCTTTTAGTTATTTAAAATATAAACAGACAGAGAAACAAAGCAGTTTGGTTAGTGAGTTATTCAACACGACAAGAAAATATCTTGCAACATATCAGACTTTTACCCTCCTTTACTCTTCTGGAATGAAATTCAGATAGAGAAGTATGTCCTCAAAATGACCCGTTCACAGGGAGCCTGGAAAGCAGAGAAATATTACTATAATACACAATAAATCTTGTGCTCTAGAGGTTTCTATTGGATACAACAGAAACATTTCTAAAAGACTAATTCCTATAGTGTTTAGTCTGCAGTTATTAGTCATCACATCATGTCCCTTGGAAAACTCAAGGTAATTTTTAGGAACTACATTACTAAATAAGCTCTTTACTAAAGACAGATAATGCAAGTTTGCTTGGTACATCTGTGTTGGCATCTTTAGATCTCAAGGGGAAAAAAAAATTGTATGCAGAATTTTCAGGAGGCAATACACAATAGTATAATCTTTTGTTCCTTTATTCTTTGACGAACAAAAAGGTAAGATTTTCTAAAATTGTACTTCTCAATCCAGGAGATATTTACTGTATATTAAAAAACCTAGACTATACACTTTACTGCATTTTTAAAGTCACTGAAATACAGGGAGAAGGATAGAAACTGTTCCCATTTGTTTATGCCAATAAAAAAGTGAAAATCTTAGAAGAATTATCTGCAGAATTTCATTCATTTTTAAGAGACTGTATGAAAGCAGTATGTCATCATTTTTGTACTGAGACATCTATTCCATGCTACACAAAGTCAGTTGTCATAAATGGGAATCCATATGTGAATTCGTGCCCTCCTGACACTGACAAAGATCTAATTTTTATATTTTCTAACTTCCAGTTTTTCAGTATTAAACGATGTTTCAGTATTAAACGATATTATTCACGATGTCCCAGTATAGGTTGGGGGCTGACCTGCTGGAGAGCAGTGTAGGTGAAAGAAACCTGGGGATCCTGGTAGACAAGAGGATGACCATGAGCCAGCAATGTGCCCTTGTGGCCAAGAAGGCCAATGGCATCCTGGGGTGCATTAGAAAGGGTGTGGTTAGTAGGTCAAGAGAGGTTCTCCTCCCCCTCTATTCTGCATTGGTGAGGCCGCACCTGGAGTATTGTGTCCAGTTCTGGGCCCCTCAGTTCAAGAAGGACAGGGAACTGCTTGAAAGAGTCCAGCACAGAGCTACTAAGATGATTAAGGGAGTGGAACATCTCCCTTATGAGGAAAGGCTGAGGGAGCTGGGTCTCTTTAGTTTGGAGAAAAGGAGACTGAGTGGTGACCTCATCAATGTTTTCAAATATGTAAGGGGTGAGTGTCAGGGAGATGGAGTTAGGCTTTTCTCAGTGGTGACCAGTGATAGGACAAGGGGTAATGGGTGTAAATTGGAGCATAGGAGGTTCAAGTTGAATATCCGTAAAAAATTTTTTACTGTAAGGGTGACAGAGCCCTGGAACAGGCTGCCCAGGGGGGTTGTGGAGTCTCCTTCACTGGAGACATTCAAAACCCGCCTGGACACGTTCCTGTGCGATGTGCTCTAGGTGGCCCTGCTCTGGCAGGGGGGGTTGGACTAGATGATCTTTCGAGGTCCCTTCCAACCCCTAGGATTCTGTGATTCTGTGTGAAAACTGTGGAATCCACATTGTTCAGCTTGCTTGGCTTAACCTAAATTAATTTGATATTCCTATCTAACTATAACAGAAGAAACAACCAAGACCATAACTTAATTAAAAAAAAAATAAAAAAAATTACCTAGGATAGACCTGGCATAGCACCTTTGAGAATGGTCAAGAAAATAAATGAAATTGATTTTATAATTTTAATAGTTTCAAAGGATTGAAGAACTCTTCACAGTTAATATGTGTTTTAAAAAGCCATGAATTGATGCCTAGTAGGGGAGGTTTAAACAGATAAGGAGCTGAACAATACTCCAGATACTAATCTTACACATCCTACAAGATGTTTCCTGAATACACAGACTTCACCTGAATACCTTCTAAAAGAATCTCTTATTATTCTCTTTCTCTCAGGAACTATTATTTTAACAGTGAAACCTTGCCACAAGTTTAATCATATTTAATTCATGTAGCAGAGACAGTGGAATAGAGCAATGTCTCCTTCTTCCTGCCTCAAAATGCAATCCTTCTTTGTGGTGTAATTCAGAAAAGAGGTCATTCAGAGGACAGAGACAGAAGCATTAAGTTCCGACTTTAGAAACAGGTTTCAAGCATCTTACGTGTTTGTGCCAAAAGTAAGTGAAGAATATCAATGTCTCCTATGGTATTGGGAAGTCAAAAAAGAATTATATTGCAAAAGCCTAATGTAAATGAAATTCATACACATTACGATAATGGAGAAATATTAGATTACTGCCGCTGAAGACATGTTCCACAAAGGAATGTAGCATGTGAAGCACAAATCAATTTTCTGTCTCCTCTTAAATCCTAGAAGCTGGAGGGTATTTCAGAAATCAATCTAGGATCAGCTCCTTCCCTCTGGAGAGACAGATTTCCTATCAGGGGAACACTGAACTATAATAGAAGGTGA
Organism: Florisuga fusca; assembly: GCA_038090715.1. NCBI lineage: Eukaryota > Metazoa > Chordata > Aves > Apodiformes > Trochilidae > Florisuga > Florisuga fusca. The sequence continues at coordinate 30,668,077 of JAAWXA010000005.1, read as the reverse complement.
AAAGGATATAATACCATTGTTCTCTGTGATTTACAGTCGTACTATTAAATAAAACCAACAACAATGCAGGATTACTGCCACTTCCATATTGCTGTTTTCAGGATGCTCCCAGTGGAGGGTCAGCCAGGGGGATGCTCTGGCTGCCTGTAGGTGTTGCCCTGGCACCAGCTGGGTCGAGTCTGGATTTAGCTCTGAGGAGAAAAGAGCAGAGGCATCTGGCTACAAGTGGTGCCATCCCACTTGGCCTCAAAAGTCTGTGCAAGTGGCCCCTGATCTGTAATCTCTGGAGAGATATTATTTTTTTGGCTGTTTATCAGCCACTGAGAGAGTGTATAACTGGCATCCTAGCTTCATTCTCACCATGTGACTGCTATTGACACGCTGCAGGATGCCCAGAACTGCAGAAAACCAGGTTTGTGCATGTTACGATGTGACTTAGGGTAGAAGTCATACTTAGAAATTTACGTCCTGTGCTCAGGAAATTAGGTTTGCAGGCTGTCTCTCCCTGCAGTCCACAAATACTGCTGAACTGTGCCCTAAACATACTTTTGTTCTCAAATAGTTTTCCAGATTTTCAGGAGGATATGCTATCAGTGATTCCCGAAAGTTAAAATTATGATGTGACTATTAGATATAATTTGCTTAAAATGCAGTTAGAATCACAATGACAGTTAATATTTCTAGACTGTAAGTCAAGTCACCTATTTCATTTGATGCATTATAGCATGTGCATCCAAAATAAACAATTTTAGGTTATATAAATGCAATTTTTTTAGTTTTTGTATTACACATAATTAAAAAAACCAAAACAAACAACACCAAGAAGATGGTAAAAAACCCTAGCATTGGTATGCTTATCTAGCACTGCATTTCACAGTGTTTTATACCTCACTTTAAATAACAAGGTTTGGTACTTCAAATTTGATACCTTGAAATATACTAGTTGCCAAATATTAACCTTTGACTGAATCTCAGTCAAAATATATCTGATATCAGACTTGCATAGGAGGTCATAAATCTATAATGTTGTATGTACAAATCAACATAAATAACTATCACTAAAATCTCATCCTCAGAGTGAAAGTTTTCTGGATTTGCCCCTAATGTATAATCACCTCTGAAATACCCATGCTTGTTCAATAGCATGTTATTTTAATGACAAAAAAAATGATCCCATAACAAAAAAGAATGATTCTGCATTTAAATACAAAATATTATAGAACACACGTAAGAGCTGATACTGCATTAACTTATTGAAAAATATTAATGGCTACTTACACAAAGAGAATTTCAAATTCTGTAATGATGTGATTAGGACTAAACTGAGTCTGAAGACAGCTGAAAGAAAATAATTCTCTACAGTGATGAACTTGAACCCTGATGAAATCACAAATTACAATTTAGGATTCAGAGTGTGACTGCCTCTTGAAGTGTTGTTAAATGAGTGCTGTTAAAAAAAAAAAAAAAAAAGTTTTCTTTAACCACCCATACTGTTTTTTAAAGTAAGCAATGTTTTCCTTACACTGCAGTTCTTTGTGTTTTCTTGGTCATCTTCCAAACCATGATAGGCCATAGCTTTTTTTGGTATGCCAACTGGATTCAAGTTATTAAGTTTTACAAGATATAGACTTGGCAACTCATTATTCACTGTGAATGAACACATTAAAAAGTAAGTAATTTTCTTCAATGGTCATTTGCACTTTTCATACACATATTAATAAGGGTAAAATCTGACTAATAAGTTATTATTTTCACAAGGAGGAACTTTATGAACTTTAAATCAATTCAAAACTTTACACAGTGCTGAGTAAAAAAATCTGTTATGTGGCTAGTTTTCCAGTATCGATTTGGGCTTGAGATATATTCTTGCTTGCTCTATTACACCTCTGCAATATGTGATTTGTGGTAATGCCTACTTTCCACTGCTTTCTGCATACATAACTCCCATTATATTCCCCAAATTCCCACTGATTTCAAAGGTTAAAATACTTTTAATGCTGAGGTCAAACAACTATTTATACCTTTCTGGAGGAGAATTTACTACTGCTGTGTAAATCCATAAGTAAGATGCAGTTGTGTCTGCTTTAAAAAAAAGTTGCTAAATGCACAGAATGGGGAGCTCACAGATGGAAATCAAGGCAGGACTGGTACTGCATAGAAATGCTGTTGCAGAAAACAGCAATGTGTGCCAGGTATGTGGGGTCTACACTCCACCTCTACTTCTGTGAGAGTTACCCCTGAGTTTAACTCTATGGCATAATGAGGCTTTGTCTCAGTGTAGTGGTCAGGGTAAATCAAAACCCAGAGAACAGAATTGCTCTCTGTTTCTCTACTCCACCCTCCCAGGGGAAGAGATATGAGGACTAAGGGAGAGAGATGTAAAGGCTGGAAGTTAAAACTAGAGCAGGCTAAGACAACAGGGAAGGGATTGTAACATGTGGGATAAGGAACAAACATAGAAATATATACAAAACCCATTTTCAATGATCACTGCTATAGGAGGCTAAAAATCCCTCATGGCAGAGCTGTCTTGGGAAAAGAGTCAAAGATTCTCCCCAGCATCTGATGGATTAAAATCCTGCAGAGCACAGGATGAGCTGATGATAAAGAGCAGGAGCCTCTCCCAAGACCTCCAAGCAAAGCGCAGCCAAGCATCAAGTAAAAAGGGAGCAGGAATGGGAGGATTTCTTATCCTCCTGGCTTTTATAAGGTATGGCAGGAAATGGGAGGGAATACTGACCCCTCTCAGTTCTGCCCTCTGGATCCCTCAGGGTCCTAAACATCCACTCTCTAGTTCTTTGTAATACCACAAAATTAGTCTGTGTCCCCTCAAAGCATAACTCGTTTTCTATAAAAAGAAGCCTAAAAAAGAAGCTAACCAAAGCACATTACTCAGAATCCATCAAAAGATCTATAGGATTTTAAAAATCATAAACCTCACAGAAACAAGAAACAACAACAAAAAAAGTTTTATAATGCAATTTTTCCATCAGCCTATGTCCTATTAATATTCTGCAGCTGTTAAACACCTCTCTTGCTCCCACCCAGGTTTCATAGTTCCTGACTGTGCAAACAAACGCAACAGGGTCAAGCTTGAGATGGTACGACAATAATGGTCTTTAAAGGTATCATGGTTACAGACTGTTATGAACACATGCTCTGCTGTTGGTATGGTCCTTCATACAGTTCTGGACAATCTCTGCCAGCAGAGTTTTGCACAAATAGTACATGACAAGGACCAGATCATACAAGCAGTTTTCCTGTTGCCCACTTCTTTTATGGAAGAAGAAAGTGAATGTGAGCTAGGCATTTTGATCTCAGAGCCGGTGAATGGTTATTGATGTTCTTCATTTACAGAGTATACACGTAGCCCCAGGGCACAAAAAATGAGCTCTATTTTTTCAGAGAAGAGATCTGTTAGCTCCTCAAATGCTATCAAAGTCTTTCTTTCAAGTTACTAATCGATTAGTGAAAATATGGACATCTATGATTTAATGGATATTCTGCAGTCAGCATAAAAACTTCCAGCCTCCAGTCCTGTTACTTTTAATATAACTGTCGGTAGATACACATTAGAAGTCCATAAACTGAAGATAAAATGTGATCACAGCTACAACATTGCTATCACTTAAAGATCATTTGGGATAAAATGAGGTTCTGTGAAGTTTCTCATTATGTAGGGGAGCTTGGAAAATATACATGGATCAGCTGCATCTCTCTAACATGCAAAGGGAACATATTATTGCAGAAGGAGGAGTATTGGATGAGAAGGATAATGTTTGAAAAAATACAAGTGTGGATATTATTTTAGATTTTTAATTTAGCAGCAATATTGGTGTTAATAAGGAAGGATATATATTTGTATTAGTGATGCTTTAAAATATGCAATAATCTAATTTATTCCATTATGATAAAATGCTATTTGACAATTAACAAAGAAACACTGCACCAAAAAGCAGACTAATTCCCCATTTAGATGTTATGAATAATTACCAGACTTGTCCAGAAAGGGGCAATTTCATTCAAAATTGTAAGTTTGGAAAGCAAGCCCTCCTCTGGGGAGTGGGGGGAACAGAAGATATCCTGAGAAAAGCCTGTACTGAGAATATAGCTCACGTGCTGTTGCTTATGGCCATCATCTACTTTGTGGAATGCTGAGATTCAGCCCCTATTATGTAGGTAACATACAGAGCATGTCAGTGAAGGAGCACATGTCCCAGAGTCAACTGTTTTAGCTGTTGTTCCCACATAGAGATCAATTCTTCTGCTATTGTCTAAGAAGCAAAATGTCAGTTTGCCATTGGGCAAGGTAGAGTTGATGGTACTTTACACTTGAGGAATGAAGACACAGAACATGCAATCACTAAGACAACACTTTCCTCTAGTCAGCCCTATGCTGTTGTTGGAAGAACAGAATTCAGCCCTCTGGTGCTTCTAGACAATTAAAAATTAATTTGAATAATACGTAGTTCAATGCCATGACGTTTGTCAGTGGAGAGACTGAGCGCTGTGGTGATGTCTTGGGTCAGTGCCGTGGTGTTTTGGAAGGATTGGGAAGACACAGGGGTGGCTCCTGTGAGAAGCTGCTGGAAGCTCCCCTGGTTCCAATCCTGATTCCACCTCTGCCCAGGACAGATCAGAGACGGGAGTCTGGATGTGCCTCTGGGAGTAACATATTCAAGAAAGGGAAAACAAAAGTGAAAAATTATTTAATAATGACCTGCAGAGGTGAGGAGGAGGTGAGAGAGAGCAATGCCAGAACAAAGACATTGAGGCTAGTGAAGAAGAAGGGGAAGATGCTTGAGCAGAGATTTCTCCACAGCCCATGGGGAGATGGTGGCTGTTCCCCTGCAACAGATCGAAGAGCATGGTGGAGCCATCCCTGAAGGACCGCGGTAGGGGAAATATGGATTTGTAGCCCCTGAAGTGCCACAGGAGGGCAGATTTGAAGAAGCAGCTTGTGCAGGGTCACAGAGAGGGGCAGAAGTGAATGTGCAGCCATGTAGGACCCCGTGCCAGAGGAGGTGACTGCTCCCGAAGCAGCCGCAACTCTGTGTGCAGCCCAGGCTGGAGCATGTTTTCCTTTTTTCCTTGTAGATGAAATGAGTTATTTTCATTTGTAAGTTGAACCTGTCTGGTTTTTGCCTGTTACCATAATTGGGGAATGAAAACCTCCTTGTCCTTATTTTGATTAAAGAGCCTTTGGGTGGATTTACTCCTCCCTGACACACAGGGGGGATGGGGGGTGAGCAAGCAGAGGCCCAGTTGATACTACCTGGGCCTAAACTGTGGCAGGAGTTAAGTATGAATATGTAGGTTACATAAAAGCAGAGAAATACCAAACATATAGGTTATCAACCTTCTCCTCATTAACAGTTCAGAAAGGGCTCTGCAATCTCTTGAAATCTATTCTCCCATAGTGAACGAGAGCAATCCTCTCCTGCCCCTGTGAAATGGAAGAATTTCTCCAGAGTTCGCCCTGTGGCCAGGACATGGGGGTGGTGTCTCACACCATTGCCAGAACTGCTCTGCTTGGTGACAACTGCAGGCTGGGCTGGCAGTGCCAGGGACAGTTTTTTTCTGGGTGTGATGATTATCCCTCGTCTAAGATTCAGAGGCATCTCAAACTTCTCCTAAATCTTATTCATGCAGTGTACAAACCCAGGCAAAAAGAATTCACTTCTTGTAACCCAAAGTGTGTAGAATTTCAGAGTCTGTAGTCACAGGTGCCTTTTAGGTAACAGGCGCTTTCCCCTCACTGGGACATAAATTATTCTTATAATTATTTTTACAATTTCAGATACAATTTCTTAAATACCTTGAAGAACAGACATCTTGGAGAAACGTGATTCATGCTGGTCTATGAGTGATTCCATTATTTCAGTGGAAGCTCACTGTTACAGCTGATGGATAACTGTAGTCATTCAATCACTTTCTGTGTAATAGTGTAGTGTAGGAGTGTACTATACACTAGTCATACACTAGACTCCAGAAGGTCTTTTAGTCCACCATTCCATCCTGGTTTTGTTGCCACACAATATATAGTACTTATATTTCAATTTAAATAATTTTTAAATTTAATTAAATTGTTGCATCACTCATTTTATAACTTATCATGACCTCACGAGAAAGGGTAGGGACTTCGTTCTAGTTGTGAAGACAAATCTTTCATAGTCAATTTATGTTCATACAATATGATGCTGCCATTACTGTGTGTCCAATATAGTTGCTTTCTCCCACATCCAGTGTGTTTCTGTGTCCTCCTAGACTCTTTCAGAAAAATAAAAGACAAGTCTTCTAGTTCTTCATCTCTGTACCCAATTTAGTAGCCCTTGACTGTAACTGTTCCAATTTCAATTCTGTTTTCCTGAACATCGGCAACCAGATTTATATGTAGCTTTTCAGATGTGGTATAGTCAAGTGCCTCTCAGTTCAACTTCCTCTAAGAGCAAAGTGCTTCTGAAACCTGCTGGTGGCTTCCTTGCCCTTCCCATTTTAGACTGCATGTGTCACAAGGCAAAACAGGATTAGTTTCTAATTACAGAAATTTGGATTTTGTACTTCTGCAGTTCTTTCAGTTTGTATTACTTAAAGTCTATTGTTCTATTTTGTGTCATGTCTACGTGATATTTCAGTTCTGGTTTGTACAATTCTGTTTGTGCTTTGTCAGCAGTTTTATAAGCATACCCTAGATTTTGTGCCAAAATGTTAATGAACCTGTAAAACAAGGCAAATCACAAGACCAGTTATTAGAGGAAATCCATTAATAAGTGCTTTTCAATCTCATGTGACATCCTCATAAACCAGCAAAAACTAGTAAATAACAAAAACTTTCAAAACCATACATTTCGCTGAAAACATTTATGAATTCAGTAGTTATGGACCTGGTAAAATTTAAAAACATCTCATTATTATAATTAGTTTCAATTCATCCATCATCAGCTTTTACTGATTCAGTAAGATTCTTTTCTTCAATAAAGATCTTACCACAATGATTTTGATGGACTACAGAGGGTGGATTTATACAAATAAAAAAGAATCAAATCGTACTTTTTTTCATTATCTTAATTGGATCTCAGAAAATACATCCAGCCTATTCCTACACTGCTACTTCTGGAAGTGGAAAATGTATCCAGAGAGCCACAATTAAAACCAAACAAAAGATAAAAAGGGAAGACTGTTGTTTTTTAAAAGTAAATGCTGGAAAAAACCAGACCATCTACCCCTAGTAACTGTTATTTTCAAATGCTGAATAGCAAATCATGGAAATTACATTTTTTATAGAACTTAAATTGTATCCCTTGAAACTGGGAAGGTTTATGTTTCTTGTTATACTTGTGGTAAACAGACTAACTACATACACTATGGAATAGGGGAAATGTGTCCCTATGTCCCACTTTCTTTCAAAAGTTCATGCATTCTGCCACACAGTGTTTGAAAATTGCTGGAAGAAGATTTAACCTAATGAGTCTCAATATACTATGTAAAATAAGCGTAAAAAGGATATTATGCTTCTGCTTTGATCATTTTATGGGTAATTTTCTTGGTGTTTTCACTTATTTTACTGTATGTGTTTTTACTTATGTTACTGTATATGTACTTACAGTTCTCATACCTTTTATATTTACATATTTAGTTATTGCAAACCCTGATCATAAAAGAACAAAGCACTTTGGGTGAAATTTGTATTTTTCCTTTTGTACACTTCTGCTTGTTCCTGTATTTACCATTTTTAGTTTCCTGCCTCTTTTCTATGCATCATTTGGCCACATTTTTTATTTTTTCTCCACTGAAGTAATTTTTTTTTCAAATACATGTGACTTGAAGGAAAAAATTAGGACATGTGAATATTTTCCTTGAATGATAAACATGAAGGAAGACACATTAACATGTGCTTTGAGTACTTTTCTTAATTTCCATGTATTTTTATGTTTAAAAATTTTGCCACAGAACTTTGAATGCAAATCTAAAGTAGTCAAATTCTGTTTTTCTAACTGATGTAAAACCTAAAGGGAAGTATGTAGTAAAGAAAAAAATTGTATTTTAGATTATGTGCTTCTACCTACACATGTGCACATGATGTAGTTCTAAATATTTGTTTTATTCCACATTTCTCACTGCTGAAAGCTTTCCATGGATGAGAAGAGTGGCAGGAGTTTTGTGGATATAAAGGTATAGAGCTTTCTTTACATTTATATTAAGATGCATTCACCTAACTTTTTGCAGTTCACCAAGCCTCATGATATCAGTGGCTTAACTTATGCTAAATGCATTCAGTCTCTAGGATTGCGTGGTATATGCTGGTTGTATGGAGGATTGGTTGTAAATTTCAGATATATTTGTATCTCTAGCAAGCCATTAGTTTTTTCTTACTCACTAAAATAAAAAATTTTCCTGGTCTGGAGTGTTAGAGTACTCTGTCCCATGAAGGTTATCAGGAGTAGCCAACAGTGATTTTCTAAGGGGAAATCATGATTGACTAACCTGATATATCCCTCTATGAAGGCATGTCCATGTGAGTAGATGAAGGGAGAGCAGTGGATTTCATAGACCTTGACTTCAGTAAAGCTTTCAATATGGTCTCCCATAACATCCTTATAACAAAACTAAAGAAATGTGAGACAGATGATTGGGCTGGGAAGTGGATTAATAACTGGCTCAGCAACAGAGTTCAGAGGGTTGTGATCAAGATTTGGACAGGCTGGAGAGCTGGGCTAAAGTCAGACTCATGAAGTTCAATAAGGACAAGTGTAGAGGCCTGCCCCTGAGGAGGAATAACACCAGCCACCAGTACAGATTAGGGGACGCCCTGCTGGAAAGCAGCTCCACAAAGAAAGACCTTGGAGTCCTAGTGGACAGTAAATTCTCCATGGGTCAACAGTGTGTCCTTGTGGCCAAGAAGGCCAATGGTATCCTAGGGTGCACCAGGAAGTGTGTCCAACAGATCTAGGGAGGTTCTGTTCCCTTCTGCTCTGCCCTGGTGTGTCCACACCTGGAATATTGTATCCTGTTGTGGGCTCCCCAGTTCAAGAGAGACAGGGATACACTGGAGGGAGTCCAATTAGAGAGCTACAATGATGATTAAGGGACTTGAACAACTCTCCTGTGAAGAAAGAATGAGAGAACTGGGCTTGTTTGGCCTTGAGAAAAGAAGGTAAAGAAGGGATTTGATTAATGTCTGAGCAGTGTGTGTCAAGAGGGTAAGTCCAGTCTCTTTTCAGTNAATACCTTGAAGAACAGACATCTTGGAGAAACGTGATTCATGCTGGTCTATGAGTGATTCCATTATTTCAGTGGAAGCTCACTGTTACAGCTGATGGATAACTGTAGTCATTCAATCACTTTCTGTGTAATAGTGTAGTGTAGGAGTGTACTATACACTAGTCATACACTAGACTCCAGAAGGTCTTTTAGTCCACCATTCCATCCTGGTTTTGTTGCCACACAATATATAGTACTTATATTTCAATTTAAATAATTTTTAAATTTAATTAAATTGTTGCATCACTCATTTTATAACTTATCATGACCTCACGAGAAAGGGTAGGGACTTCGTTCTAGTTGTGAAGACAAATCTTTCATAGTCAATTTATGTTCATACAATATGATGCTGCCATTACTGTGTGTCCAATATAGTTGCTTTCTCCCACATCCAGTGTGTTTCTGTGTCCTCCTAGACTCTTTCAGAAAAATAAAAGACAAGTCTTCTAGTTCTTCATCTGTGTACCCAATTTAGTAGCCCTTGACTGTAACTGTTCCAATTTCAATTCTGTTTTCCTGAACATTGGCAACCAGATTTATATGTAGCTTTTCAGATGTGGTATACTCAAGTGCCTCTCAGTTCAACTTCCTCTAAGAGCAAAGTGTTTCTGAAACCTGCTGGTGGCTTCCTTGCCCTTCCCATTTTAGACTGTGTGGAGAGGTTTAGTATGGAGGCATGGCTCACAGAACGTGGCCATGCGACAGATGAGCAGAGACTGGTAAGAACTCAGTACATCTAACAGAACCCAGTAATACCAGTCTAAGCATTGATAAGAATATAGTAGATCGTAAGCATAGATGAGAGCTTAGCGGATCGTGAGCATGGATGGGAGTTTAGCAGGTCATGGGCATGGATGGGAGTTTAACAGGTCGTGGGCATGGATGGGAGTTTAACAGATCATAAGCATAGACAAGAATTTAGCAAGGTAAAAGATAAGAGGATGTCCACCATTGTTTTCAAGATGAAGTAACAGCTAACCAATGATGAGCTCAGGCTCTGGAATATGCATCAGCTAATTATGGAGCATATAAAAGATCACGTCTGGAAAATAAAGTGGGAGACATATCCTCAAACACGTGTATGTGTCGTTTGTCCCCCGCCGTCTTCGACAAATGGTGAGACTGCATGTGTCACAAGGCAAAACAGGATTAGTTTCTAATTACAGAAATTTGGATTTTGTACTTCTGCAGTTCTTTCAGTTTGTATTACTTAAAGTCTATTGTTCTATTTTGTGTCATGTCTACGTGATATTTCAGTTCTGGTTTGTACAATTCTGTTTGTGCTTTGTCAGCAGTTTTATAAGCATACCCTAGATTTTGTGCCAAAATGTTAATGAACCTGTAAAACAAGGCAAATCACAAGACCAGTTATTAGAGGAAATCCATTAATAAGTGCTTTTCAATCTCATGTGACATCCTCATAAACCAGCAAAAACTAGTAAATAACAAAAACTTTCAAAACCATACATTTCGCTGAAAACATTTATGAATTCAGTAGTTATGGACCTGGTAAAATTTAAAAACATCTCATTATTATAATTAGTTTCAATTCATCCATCATCAGCTTTTACTGATTCAGTAAGATTCTTTTCTTCAATAAAGATCTTACCACAATGATTTTGATGGACTACAGAGGGTGGATTTATACAAATAAAAAAGAATCAAATCGTACTTTTTTTCATTATCTTAATTGGATCTCAGAAAATACATCCAGCCTATTCCTACACTGCTACTTCTGGAAGTGGAAAATGTATCCAGAGAGCCACAATTAAAACCAAACAAAAGATAAAAAGGGAAGACTGTTGTTTTTTAAAAGTAAATGCTGGAAAAAACCAGACCATCTACCCCTAGTAACTGTTATTTTCAAATGCTGAATAGCAAATCATGGAAATTACATTTTTTATAGAACTTAAATTGTATCCCTTGAAACTGGGAAGGTTTATGTTTCTTGTTATACTTGTGGTAAACAGACTAACTACATACACTATGGAATAGGGGAAATGTGTCCCTATGTCCCACTTTCTTTCAAAAGTTCATGCATTCTGCCACACAGTGTTTGAAAATTGCTGGAAGAAGATTTAACCTAATGAGTCTCAATATACTATGTAAAATAAGCGTAAAAAGGATATTATGCTTCTGCTTTGATCATTTTATGGGTAATTTTCTTGGTGTTTTCACTTATTTTACTGTATGTGTTTTTACTTATGTTACTGTATATGTACTTACAGTTCTCATACCTTTTATATTTACATATTTAGTTATTGCAAACCCTGATCATAAAAGAACAAAGCACTTTGGGTGAAATTTGTATTTTTCCTTTTGTACACTTCTGCTTGTTCCTGTATTTACCATTTTTAGTTTCCTGCCTCTTTTCTATGCATCATTTGGCCACATTTTTTATTTTTTCTCCACTGAAGTAATTTTTTTTTCAAATACATGTGACTTGAAGGAAAAAATTAGGACATGTGAATATTTTCCTTGAATGATAAACATGAAGGAAGACACATTAACATGTGCTTTGAGTACTTTTCTTAATTTCCATGTATTTTTATGTTTAAAAATTTTGCCACAGAACTTTGAATGCAAATCTAAAGTAGTCAAATTCTGTTTTTCTAACTGATGTAAAACCTAAAGGGAAGTATGTAGTAAAGAAAAAAATTGTATTTTAGATTATGTGCTTCTACCTACACATGTGCACATGATGTAGTTCTAAATATTTGTTTTATTCCACATTTCTCACTGCTGAAAGCTTTCCATGGATGAGAAGAGTGGCAGGAGTTTTGTGGATATAAAGGTGTAGAGCTTTCTTTACATTTATACTAAGATGCATTCACCTAACTTTTTGCAGTTCACCAAGCCTCATGATATCAGTGGCTTAACTGATGCTAAATGCATTCAGTCTCTAGGATTGCGTGGTATATGCTGGTTGTATGGAGGATTGGTTGTAAATTTCAGATATATTTGTATCTCTAGCAAGCCATTAGTTTTTTCTTACTCACTAAAATAAAAAATTTTCCTGGTCTGGAGTGTTAGAGTACTCTGTCCCATGAAGGTTATCAGGAGTAGCCAACAGTGATTTTCTAAGGGGAAATCATGATTGACTAACCTGATATATCCCTCTATGAAGGCATGTCCATGTGAGTAGATGAAGGGAGAGCAGTGGATTTCATAGACCTTGACTTCAGTAAAGCTTTCAATATGGTCTCCCATAACATCCTTATAACAAAACTAAAGAAATGTGAGACAGATGATTGGGCTGGGAAGTGGATTAATAACTGGCTCAGCAACAGAGTTCAGAGGGTTGTGATCAAGATTTGGACAGGCTGGAGAGCTGGGCTAAAGTCAGACTCATGAAGTTCAATAAGGACAAGTGTAGAGGCCTGCCCCTGAGGAGGAATAACACCAGCCACCAGTACAGATTAGGGGACGCCCTGCTGGAAAGCAGCTCCACAAAGAAAGACCTTGGAGTCCTAGTGGACAGTAAATTCTCCATGGGTCAACAGTGTGTCCTTGTGGCCAAGAAGGCCAATGGTATCCTAGGGTGCACCAGGAAGTGTGTCCAACAGATCTAGGGAGGTTCTGTTCCCTTTTGTTTGGCCTTGAGAAAAGAAGGTAAAGAAGGGATTTGATTAATGTCTGAGCAGTGTGTGTCAAGAGGGTAAGTCCAGTCTCTTTTCAGTGGTGCCCAGTAATAGGACAAGGAATAATGGGTTTAAGCTGGAACATGGGAAGTTCCACCTCAACATAAGGAGAAACTTCTTTACTGTGAGGGTGACAGAACACTGGAACAGGCTGCCCAGAGAGGCTGTGGAGTTTCCTTCTTTGGAGACTTTCAAAACCCACCTGGATGTATTCCTGTGTGGCCTGCCCTAGGTTATCCTGCTTTGGCAGGGGGGTTGGACTAGGTGATTACTAGAGGTCCCTTCAAACCCCTAGCATTCTATGACTCTATGAGTTAACAAATTACTCTGTGTTTACAATTTTCCTCTTTCTTCGTGTCATGACTTTGGCCAGGTGGCTTTGATGTGCATCAGAAAATTGCATTGCCACACCACTTTCTTATGATCTTCAGCATTTGCATGCAACATTACTTAATTGCTCTTTATATACAGCACTAATATATTATTAAAATAAATTTCAGTGAAAAGGTTAAGTCAAATACAGTCCTAAATCTGGATGTTTAGGACAAAGAATATGGAATTTCTCTCTTAAGAAAGCAATTCAATCTCTGAACTACACTCCACGATATTCTCATTCAGAAAAAAGTATCTGTCGTATTTTCTCCTTGGCATAAAGCTATCCCTTCTGTGTTATACCTTTCCTATCTTAAATAAGAAGAGCATTAACTAACAACTAGTGGAGTAGTTTCATAATGAGATGCCAAGATATTCTGGTTTGTTCTTGCTAAATGCATAAAATCTTTCATAATGTATCATCATGCTGTACATATCTCATACAGCCTCCAAATCAATACACTGCACAAGTCTGATACGCATAAGCTATTATCTTAGATGGTTTCTGCATCAAGACTTATTAGAAACTAACCTTAGGGAGAATCTTTCATTTTAAGAAAATTATATGACCAGTTTACTTTTTGCTAAATTAATTAATATACACACTCAACATTGCTTCAGCAAACTGTGCTGTACCAATAAAAATATTTAGCAAGAAAAGACTAGCTTTTAAACTGTAGTACCTACTTTTTATTGTCTGGAAATTAGTTAGGAGTAAAAAATAAGACTTTCCTTTTCTCTCCTACAGGGCACTGTCTAGAGAAAATGCTTAAATCTTCAGCAGCCAAATATATCTTTTCCTATGGGTGAAATGTTTTACTATGGGAAGTCAACCCTGAAGAAATGGCAATTAAAGAGGACTTTGAGTTATACTGTGCATTAGTTCTAAAGCAAAATGGAGTAATTTTTCTCTCTTTAGGATCAGCTTCAAGAGAGTAATACTTTTCTCACATCATAGTGACAGCAGTCTTCAGTCAGCCCTTTTCATGTGACCCTTACACCTTCTCCAGTGTTCTTGTTTAGAAACCAGCATGTGTAGAGATACAGGAAAATGTAACTGGCTTAATCAGAAATTGATTTTTTTTTTCCACACCATCCGAATTGCACACCTTGCAGAATCAGAACTACATTAAGAATTAAAACCTATTTCTTGCTATTCAATTGCAACATAAAAAGTATTGGTAGATAATTGCTTGGTATTGCTAGCTAAGAATTATGAAGTTATTTTCTACTTTGGAATAATGTATTACCTACTGCTTTGAAGAAAAATAGTTTTCTAGTATTATAGGTAGAATTTAGTTCCACATAGATGCTAATGATTTTATTAAAATTGTTTTAAAACACATATTTCTAAAATTTGTATTTCTATACAGTAACTTTTTAAAAACATTTAGAATAGAAAGCATGAATGCTGTTGACTTTAAACACAGAAGAAACTTGTTTTGTGCATTCATTGATTTGCAAACAAATACCTAATAATACAATACAGATTCAGAAAAACTTTGAGTTTCTAGATAAATACATAGGGAAAAATTAATCTCACTCCTCTATTCCCTATGTGGAAACAAAGGCAAACTACAGTTCTAAATTCTAAGTATTAAACTTAATCTTATTGAGACAATTGGAAAGACAGAAATATGAAGTTTATGCTTCCATATATGCAAAATGACAAATGAGAAAATGGAAAGAAAATTTGTAACTAAATTACATCTTCATTATTGCTTTTGTGTCAGTCTTCTATCCAGTTATCTTAGTATTCTTTTCCCTGAAACGTCTAGGGTCATTTCCCATTAGAAAGAACAGTGGAAGTGGAGTCTCCATAATAACATGTTTTCACTGCTCTGGGAATTATTAGCAGACTGAGCTAAGAAATTAGAGAGCAGTAATGTTTATAGATTCTGATTATATATTTCAACCACACGTAACTTTAAACAAATTTAAAGTATGCAAGACTTCCAATAGCCATTCAACTCATAACGTTCCTTATTCCCCTGAATCTATGAAAAGATAACCATCTAACATATGAACAAAATACTGTTTTCACCATGATGTAGGCTGTGATGCAAATAGATGCAAGTTGTAAGGATTTAAGTGGCTTGAATTAATAAAAATTGAACATTTAATCTGTTAATATCGAGGATCACAGTAATTTTCAGCTCTGAACTCCCAGCTACATGCAACCTGACAAGTTTTATGTCTAGCCCTCACTCTCATTGAAGAGTCCTGTTTATGTTTCAAAACAGAGTAAACAAGTAATAAAAGAATCTTATAAACTTTTCTAAGCTTACAGCTTAACTTAGGCTTCATATTTGTAAAATTAATGTAGAGACATATTTTGATAATGGTAAACAATCAAATGTTGACCCTAGAAATCTAAAATAAGTTTAAAGATTTAATAATTTCCTTTAATACATCTTTAACACTAAGCCTCTTTCACACTGAGGTTTTTTTGAGATAGTGCTTCTGGTTACATAGTACATGAGACAAGGTTTGAATAATGAGGTAAAGCAAAGTCAGCATTGTGAGCCACAATTCATCAAACCCCAAAGGTTGATACTGTGCCTTTTGATGGAAGAATGCACAAGTGATTTCTAATAATTCTAAAAAAGGACTCCCAGATATTACTTGCTAATGACAGAAAATTGCATCGTAGGCTTATTTGGGCTGGACAGTTATTCTTCTTGTAGAACTGTAGAAAATTAAATTACAAAAAGAAATTACATTAAAAAATGAAAACAAATTTAAAGCTAGAGATAATATCATCATCATAGCAGATGAGATACCAGAGCTGTTTTTTTTTTTGTATGAGCACAGCAAAGAAGTTTAAGCTCTAGAAAAACTAACCCATCATGTAATATAATGTTTACTTCAACCTATATTCAGTAACTCATAAGTTATACAATTTGGTTTTATTTTTATTGGCAGAACAGAAACCCATGGTGTTTTTTTTTCAGAAACGGTTGTAATTTACTACAAAAAACTAGGTAAGGTTTTTCTATGATTGTTGATCAAGTTGTGTCATTCTTATACACTTGGCTTTTCATTGCTAATCAGTATAATAAATGACAGGACTGGAAACAGCTCTTATCATCCATGAAGACCTATATAAATTTTGACCACTTTGGAACAGTTCACTATACTGCAGCATAGCCAGGGTTGTACTGGGTAATGCAGCCCAAAAGGAATTGATACAATGGTTTACAAGGCATCACAACAATAGGCTAATGATAGTTCAAATCTGTTTAATTAAGACAATCTGGTAAGCTGACTCTATCTTATGTTTTATCCTCTGTCCAAATTACTCCAGAAAGAAATGTTTTGTGACTGAAACTTGTGTCTATGTGATAAGATTTTTGGTAATGGGGAAGGATGGGGGAACCTCTGAGAAGACACCAGAAACTGTCCCATGTTAGACAGAACCAGTTCCAGATGGCTTCTAAATGAACCAGCAACTGGTGAAAGCTGACCCCATCAGCGACACTGGGGACTCCTCATGAAAATGTTGTACAGCAGCAGTGAGAGGAATGATGAAAATGTGAGAGAAACAGCCCTATTGACACCAAGGCCAGAGAAAAAGAAGGGGAGGATGTGCTCTGTGTCCTGGAGATGTTCCCCAGATGTTCCCTTCCCACTGGAAAGGACCATGATGAGGCAGGTTGTCCACTGCAACACATGAAGGACCCTACACTACAGAGGTAGAGATGCCTTGAAGGAAGCTGCAGTCCACAGAGAGCCCACGCAAGAACATGCTCTTGGTAGGAGTTGTGGCCTGTCGGTAATCAAGTCTGGACATGTCTGTTCCTGAGGGACCAGGCCCCATGGGAAGGACCCATGCTGGACTAGTTTGTGAAGGACTGGATCCCACAGGAGGGCAACAGTGTGAGGAGGAAAGAGCAGAGGGAGTAACTACAAAGCCCATTCCTCCGCCCACCTGTGCCTACTTGAAGGGAGGGATGAGAGGAGTCAGGACAGAAGGAACAAAGCTGAGCCTGGAAAGAAGGAAGTGGGGAGGAGGTGTATTTATTTTGGCTTTTATTTCTCATTATCCTACCTTGTTAATTGTCAGTGAACTGAAGTTCCACAAGTCAAACCTGTTTCACCCACGACAGCAATTAGCAAGCAATCTTTCTGTCCTTATGTCAGTCCTGAAGCTCTCACAACTTATTTTCTCCACCCTTTTCTGCAAAGAAGGAGGACTGAGACAAACTTGGTGGGCACCTTTTAGCCAGCCATGTTCAGCCTTCCACAATGCTGCAAGAAGAAGACTTCATCTTTTATACATAATTATATGTAAGCTCTCATAAGGCATAAAAGTTAGAAAACACATCATTGCCATTAAACATAGTAAAAGCCATTAAATTTCCTATTCCACTCAGTAAGAATTAACAATATACCTGGCAATACATATTAAGAAAATAAATAAGTTGCAGAATTAGTGCTAAGCAAAGACTACAAAAAATGTGCTTTATCACATAAATTCATAATCTTACGTAAAAAAAAATAATAAATGGGATCTACTTTTTTAGTTTTAAAGGTGACTGTTTCAAAATACACATATGGACATGTCAAAAGACATGAAGGATCCTGTGTTAACTGTTTTTTCTTTTAAGTGCAGATACCTCAAGTTTGAGATTCTTCCTTAATCTGATTTTTTTCTTAGAGAATCACCATGGCACTAACTTATCTCCACAATTTTTTTCTTCTTTTTGAGAGACTTCTGTGGTTTCAGTGAGTTCTAATCAATGCCAACAGGACATTAAGGAACAACTGCAGTGGCCTTCTGAAACATGCTACCATTTCAAATCTCTTAAGAGCTGTGCCTCTTAAATTCTGTTTGTGTAGTAGTGTAATATGTAATAAGAAACTATGTAGAACAATTGCTGTTGGACCAATTTGTATTTTTATTGATTATCTGGAAGAAAAGTATCCCTTTGTTAACAGCCCATTGTAGATGTACAATAGCATTTTCTTGTGTAACAAGATCAGCAAACCCATTTTTATCTTCTGATGTGTTCACGAATGATTGATGGCATGCTAATAATTCTTCATTTTAGATTCTCTTAAAAAGTGAGATCCCAAAGCTTAAATGACAAGTAGCATGGCTTTGTTTGTCCTTTTATTATCTGAACTTTCTTCCTTTCAAATGTTAATAACCTTAAGAAATATTCTATGCAATTTTAGCATAAGCAGTCATTCATGGCTCTTTTCTAATTATGATCAGTTGGCTCCTGAAATAGCATTCATGATTAAGGCAAGCAACTGAAGCACATTTTCAGGCTAGCATACTTATATTTTTTTAATGTAGTGAGAATAAACCTTGAAATAAGTGTTTAACTTTTAGGTTTTGATTTAGATTGTACAAAAATACGAATATACCTTTTTGATTCCAGTTAAAATAAAATTGCTTTCCTTGATCCTGAAGCCATGTGACAAAAGGTCTGTAGTGAAAATAAGACATTTGAGAATCTTCATAGTTCCTGAGAAATACTTGTTTACTGGCCTATTTTAATTGAGTATTGGAGGATTTTTTTTCACCTTAGAGTAAGGAAAATTGACTCAGTTTATGCTGAGAAACCCTTCAATTAAGGTAAGATTAAGGCATGGAAGTCACGGACACAATAGGAATTGGTGCATTAAAGGGTAGAGATTTAAGCAGGAAAAAGTCACCAGTTTTAGGTAAACTCTGATAACTTCCACTCTCCCAAAGGAAAACCCTGGGACTTTTCAAATGTTCTTCATAGTTATCCTCTACCATTTCAGAAGAATATTGCTTTGACAGGTATCTTGAAAAGGTTTTACAAAACTCCTGTAGAAGGAGGCTGAGACATCTCTCAGAAAAGTAGTTCTTCATTTAGGAAGGAGAAAGTATGACACAATGTCAACCACTTTTTCCCTGTGAATGACTACATGGCCATGAGACCACATAAATCATTCTTTCCTATCTTTCTGCTTTTGTCCCAATATGAAATACTATACACATTTATAGGCAAGGAAGGGTGTCCCCACTAGGAAGCATTTTGGTTGCCTGGAGCTTAATGATCAAGATACTCTGGTTGAGTGTTTATGCATAAGAATCAGGGAAAAGGCCAACAAGGAATATATCATGATGGGAGTCTGTTATAGACCACTCAACCAGGATGAAGAGGCAGATTAAATATTCTGTAACCATATAGAATACATGGGAGAAATCTCATTATCATCAGCCCTTGCTGTCATGAGGGACTTCAAGTTGCCAGATGTCTCCTGGAAATACAATACAGCAGAGAGGAAGCAGTCTAGAAGGTTCCTGGATTGTGTGGAAGATAACTTTCTGAGCCTCTTTCACAGCTGGCCATTGAACCAACTAGGGAAGACACCCCACTGAGCCTCCTTCTTGTCAACAGAAGATGATTTGTGGGTGGAGGACCTCTTGAGCATAGCAGTTGTGAAAGGATAGGTTTCAGTTCTTGGAGAAATAAGGAGTGGGGTCAGCAGAACTGCCACCTTGGACTTCCAGAGGGCAGAGGCCTATTCTGGAGACTGGTTGACTGAGTCCTGTGGGAGGCAGTCCTGAAGGGTAATGGAATCCAGGCAGGCTGCACACTCTTTAAGAACAAAATCTTAAAGGCACAGGAGCAGGCAGTCCCCAGGTGCTTAATGCATTTTTCGCCTCAGTCTTAGTAGTAAGACCAGAGTAGTCTCAGTAGTTTGACCAATTGTTCACTGGGCGCACAGCCCCCTGAACTGGAATACGGGGATGGGGAGCAGAATGGAGCCCACATAACCTAAGAGGAGATGATTATTGACCTGTTACACCACTTAAACACACACAAACCAGATGGGCCAGACAGGATCTGTCCAAGTGTAATGAGGAAGCTGGCACAAGTTCTCACCAAGCTACTTTGCAGCATTTATCAGAAGTCTTGGAAAACTGGGAAGGTCCTAGTTCATTGGAAGTGAGCAAATGTGATGCCCATCTACAAGAGGGGCTGGAATGAGGATCTGGGGAATTAGATGTTTGTCAGTCAAACCTTGGTGCCAGGAAAGGTTACAGAGCAGATCATCTTGAGTGCCATCACACAACATGCAGGAAAACCATCTAGTGAGGTCCAGTCAGCATAGGTTTATGCAAAGCATGTCCTGCTTGAGTAACTTGATCTCCTTCTATGACAAGGTGACCCACATAGTGGATGAGGGAAAGGCTGTGAATTTTGTCTACCTAGACTTTAGTAAAGCCTTTGACAAAGTTTCCTACAGCATTCCCTTGAAGAAACTGGCTGCTCATCACTTGGAGTTGTGTATGTTTTACTAGGTAAAAAACTGTCTGGATGTCCAGGCCCAAAGAGTTGTGGTGAACGGAGTTAAAGTTACCTGATAGCTGGTCACAAGTGGTGTTCCCCAGGGCTCAGTACTGGGGCCAGTTCTCTTTAATATCTTTATCAATGATCTGGATAAAGGGACTGAGTGCACCCTCAAGTAAGTTTGCTATGGGCTGAGGCCCATTGTAGGAGATTGAAGTAGGCTAAGTGCCACTTGGGTCACAAAAACCATCACATGCAACGCTACATGGGGAAGTGGTTGGAAAACTGCCCAGAGGAAAAGGATCTAGGAGCATTGTTTGTCAGCCAGCTGAATATGAGCCAGCAGTGTGGCCAGGTGGCCAAGAAGACCAACAACATCTGGCCTGTATCAGAAATAGTGTTGCCAGCAGGAGTAGGGAAAGGATTGTCCCCTGTAATTAGCAATTGTGAGGCTGCACTTGAAATACTGCGTTCAGTTCTGGGACTTTCAATATGATAAGGACACTGAGGTGTTGGAGCATGTCCAAAGAAGGGCATAAAAGCTGGTGAGAGGTCTAGACCACAGGTCCTATGAAGAGCAGCTGAGAGAACTAAGGTTTTAGTGTGGAGAAAAGGAGGCTGAGGGGAGACCTTCTCCTCTGCAACTACCTGAAAGGAGGCTATATAGCGAGACGGGGGGTCAGTCTCTTTTCCCAGGTAGCAAGCAACAGGACAAGAGGAAATGGCCTCAAGTTGTGTCAGAGGAGGTCTAAATTGGATATTAGGGAAAAAAACGCTTTACTGAAAGGGTTTTCAGGCACTGGAACAGGTTTACCAGGGAAGTGGTTGAGTCACCATTCCCAGAAGTATTTAAGAGATGTGTAGGTATGGTACCTAGAGAAATGGCTTAGTGGTGGTCTTGGCACTGTACTAGATTTATGATTGGAGTTGATGATCTTAAGGGTCTTTTCAAACCAAACCAGTTCTGTAATTCTATGATTCTATCTATACTATTAAAAAGGCTTCATGGAACTTGCCAGTTGTGAAAAATGCTTGTAGATCATTCTATTGCAGTATTTATGAATAGTTTAAAATCATTCAAACTGATTCACATGAAGATCTATGGTCTTTGTCATCTCAAAAATGAAATCAAGAAAGATGAGGTTTTTTGAAAGTTTTCAGAGGAAATCCACTTTTTTTAGGCACCACTAATCTGGTTCTGAGATGAGGAAGAGCACCTCAATAGTTTGCAATTGGATTTTAGGGTTAAGAGTTTTTCTGAACTTCCCACACTTATTCTTAGTGACCTTGAGTGAATCACTCTTTTTCTGCACAAATCTGTGTGTGTTCAGTGCCCACAAGGAAGAGGAATGGATAGCAGTATTGGTATATAGCAAATATCATGTATATATATTCAAGATCCTAATAGATTCTACTATTATGATGAAAAGGTCATAAATTAACATTATCTGACAATCTTAACTGGACTCAGGGCTAATACATTGTTCAGTGACTACTTACATTATTTTCGTCTGAAGTTCTCTGTGTATGTAGCTGCTGAAATAAATATTTCATGTACTAAACGTACTAATCTCTTACTGCACCTTGTGTGATCTGTTATAGTCAAGCAACAAAACTTAAATAGCACTGCTAAGAAAGAGGTACTTGGAAGTAGAATAAGATCAATAAAGTGATAACAAAGAAGTGTGTGGGATATGTGAATATTAACTACTCCTTAAGAATCAATAATTTCCTAACAAGAAACAAGATACTGTACTGATACTATGAACTATAAATTTTAAAGTTCTGAAGATCTATTTATTGCCCACATGACCCTTGCTCTGGTCAGGTATATCATACCTGCATGGTATTACAATATAGTGAATGTGTACTAATAGTTTGTATGGTTGAGCTGGACAGAGCAGCAGAAACTAGCTTTTAGCTGTGGATTTACATGAATATCCATATTTCACCACCAAACTGTAATGAAATGTTTTCCATCACCAATTAACATTATTTGTTTTTCTGACATGCTTGGAAATACAGAGGGTGGAAGAGAGAATCCTCAGTTCCCCAGTAACTCATAAAATTATGTGACTTCATTTTTAGCTGCAGATATTAGTGTGGGCTGAAAAGAGGCCCTCAAGCTTACAAAGATTTTGGGCAATTGCTGAAACCCTAGGGCTTTACCTCTAAAAGACCTCTATTTCTAATGGCTTGTCAGATGAAAAAAAAAAAAAAAAAAAAAAAAAGGGCTTGTTCCTAGAGCTTATCTATAACATACAAGCTCTTATCAGTAAGCTGTTGTGTGGCATTACTATATTTTCAAGTCCTTCAGTGTAAGCATAGAAGCACATTTGGCTGTTAAAGCATTTGAAAATCAATAGTTAGGCACTTCCCATTTCTAATGTACACACTGACATTTCCAGTACGGCTATGGTGCACACTGGGGTGTCATGAAAACGCTGGCATAATAAAAGTATATGGAGCTTTAGAGAAAGTCAATGTATCATTTCACAATACATGGAACAAGGCCTGAGTTTTTGGTTTTATATAAAACTTGAACGACTAAGCTAAGAGAAGAAATTTGGAGGAGGAAAGTAACTGTTTTGAATCTTATTTTGTTGTCCATTTGTATAAGGTTTAAATGTTTAAACTTAATTTAAAAATAAATTGTTTCACAGTATCTCTGTACTTTGAAGAACTTTTCTATCAGCTAGTGGCAAAAGAAGAAGACAGAATCCT
Organism: Florisuga fusca; assembly: GCA_038090715.1. Classification (NCBI taxonomy): domain Eukaryota; kingdom Metazoa; phylum Chordata; class Aves; order Apodiformes; family Trochilidae; genus Florisuga; species Florisuga fusca. The sequence goes on along the minus strand of JAAWXA010000005.1, from coordinate 30,644,799 downwards.
TCATCTGTCCCTTAGTGTATCCTGACAGGTAGTGGCTAGGATTAGGCCAGCATTTGTAAACATGGAAAGCAGGTAAAGAATAGAAGAAGGCAGTCAAAACATGAATCCTTCTATTTCAGCATCCCATCTCCAGCAGTGGCCAAAAGCCAGTACTCAGGGGGAGGTGTAAGAACAGGTAGAGTCTGCTGGCTGATCCTAGCCTCAAAGCACTTGAAGAACCAAGGCAAAACATGATTCCTATGTAATTAATAGCCTTATATGTTTTCTCTTCATTAATTTGACCAACCTGCACTTGAATCTCAACAAATTTCAACTACAGGCACACTTTACAAAGCCTTCTATTAATCTTCTACTAATCTTCTACTTCACAATTATTGATTGTGAAAATAATTGTTTCTTCATATATGGTCTTAGGTAAATGACAAGAGAAATCAAGAGAACACACAATCTCTGATACAGGCTTAAAAGAATGTGAAATATGATAGTGGCAGAATATATATAATTGAAATATAATTGAATTTTATAGTTCAATTAATTGAAGTTATATACAAATAGAATTCCCTTAGAAGTTTATAGGGATATAAGGTATGAAACAAATATATTGCTGAGCAATTAGAGCAAATTCACAGAATCTTTGTGAAAAGCATCTGTATGTACTCATTAACAACTCCCAATGAAAACAAACAATCTATTGTGATTTGTATTTAACTTGATGGCTGAAAGTTGAAAGTGTTTTTACAGCTCATGAATTTTCCAAAAATTCTCATAATTTACACTTTATCTTAATACATTTGTGCTATGTGATATTTACAATTTTTATATGCACAATTAATAAACTCATATTTAAATAAAAATATGGGTACTTTTTTTTTTTACATTAGACATGAGCAGTTAAGACATCTGGAATGAAAGGACAGAGAGTTTTCAACAAAAATGCTAAATTGGTGTAGTCTGACACTAATGTATTTTCCTTGAATCTTGTTTTAAAAAAACCAGAATACATAGAAATGATGCACAGCGTTCCCATGTGTGTCTGTCATGTACTTCTTTAGTAAAATTTGCCTGTAAATCTTTATGAAGATTCCAAGTTCTTTGTCCCTCTTCTTTATTGTTGGCTTTGTTGATGCAGGGCTGTTTGATGATCTCCAGTATCTTCATTCACTGCCTTGGTAAAACCTCCAGCAACATACAAGGAACTTTGCCTGGTGCCAAATCCTGAGTTTGTTTTCTTCTGTTTCTTTCGTCTGAAATTAAATTTAAAAAAAACAAAAAACAACAAACACCCAGTTCAAGTTTAAAACAAATTTCAAATTTCTTCTAAGAAAAAAAGTTTCTATTGTTGACAGTAGAATTTAGATAAGACAATCTTTTAGTATAACCTATATAGTACACATTGGATAATTTTAATCTGATTTCTTAATAAAGAAGAAAAAAGTATAGGGTTACAGAGCAATTACTTGGAATTGTCTTCATGTTGAGCAGGAGACAATGCTTGCTTGCTTAACCTTTGATGACTAAGAGCCATTATTTACTGAATGAAATTTCTGAACTGTGGCACTATTGTGGTTTAAGCCCAGGCGGTAACAAAGGACCACGAGGCCTCTTGCTCCTCCTCACCTGACTTCATGAAAAATCCACCTAAAATATCGTGGGTCAAGACAAGGACTAGGAAGGTTCCACTCACCAATTATTGTCCTGGGCAAAAAAGACTCAAATTGTGGGAAAACACTAATTTAATTTATCATTAACCAAACCAAAAAAAGGCAAACAGAAAACAGCTTAAATACCTTACCCCACTCCTGCCTTCTTCCTGGTACCAAACGACTTTGTTTCTTGTATCTCTACCTCCTCGCCCTCAGTGGCACAGGGGGACAGGGAGTGGGGGTTTAGGACCACTTCACTACACATTGTTTCTGCCACTCTTTCCTCCTCACGGGGAGGACTCCTCACAGCCTTCCCCTGCTCCAACGCGGGGTCCCTCTCATGGCTGAGAGTCCTTCACAACCCCTCCAACATGAGTCCCTCCCACAAGGTTTGGTCCCTCCAGCACGGGCTGCCCACCAAGTCACAGTCTGCTTCAGAAAATGCCACCTCCCCTGGCACAGGGCCCTCCACAGCTGCAGGGATCCTTCTGGAAGAATCCACTTCTGCTCCACAGGGATCCTTCATGGGCTGCTCCCTCCTGCTCCCACAAGGGTTGCATGGGGGACAGCCTGTCTCACCAGGGACTGCAGGGGAACCTCTACTCAGGCACCATCTCCCCCTCCTTCCTCACTGGCCTTGGCATCTCTGCTTGGGAATTACTCTCACCTCCTCCTCTCCTCTGCCCTGAAGTCTCATTCATTTATCTTTCTTGAATATATTAATTGTGGAGGCGCATCCATTGTCAATGATCAGATTTTGGAGCTGAGGGAGCTTCCAACAGCTTCTCACAGAAGGCACCTCTGCCCACTCCCCCTGCCCTCCACTCCCACCAAAATGGCTCCACATGAACCCAAAGCAGGTAGCATTGTTATTCAAGGTATATTTAAAGTACTCAAATTAACTCTTAAGCCTCTTTTATTGGAAAAGGGAAAGCAGAGAGGAGTGAAAAAGATCAAAGCTATCTCAACACCCTACTTTGACAGAACCCTAGCCGCTAGCCTGCCATAATATCTTCAATTTACATCAATGGCAATAGGGAGAAATTATGTAAAAACCATAATGGTCATAAAGAATATCATTAAAACATAACAATTATATTTTTAATAGATCTTGTTTTGATAAATCACATTTTCAATAACAATGTGCAGCGGAACACACTCCACTACTGCTGGGCACCCCAGAATGTCTTTATGCTCTCTAGAATTCAGAGCACAGGGAACAGACAGTAGCCCTGAACAGAACAATATAGGTGATTTATGAGGTCAGATGCTACCCAAAGTGTATATTACAAACTGACACAAGAAAACCGCATGTAAGAGTGAATAAATCCTGGGAGATTCAAACTGTATCTTTATATAAACAGTTGTTGCCTCAAAAATGGTTAATTGAAAATTTCCTGTGCTTTAAGCTTAGGGGCATATATCTCCAATTTTCTCCACCTCACCTTTGCACTTCTGCTGAAATCCTATCACAATCCACAGTGCAGTTCCTGTTTCTTGTCTTTTTTAGATAACTGGAACAGGTTTTCAGAAAAGAAAAATTATAAATTCATTGGTTTAGTCTTGAAGCTGGGAAGTTAAAGGTCTTTTCAGCAATGTCTGAACATGTCAAGGAACCTGAGAGTTTCTAGTAAACTGTGGAACATGGTGGGACCGACATCTAATCTGTCTAAGACTTAGAAAACAATTATGTTCTTAGAACACAAACAGCATTGCCAAGCCCTACATCAGTAAGAATCAGTAAGCTGGCAAATTCTCCACACTGCTGGATACTCAAGACTGGGCTGATTAGAAACTTAGTTGTTATGGCTGAATTTCACTGGAAATTTTTTAAAACAGATGTCTGCTTCCTGTCCAATTAATGTAATGATTTCCAATAATAATTTGCCTTATTAAAAGTTCTAGTTAAATTCTATTAGCAACTTCTTGTTATTAAAATACTTGTGTGAATATATTAGTGCAATGTCATCTTTCCTTTTCCATTAATTGTGCTAATCTAAAAAATATGAATATAAACTAAGAGAAAAAAAAACTAAAACTAGCAACTGAAAATTAAAAATTTGAAATTTTAAAATTAAATTTAAATAAAAGGAACAAAAAATGTCTGAAAAATATTAGCCATAAGTCATGGATAAGGGTTTAAATTATCTCTCGTCCTCGTAGGAATACACATAGTATATTCTGAAGACAAATCAAGTTACTTATTGCTGAAATAGTTCTTCCTTAAGCATTGTAGAAACACCTAACCAGCTATTTTTACATCCTGTGCTCATCTAACATCTATAAAAAGAGTTTCATTCTGACTTCTATTTAACAATCAAATTAATACTCTTACACATATAATGAGCTACTACTGAAAACAGTACATGAACACACAGAATAGTAAGCATTGAATATTTATACAGAAGCATACACATTTGCCAGGAATCACTAGCATGAAGGCAATCTTATTTAAAAGGCTAGTCCCAATCTGTAATGAATTGGAAAATTTAGGAGTGCCTGTTGACAAGTTAATGTACAAGAAATTCCTTGAATTTTCACTCTGGTTTACATCAGTATTCAAACAACTGCTGCAAGAACTCCTGAGATCATTCCTTTTTTGTGTAAGGGTACTTTTACCAAGGTATAACTAGAGTAAGTTACATCTATGCAAAAAACATGGTCCTCAATTGTTCTTCTCTATTTGCAAGCTATAATTCCTCCAAGTAGTTCTGTTCATTTGTGACTTCAAAGTGTATATTCCCTGTGATGTCAGTAATGAGCAGCTTATTTAATTGTGAACACTTATGGAGTATGTGCCATTAAAAAAACAGGGAAATCTTGTGTATCTGTAGACTGCACCAGTCACCATTGAAACTGCGTGGCATCTGGGGAGGATTGGGGCAAGAATTTGCTCTATTGTGTTCTGTTGTGACTCAGCCACATTCTTTTATGCATTCATAAAGGGCAGTAAGAGCCAGGTGAAAGGGGAACCATGTTTGGTTCCAACTGGAGCATGCTGAGGTTCCTTGGGTCAGGCTCGTGCAGCCACTTGCACGAGTGTCCAAACTTGTGCAAAGCCCCATCAGCTCTGCAGCTGCTGCTGGTGCTTTGGCCATCTGTTGGGTCCGCTCAGAGAGTGAGCTGAAACCCCTCTGTACACTAAATAACTGTGTTCCAAGCTATTGTAAAACAGGCAAGAAAACTTTGTAAAGCCTATTAATAAAAGTAACACGCAACTGCTCTAGAAAAAAATAAAAAATTAAGGAAAAAAATTAAGGGTAAAAATGAATAAGCAAAACAAAATGCGTGGGTTTTGAATTGCAGATAAATCAACAAAGCACTTTGAAACACTTTTCCTAACAGCAGACAAATAAAATATGCTAACAAAATCATGAAAATGCACAGGCATATAAAAAAAGGCAGCATACCATATGTCCACCAATATCTAGTACAACAGGAACATTAAGAAAGCCATTAAGATAGTGTCCCTATTGTGCCCAGGTATACAATAACATATGGTACATTTCCTGCTTCACAGTGCATTTCCTTGGTTTTGTTGTTTAGCATCATTGATTTAGTGCTCAATTACTATAGTTCATGTCTGCATTTCTCTACAAAATATTTAAAAATTCTCGGTTGTTGCTTAAAATTAATATTTTTAAGGTGTTAAGTAAACAGTAAATAACCTAATGTAAGTGTTTTTCCAAATATTAATTAAATTGAAGAGGTAGAATTATTTTAAATGTAGCTACACATGATACTTAAATTATTATTGTCTTCTTTTTTAAATCTTCACACTATTTGTTGTAATGATGCTACAGAGAGACATTACAAGGTTGTTTTTGGTTTTAATCAATTGAGACTTTCTAAGGACAGATGTGGGTATCTGTCTCTGTAGATTAGAGGCAAAGTAGTAAGGGACTAATGTAGCAGTATTGAAGAAAACACAAGGAGAAACAAAAGTGACTGTGTTCTTATAAATATCTGTACATGTGGAGCAGAGAGGGAAACAGAATGTCTTAAAGATTGTTCTCATTCATGGATATTTATTTTGAAAAACCTAAATAACATTAAGAAATCTCAGGATCTGTGCAGTCTATCCAATCTCCACAACAAAGGGAAACAAGAAATAAATAATTTCATCAGTAACCTTCTGGTTTTGTAGCTTAGATTTTCAGAATACTCTGAAACTACTGGAATGAACCAGAATATCCATCATATTTTTACAGTAAAAGAATGCATAAAAAGTACATTTTTCCTCAATTTTCTTGAAAATGTTTTTCTATGTCCATCACTATTTATCAGTCTCATGAGACTGTTACAATAAATATGTAATTCCTTGCTTATTACAGTAAGAGAACAGAAAATGTCCTTATATTTGAACATATTTCAACTCTTTTGCTATTGCAAAGTATACGTTAAGACTACATATATGGGGTTTTTTTGCCATTATTCTCTGCCAGTCATGGCTTTTGCATTGCAAGCTCTCAAAAATTAAAAGTAAAAATTGAAAAGGAAATGTCAGAAATATTGAATAGTGAGCAGCACAGTTCAAACAATATGATTGAGCGGGTTGTTTATATATGGTCAGATTAAACAAACAAAAAAAAAAAATGCACAGCCTTTTAGTTAACTTAATTTCTTATTGTAACAGAAAACAATCTGAAATATAGATAGTACATATTATAAGTGGTTCCCTCCATATAAGACTAATTCATGTAATGTGTCTGAATATTTCTTTTTTAAAAATGGCTTCTTATTTCTGAAGGGAGGACGTTTTCTCCTAAAGAGGAGAAAATATCAATAATAATACATTCTTTTTCTTTCTTTTTTAATAAGTGTGATTTGCATGAAAGGGTTTTTGTGGGCATTTCTTTTAATAGCTGAAGAAAGGGTAAGAAAGTAGACCTGGCACAAGCTCTTTTCACATTCCCTTTTTACATATTAAGATTCACTTTCTACAGTAATATTTTTACCTACGTAATCTCCTGGCCAATAAAAAGCATTATCATTTCCCTTCCTAGTAATTCCATGGTTGCCAGCTTCAATTTAGTCCCATTTATGCTTTCATAATTCTTAACTTTTAACAGTTGCTCAACACGCATCTTCATTACTCTTCTCTTACTTCTTCCAGGTATGAAAGGTATACAGCTCTGTACCAGACATTCATTTCCTCCCCCCTCACCCTCATTCACTTCCTATTCTCTGTCCAAATTTGTCTGGAAACTAAGTGGGATGAGTATCTTCAGAATTGTTAGGTAGGTTTGTTGTTTGCTATGTACTGTTTTTTCACCCTGAAAACACTACATTACACAAATATTTAAACTGATTATGACATTCTCTTCAAAATAAGGAAAAAAACCCCAACCAACCCATCCACACTCAACAAAACAAATTATTTGATTCCTGAAAAAAAACTACCAGCTATACTGCAAAGTCATTCAATATTATGCCTCCTAAAGGCAGTACTTTTTGAAATTGCTTTATAGTCATTGAATGGAAATTATATGAGAGTTCTGGGAAGCAGTGGAGAGTTCTGCCATACACCACGTTCTGCCTTGGGCCATTGCCCAAAAGACTGTTCATCTTCCTCAATACTGACGTCTGATGCTCTTGAACTGGTTGGAGTAGAAACAAACACTGTTCATCACTGCAGTGTTTTGATTGCAAGCATTGCAGAAGTGAAAGAATTAATTTTAAAAGTCAAAAGGCTAAGAGACAGAATGTGAACATGCACATTACACTTACTTGTGCTGCTCCCTTCTGCTCCTCCCAGATTCAAATTCTGACATAATAGTGGCTAGTATCTCACAAACTGTTAAAGATAACACGCAGCGAGAAAATTATCTCAATGGAAGCTGGAACCTTGGCTTTCAAACATCACAAAATACTAATCTCTAGCTCTGTGGTTTGTAAGGTTTTGACAGATGAAATCAGGTGGGAGATGAACTGAAAAGGAACATATGGTGATAGTAAGCTGATGATGTGAGAGTTTCATTATCTCAGAGCCTACCATGTCTGATAAAATAGTAAAGGGATAGGACCAGTAAGATTTTCTTAAGTATGCAAACAGCAGAGGGAAAGCACTGATCCTTAAATGACAGACAGCAGGCAAAGAATAAAACAGTTAAAGTCAAGAGGTAAAATACAACTAGATAAGAGATAGAGCATTCTCTTCTTTTTAAAATTTTTTTTAAATTTTCCTTGTCCATTTTTTTATAACAATATTTCATTTATTTACAAATATGTTAGAAAAGCACATTGGTATTTTTTAAATTCAATTCAGAGTTTTGATTTTTTATTGGGAAAAAAAGAAGTGCATTTTCAGAATTTTTCAGTAAGAAAAGATGACTGAAGTTTCCCACATCTCAATTACATTCATAATGTACTTAATTCCCAGTACAGTTCAGAACAAGTTGAGCTATTATCTGCAAAGTCTAATTTTGATGTTTCTGGTTGAGACAGTGCCAAGACACAAGTTGGCTGTGTTTCTGTCATCTCTGGTACTCCTCCAGCATCCAGAACCAACCTATGAAGAATGACTGAGGATACATTCCTGCTTTGCAGATTCATGGCAATGAATTTCTCAGAATTTTTGATTCTGAATTCTCAGAATCAAAGGTATCAGCCCTTTGCAGACTTCCTCCAAGTATGCCCATGCCTTTCTTACACCATGAGGCTAGAACTGAACCCAGCACTCTTGATGTGCTCGCCCTAGGGCTGAGAAGAGGGAAAGGATCATCTCCCTCAACTTGCTGGAAATGCTCATTGCCAAAAGGGATGGCTCATGCTCATTTTGCTGTCTCACAAAACCCCCAGCTCCCTTTCTGCAAAGATGTTTCCCAGACAGTCAGCCCCAAGTCTGCCCTAATGCAAGAGGGTGTTCCTGTCCAAGTGTAGGATTTGGCATTTCCTTTTGAACTTTATAAGGTTCCTGTCTGTCCATTTCTTCATCTTCTTGAGGCACTCTGCATGACTGCACAACTACCTGGTCTACTAATGACTTCCCTGTTTTGCATCAGCTCTAAAATTGCTGAGGGTGCACTCTGTCCCATAAACCAGGTGATTAAAGAAGTTAAACAATACTATCTACAGCAGTGACCTCTGGGGTACATCACTAGCGACTGTCCTTTGTCTGGACTTAATTTCATTAACCATAAAAGCAGTTCTGTTAATTTCCAGTCCAACTCACTGTTCATTTATTTTAGCCATTTCATTGTTGAAGGCCATCAGTTTGTTCAGGTGCAATTTCCCCTTTATAAATCCATGCTGACTGCTTACAGTCATCTTCTTGTCCTCAGGATGCTTGGAAATGGCTCCCAAAGTCAGCTGTTCCATTACCTTACTGGGGCCTGAAGTGAGGCTGACCTGTCTGTGGTTTCTCATTTCCACCCTCTCTCCTGTTTCGTGCAAAAAGCTGCACAGACTGCTACACCTGTTTGCTGCCTCTGTAATTTGTGCTCTCCTTCTGGCTACAATGCTACCTAGTTCTCATATTTGTGAAACAAACAAATTATCCACTGCCCTCATGATTCTGTAAATCTCATTCATACATCTCCCAACTCTCTTCTACTGGTTTTATTGTGCATTTATGTAAATAGAAACAAGAAAGAAAGCAAACAAAAAAGCATGTATCTATTAAGATGGAACATCAGCAGCTCAACTTATATGTAACTGAGGTTAATTTCACATTCTCTGCAATTTTATTTATAATGTTCAATGAAAGAATAGATCTTATATCTTGAACTTGCTTTCATTATCAATACAGAAATACTGTATTTTCTCTTTTTTGTCTGGCTAGATTATTTTTACTACTGTTGAGATTCTCTTTCTGATGACTGCTTTACAATTCCTTGCTTATCCATATCTCTAAATTTTTTGCTACTTTTAAATATCAAATTTGCCACACTATTCTTCAGATGCCTGAGAACCTATACTTTAAAAAAAGTGTTGCAATAATAAAAAAAAAAAAGGAAGTTGTTTATCTTTCTAATTGTGGCATCAAAAATTAATATTGGACTGACATGATACAAAACTCAGAAAAGAATAAGGCTTTTCGTTATGTTGTTAAACCAGGCATAACTGATTCAATATATTCCCCTTATTTCCTGAAAATAATGAATCACAGCAGGTGATTTAGAGTGAGCATCATTCTACTGGGATCAGAAATAAAAGAAGCAGGTTAAGAAAATTGTCTGCATGGAATAGGTTCTTTAATTCTAGAAAATTTTACATTTTAAAGATGGTCGAGAATCCACATGATTGTTCGAAAGTAAATGATGCACCACAGAATATACAGCAGTCAGAGGCACATATGTTGTCTTTGCTAAATGCAAGAAACACAAATAATGAAACCAAAAGAGCTGTTCTTTTCATCATGTGGTTCTGAAGTCTGTTCATGAATTGTGTTGTAGATGCTAGATTTGATCTATTTTGTGCCAGTAAAATTCCATCGAGTTCCTAAACTGATGTACGAAGAGTATTAGAAATCTTCAGTGATTCTAGTAACGAATAGCCACATCATTTTGTTAAAGTTAGCAGCTCCCCTCTTTCAAGTTATATTAGATAGAAAATTAAGAGCAATACAATGATATATTAAAATACAGACAGCTCTTTGTTACAAATAGATGTATGCATGCATTAGCTTACCTCTGAATAAGAAGATAGAGCATGTAACTATACCTAAACCTGATGTGAGAAATATTGTTTCTCCCTGAAAACTGAGAAAGAAGCACCACCAACCTATATATACAAATCTGTATATAACCAATTTTCATACTGATGTGTATTTAACACTAATTATTTTCACAAAACTAACACAATCAGAGTACACTTAACTGATTTCTGTGGAACAACTGTTTTAGAGCTAGAAAGAATTTTTAGTTTTTATTGTTTCTAGACATTTAGAAAAAGTGTACAAATAATATGAATAACTTCTTTACTAACTTAATGACTATATAGTAAAAGGTAAGTTAACTTTCACTTGGAAATTTGTATGACAAGTGCCACTGTTCTAGAAAGAGAAAGAAGTTCTTTAATGGCAGTGTCATCTTCAGAACAAAGAACTCAGAGTCCCTCCAAGGAGTAGATGTGCACTCTCCAGGTCTGAGATGCTGTTTGGCTTAAGTGACTTTAAGTGTGGGGAAAGAATACATGCCCAAAACATGCTTCCCCAAAAGAATTCTTAGATTCGAACCTAAGAATTATGAGGATTTTTCAATGCTACATCTTCTTTTTTCTACCAGTTTTCTAACTTTTGGAACACATCTCAGCTGAAGCACCAAAATGAGAATGAAAACTCATTGATAAATATTTTATAGGTAACAGTAAAGAAACAGGGGGTTACAAGCAGCACAAATGCAAACAGGCCCATAAATATCCTCCTTGCTTCTGTTCGTTATTTGTAGATTAATACAATAGATACTGAAAAATACATTACTATTTTACTATCTAGAAAGGCAGGGACAAAACTGCAGTATTTGGAGTTGGAAGTAAGCTCGAGAAACAATTTTGCACATCATGTTTCAGGATCTCTAAAGGATGGAGGCGAATCATAGCTGCTTACAACAATACAAAAGAGTCATTCCTTGCTCATTTCTAATTTGTCTTTCAAAACAACAACAAAAAAATCTGAACAGCTTGCTTGCACAGTTACATAACTTCTAGTTAGAAAATCTATCATGAAAGATGTGAAGGATTTTAGAGCAGGATGACAATATTTCAGTTATTTATGAATAACTAGACATACCTGTACTGAAGTTAAAAAGGTAAAGATAACTTTCAGATCTTTAGTATCTTTACTTTTGACTTCTTTGTTTCTTTATTTTACCCATGTAAATCTATTTACAAATTAAGTGTGAGTTTTGGGTGAGTAACAAGCTGCATAGTGAACTATTAGATTGAATAGAAAGTTTTTTCAGTTGTTGACATAATGTAGCAGCAGAAGAACTTTTATAGATGTGTTATAACTAAAGAAAAGGGAAGAAAAGAAAGTAACTGGTAACCTTGAAGTAGAAAACTTAGAGTAGATAGTGGTTTTGGAATAATTATTTCATTTAAGTCTTTATATGACAGAAAAGTACCATTCAAAATGGGCACAAAGTGCTGAAAACGCTATGAAAGAAATGTAATAAGAAAACCAGTCGTGTAGAAAAATCCCCAGTGTAACTCAATTAGGAACAGAAGCTAATGAAGGTTCTAAAAATGTGTCTGTAAAGATGGCAGTTTCAGGTCAGTGAAGTGATTGAACAGTTCAGTAAGAAGAAATCATCAGACTGTCAATATTAAAAAATGAATTACAAAAAAAGTCATAGACAGTAGGTAATTTCTGATTAGTTAGAGACAAGCAGATGCTAAATAATACAAAGGCAGAAAGTTGAAAATTTCTGAATTATTCCACATATAAAATTAATTGCTCTTTTAGTGAATGCTCTTCAGTTAAAAAATGTTGCTTTCTTCCTCGAAAGAATAAAAGGTGATAATGGAGTAATGAATAATGTAACAATGCTTAGCTACAGTAAAGAAAAAAAAAAAGATGTGAACTACTAAAGAAGGAAGGGACAACACAATATGCTACCACACTAATCCAAAAAATACTCACATCTTGAATACTGAATATAATATATACTGAAAGGAGATCATGCAAAACAGAAGTTTCATAGAATAGCAAATGTTTAAACAAATATATGGAATGGCTTCAACAGGAAGGATGACTACATAAACCTAAAGAGGATGGGGTAAACAGGAACAGGTCACAACTTCTATCAATATAGAAAGCAGGGAACATCAGATTAAACCAGCAAAAGGCAGGTTTGACACAAGAAATAACTTTTAACACAACACAATGAAGTAATTTTTTGCAATAGGATGTTACTAAAACTTTCTACAAGTCCAGAGAGTTATTGAACAATTTAATGGAAGAAATTTCTGTACCAGGATTAAAAGATATAGTCTAAAACTGAGGAGTCCTTGACTGTGATTTTCCTGGAATCTGGCATTGTACTCCTGGGATTTATGCCTACCACTTTCCTTTGCTCCTACAGTCTTCCACAAATCCACTTTTGGCCATCCCCAAATCAGAATACCAGTTTATATGGAACCCTGTGTGTGCTAGAAGAACGATTTCTATGTTACATTCATTATAGTAATAAGCATACAGAGCAATGTTTGAAATAAAGATTTTTTTTTTCCAGACACATATTCAAGGCTTTAGAAGAATAACAAATGTGAAATATACTCTTCTAGGATTTGGAGGACCTTTTGCTTCAAGTTCTTCTTTTCTCCAACTACATTTAAAACACACAAACACACTGGCCACGGAGAAACTTATAAACAGACTTATAAACGTGGGTTTCTGTTTTACATGAAATCACTACAAATGCCTCGAAGTGCCAGAAAAGAGTAAAAAAAATCTTTTGAATTTCAGATTATGATTTCAATCTGTCCAGTAAAACCCAATGGCACTATGATTTCAGTGGTAAAATAAAGTTTCAGTGAAGTCTTTGAAATGAAGGCTTTGAAATTCAAGGGACTGTCTTCACCATTATATTTAAATGCAGTCAATGTTAATTTTTCCTTAATTTAATGAATCTGGGTCATTCAGACAATTAACATATTTATTTCCTTTTTGAGGTGAAATCTGGCCCAGCAAGATTTCCAAACTTCATCTTGATAGTTCTCACTGAAGAATTAAAATCCATTAGAACAGTACCAGACTCCAGTAAAGCTGCCTCTTGTTAAACTGAATGCATCACAACTCTCTTAAAACTCAGTATATATCCTCTAGTTTCCCACAGAATAGCTCATTTGGCACAGTTTTTTTACATTGTTTCTCCCACTGTACAATTTGCCATCATTCAATCAGAAGACATTTTTCATACCTAACTGAACCAGCTACAGCTTTCTTCTTAAAAGGGGCCATGACACTAGAATGGGGAAGTACATCTTCTAGGTACTTATGAAAATAATTATTCAAAGACAGGTTTCCAGGACCTTCTGCAAAGCACATCATTGCTTATAAATCCCAAGAGATGGTCATACATAATTTCCTAATTAGTGTATCTCTTTCACACTACTTTCCACATTCTCACTTCCCTATTTTATCTCTTTGTTGCAACAGTATCAATTCATTATTCTGAATTCATGTGCTTTGCAAAAAAAAAGATAAGCCTTCTGGTTGCTCAGCTCTGGGTAGAAATATTAATTTTTCATCTAACTCTCAACAGTTTTTGTGCTTCTTAATTCCAATTTGTCTATTTAAAATGACAGTGTTGAAAAAGAAAATTAGAATTACTAATTGGCTTCGTAAATGAAATATCATGACATGAAAAAGTGATTTGTGTGTGTCAAATAAAAAATTTGGCTTACATTTTAAAAAATTTATAGTTCTTCAAAATCTAAATATTGATTGTCTCTTTTCCTCATATGAGGCCAGTGATGACAAACACAGAAGTTTTACTGGAAAATAGTTTTACTGCAGCTACTGCCCTGGTGGCATTATGCTACATCCTGATTAATTTTTTCAGACTGTATTATCTGAGACTTGCTGGAGAAGATGACTTGGCAGTGGTGGCCGCTACAGATCAGTGATGAACTCAGAAGCTTCTTTCAAGAAAAAATGAGCAACACACTAATATCCTTTTGCAAATGACAGTAAATGCAGATCACAGCAGGAGGCTTTCAAGTACAGAGACAATGGGTGACAAACATGTTACCCTAAAAAAAGTGTATGTACTGTAAGCCTTAACTTTTTAAAAATATTGTTGAAAGAAGTTATCTCATAAATATGTTTCACTTTGCTATCTGAAAAATTGAAGAAAGTGATTCTTCTGGTCTCCAGAATAGAATATAATATAACAGAAATTTGTGCTGACAAGTGATAAGCACATCTGAAAGTTTTAATGAAAACTCTCAGGAATAAAGAAAACAGCTACTGACACAGAAACTGTCATGACGAATTACCTGCTGAAGAATCTTTAAGGAACAGAAAATGCACAGCTGGCAACAGAAAATATTTTAAAATTCTTACTGAAGACAATTAGCTAATCTGGGCCACAATATGCATTTATGATTTCAACATACAGTCATCCACTCACTCTGACACATTCAGAAGAGTTCAAATTTTAAAAGATTTGTTAAAAGAAGTGTCTTTCTTTTATAAATGACATGGAACCACTGTGGATCTTTACAAAACTTTTCTGTAAAATTGCATTTCACGATTAAAATATTTAGTATCAGCAGAAAAGTAGATGAATGTTTAATTATCAAGTTAGTGATTTTATTAATTGTTCTACAAATGCTCTTTATGTTTAGAGACAGAACAGTTTCAGGAAAGATCAATGACTCACTTTAAGAAAAATCATGGTGATACTCCACCTTTTTATGAATACTCTGTTTTAAAAAATCATCCACTACTTCAAGTTAGCATTCAGAATAACATGCTAGTTATGTCTACTTAGGCTCTACAGAGGGACCTGGACAGGCTGGGATGATGAGATGAAGTCAGGTCTATGAGGCTGGGGGTTTAACCTGGAAAACAGGAGGCTGTAGGGAGACTCTCATGTTTTCCACACCTAACTGAAAGGAGGATCTAGTGAGGTGGATGTTGGTCTCTCTCAAGCAATAAAACAAGATGAAATGGCCTCTGGCTGTGCCAGGGGAGGTTTAGGTTGGATATTTGAAAAAAAAAAAAAAATCTTAATTAAAGGGTTGTCATGCACTGGAACTTCATATATAAGGGGCTATATGCAGAGAAGCAGGCTATAAATTCAACAAATCATTGATCAAGGACTATTGTTAAGACTATTGTTTGGCTTTTAAAATTTAACAGAGAGGTTGAATACGATTCAAGAGCATTCTCAAGGACAGGATTGGTGTCCCTGCTCATGCAGGGGGATTGGAAGTAGGTGATCTTTAAGGTCCCTTCCAGCACAATCAATTCAATGATTCTATGCAGCCCTCTGCTACATTCCCCTACATTTTCATAAATAATCCATTCATCATGTCCTTACATTTGCTTCCCTGTAGATTCTATTAAACAAAAGAAAACTAAAATTAGTGATTAGGAGACATTTTTAGAGATTCTACGCACACAGACAACACAGCAATGTTGTATGAAATGATTGCTCAAAAGTAGCCTGCTTCTTTGAGTTTTGGAAGAAATATAAAAATAATCCATTTTGCACAAGTGTATTGCTCACATTCAAAGAGCTTCATGTGAGAATATTTGAAAAGAATTGCATCTTAGGTCAAAACACTTTCTGATTAAATAAAAATAACATAAAAAATAAGTAAAAAGGAAGCAAAATCCATCATTTCCTTTCCAGGCCTTAGCTAACTTCCTAATTGAATTAAGAACCTTGGCAAATAAATTTTTTCTATGTGAAAAATAATTTCTCATGAAGTCTAAAATGAAAACAAGTTATTCAAGGTGTTAATAAATATGTCATTCAATAAATTAATTCCTAATGTGAATTTAGAAAATAGATTAATCTTTTAGAATGAAGGACGAAGAAAATATATTTCATTATTAATTTAAAGAGGAGAAACAGTATTACTATTTTCTTGTTTTGAAGAAATTTATGGCACCAGGATGCTGTACAGTTTCTCCCTTCCCTGGGATTTTTCATCTGGTAGAATGAATATGCAATATCTTGTCTTTACAAAACTGTTACATAACACTCAGTGTCCTTTTTCTGCATTCATTTTACACAACATAACATAATCACTTATGTTCATAGAAAGAGTATCCTTGTGATTCCTGGCTGTCAAACTCGGCAGGTCAAAAATGTGAATATTTTATTCTCTAGATTTTAGGGAGAGTTGCTATGATACTACAAGTTTAAGATCAATTCCCATCAAATGACGCATTTCCTAGGTCTTACTGATTCACAGTTCTTTGAGTTGTCACCTTCACTATGATAAATTAATACATATATCCATTTAAAATAAAATCAAATATTAAATATCCTGTCAAAGTACTTAATAGCCCTTCTGCAGTGTCAACAGCATCAAGCACAATACTTCACATTGTTTTGTTAAAGTGCACAAAATCATTTTTTGCGAGCCAGCTTTCAAATAAACTTTCCATTTTTAATTCAATATATGAACAGACCTTTAGCAACTTTGCTGAAGTTATAATATATTGATTTTTTTAGCCATAATTTACTGCCCCTGCTTGACCTAATAACATAGAATGCACACCAATCAGATTTTACATCTTTTGGGCTTTGTCAGTTCCAATTATCTAGCTTTTATTATGGAAACCTTCACTTTCTGTCATTACATGGATCGGATGATCTGCCTAAAAACTTTTTTTTTTTTCAGAGTTGTTTAAGTGATTTTTCAAGATGTTTTCTATAGATTTGTAGTTTAAGCTCTTGGTAAGGTAACCAACTATATAATTTTAATTAAGCTTTTGAAATTCTCCTTTGTGTGTAAATATCTCAAGAAATATGATCAAATCCCCACTGATAGCTTTTATGCAGTAAATGCAGAACATGGAAAAGAAAGCAATCACAGAGTAATTAATAACTAAATATTTGCTTAACATCAGTGCTTGATGGCTATTTGGGAAGGCAAGTTTCCGGTGAAAGAAGGTTAAACTAAAGCAAATAAAACTACTGCCCCTGTAAGCATTTGAATAATTAATTTTTCATATAGTCTGAAACCTGGAACCTTATTCATAGATGCCAAATTTCATTTCAAGAAATGATAATTTTATACATTATTTTCAAATTGTTCTTCCATGGAGACAATTTGTATATTTCCAACAAAGAACTGAGTTACACTGGCAGCTGTAAGATGTATGTCTGTAATTTTGTACAGACAAAATACTTCTTTCAGTCCTTTCAGTCCTATATAATAAAAAGCTCATTTTCCTTAGTAAAGATGGAGATGCTGATCAGTTTAATCAGATCAGACACTATGAAAAGTTAAGCTCAACTTCACCTTCTGCATTGCTCTTGGGATACATACTGTTAGTGGTAAAAAGACAAAACAGGAATTTGTCTCCACAGCTAACTTGGGTAGCAGGAGATAATACAGAACTTATTACAGAAGTTTTTATCCTCTGCTTAGCAAAAGGAAAAAGTGAAAACAATCAAATGGTAAAGGAAATATATTATGAAATATTAAGAGTAATAACTGGGCTGCCCTATTGCCTATTAGTACAAAATATGTAGAGATGTATTGTTGAAAAATCAAACATCTCAAAGGCAAAAAATTACAGAATTGAGATCCCTAACAGTTTGGTGCACCCTTCTGTTTNCTCTCCTCTCCTCTCCTCTTCTCTCCTCAGATACAATGTTGCAAACATGGAGCAGACCCTGCCCCAAAACACTGCATCTTCCAGATGCCCCCTGTGGCTGGGAGGAGCAGCTGTACCTAACACTGTATTATCTTGCCTGATTTACCCTTCCCACCAGGACTGATGCACTCCAGGTGAATCTATGAAGCATTTTGCTGCAAAACTCTTTAACAAGTCTCCGATGAATGTGGGAAATTGATTTCCACAAGCTTCTTCAAAATGTTCAAGTTTTCATGGGTAAGGCAAAAGGCATATACCTGACAGCATACTAACCAGTCTCTCTGATTTAAAGTCTGTACTCCAAAGCACTATGAGTGAAAAATAGCTTAAAAATAATTATTTTAACAGAAGCAAATCAGTGCATTTTCCTGGAGGCTGTCAAACCCGTATATGAGCTATATACACACACAGAAGCAAACACACACATTGCTTCTGGCCAGCCAGGACAACATAATACTCAAACTTCTAAGTAGATGACAGACAAAGGGCTTTAATTGTTACTAGTATCATTATTGCAACCAGGTACAGTGATTGTTATAAGCATAAACTGTTTTTATAAGCAAACCAATATCTTGTTCTACATACAAATAACCACGGGAGATTTTAAAAACATCAGAATCTACTTTATAAGAGTCTGATCCATCTAACATTCTGAATATCAAGTTTGGTCTCTCCTGTTGTCTACAAGCTGTTCAAGCATCCTGCCCTGCTGGAGCAGAGCTTTTCAACATTTATGGGTATAGTTTTACTGACGTCTGCAGGGGAGTTGTGAAGTTCTCTTTGTAACCAGGGTTTGGTTTTTTTTCTCATGTACTAAACACAAAAATAAAACTATACTCATTGCACAGTTATATTTTTCATTAATTTCAGAGTGATCCTTAATAGCCTCCTGTCACGGTTTGGACAGTTGTTCTATCACCCACCCAGCGTGATATCTGACACCACACAAGATGGGGATTCAGGAAAAGGAAAGGAGACCTGTGGGGTGAAATCAAAACAGATCTAACAGAATAGTAACAATAAATTAATATTAACCCCAATGTTAATATAAGATACAAAGCCATACTTGGCTTCAGATAGAAGCTGCAAGCTGTGCACTGTCAGCAGCACAGACTGAATGCCCAACACTGTGAGTGTGACAGGTCCAGAGAGAACACGGCGGTCACAGCCAGCAGAGGAGTACACCTCAGGTGCAGGACAACCACCCAGGCAGATGGAGCCCTCTTGGGAAGACAGCCATGGTAGAAGTCCCCAAACATCTCCACAATCTTCCCAATGTACAGTGAGGGTGATGTTTATGGTGTGGAATACTTGGGTTAGCCAGACTGGATCAGCTGCCCTGGGCTTTGGCCCCGCGAAGCCACTGCACATCCATGGCTCAAAACTACCCTCAACTTTGGTCACCATGGAAACCTAGACATCAGTGCATCTTATCCCTTTGGTTCTCTCAGACCTGGACTCTGTTGTGTCTTAAAATTACAGTTTTTCTAAATAGAAAGATGTTTTTAGAATACTGTCCCAGACCCCATGGCCTTCCCTGGCTTAAAGTCTGAAGTGATTACAAGAGCTAAAATCTTGGCATCTTTCCCTTATAACCTGCAGGAGAGGAGGAAATGAAGATATATCCGTTCCAGTGTGCAATAAAACCCACACTTGCATGGTCACTGGTGAAATTAGTATGGGAATAACTGAAGCATCGGCAATGTTGATTTATGGGTTTCAAAAGAGATTAATTTATTTTGGAAGAGAAAGCCCAGCATTTTCCTCTTGAGCTTGTTCTAAAAGCAAATGCACATTATATTCTGAAATACAATCATTGAAAAAACACAGCTACACTCCATATTCTATTGTAATGTGCACTTGGGTATCTTCGTGATTCATTTGGGGGTCTTTTGGTTTGGTTTAGTTTGTCTTCTATCTTTACAGTCATTGCCTAATATCTGCAAGTACATAGGAAATATACTAGCTGCATAGCTTGTGACAAGGAATTTCAAAGAACAAATGAGTCAAGAGCTGGAAGTCCAAATGAGACGAGACTGAAAAATGTGCTAAAGCAAGTTCTGTAGTATTGATTTGTAAACTAGCCATTGAACTCCTACTCTAAATCAAAACCAGTTCACTAAAAATGACAACATGCATTTCACCACTGGATTGCACAAATGGTGTGAAAGGAAAAGTGTAGAATAGTTTGATAGTAATTAAGCTATTGTAGCAATTTAAATGAAGCAAGCTCATAGAGTTGGTATCAGCTTAACCTCTTTTCTTGAACTACAAAATATATCAAAAACTATAGCAACAGTACTATAGAAAAATATATAAAGCAGAAGATACCTGGGTTTTTCTCCAGAAAAGTGATTGGGTGTTGTCCTTTACTAGTTTAAGTTTATAATAAAGTTACTAAAATTTTTTGAAAGCCTCAGTTTATGTATCTCAGGATAGCCAGAACAATATGCAGTAAAGTACTGACAGTTGTCAGTGCTGCTTGCACGCACTCTATTACTTCCATATGTTAGTAACAGGCAAATATATGATTTGCACTATAACAACATTGGCTAAGAAACTAATTTCAATCTTGAAGACTTAATTAAGATACTTCAGAATAATATCTGAACAATGGAAGCTCCTCTTTGATGTAGGATCTAGCATATAAATGTTTATAAATTGTTGATTCTGGTACGTGGCACATGTGGTAAGTACTGAATTAACTAACAAAAATGGAAACATACAGAATGACAACAGTTTGCATTTCTTAAACCCATTTTAGAGATCTGTTGTTAATAACTATTAGACATATGTATTTTTATATTTGTCTAAAATTTATAAAATATATAGAATTTTATATTTTTGCAAATGACATCTAATCACATTATTTTCCTATTATTTTCAACTACATGCAATATATAAAATTATATATACTTGTACTACATAGTATATAATACAATATATAAAAACATAAAATGATTCAACTGCTACATTAAAATGCTCTCTCTCGGCTCTAACTCTAACACTGTGTCCATAGAAGTTATTCTCAGACAGTATGGATTTTACTCGGTTTCAATTGATTTATCCATAAGTAAATTTTAATCAATGAAAAAACACAGAATCACACAACTACCTTGGTTGGAAAAGAGCTTTAAGATCAAGACCAACCATTAACCAACACTGACAAGACCTTAAAACTCGACTCTTAAATATCTTCAGGGATGGTAACTCCACCACTGCCCTGGGCAGCATGTTCCAGTGTCTGATAAACCTTTCAGTGAAGAAATTCTTCCTGATATCCAATCTAACTCTCCTCTGGTACAACTTGAGCCCATAAGAGCCACCAAAAGAAGGTAGCTCGTAGTAACAGGAACATCAGGGTCCAAACCCAGCATTAACTCTATAACCTGCTGACTCTTTCGCAGACTTACTTCTTTTTTGGACTGAATGCACTGGCACTAAGCCTTGCACCACCCCAAACTGGAAAAGGAATCATACTCTAGAACAGGCAGGACACTATGCCAGAGCTGTAGCCCTCAGAGTGTGCAAGGAAAGGGGACTCAAAAGCCGAAGCATTAGACAAAACTGAGTTTCAAATGAAGCAAAAATAAATACTCTCAATAAACCCTGCAGTTCAAGAAGTCATATATGTTTTACATCACCTGAAAAGTAAATAAACTTAAAAATTACACTTTCCTATTTATAGCACGTTTCCTCAACAAATGTGAATGAAATACCTGCAAATGTTTTACTTTATTAAAATAATATTTTTTAAAATGTCAAAAACTTAATTAAATGCCAGTAATATCCAGCAGAGACTCAGCATATGACTACTTTAAAGAATTTAAGACATCTCTTAAATATTTCAATTTTCTATTCGTTAACATGTTTTGCAGCTATTAATCATTCAATACCAACAGCTGCAATGAAATTGCATACACACTGACTATTTAGATAGACACTTTAACAATATTGTTTTAAAACCAGAACAGATGAGTAGTCTGCAGTCTATGTATTACTTTTAAAAGACTTAAATTTATATACATATTGTGTGTTCTTATTTTCCTTGAAAATTAATAAGATGAAACATCACCAAAATTTCCAGTTGATTCAGAAAAAAACAAGAAGAAATTAAGAACCTCCCCCAAAACATATATTTATTTGAAGAGTCAGATTATGTTTCTCTAAGTTATTTTCAACAATTTGAGAAAGCTGATTGGTTCTTCTTGATGGGTCTCTAGGATATTATTATATACAGACAGAAAAGTAGAACACTAAAGTCTTTTAAAATGAAAGTGTTCTATTTTATATCATTAGAGTGTTAGTATTTTTAGAAAAGCCAATACATCATACAAACAAAATGAGCTGCAGTAGTTGTATCTTCTAACAAGGCAATTCAAGAATGTCACTTCTTTTCCTCCCAAAATGACAGTGTTTGAAAGTGTAGTCTCCTTCAGTCACTGCGATAGCTCTACCCGATGTCTATGTTGATCAAGCCAATATATTTTTGGTGTAAGGATTCTCCCATCCCATACTCCAACCCTCGGATAATATCCCTTTTATAAGAGCTCTTTTATAAGAATATCTGTGTATTTGACCAAAGGCTGATTAGGAGCAATGTACTTGCATAATACAATATATTTAATATTGACCTTAGTTCCGGATGTAAGAATTTTGTACATCCTTGACAAATTATTTTTTTTATATATGCTGACTCTGCCTTTTTCTCCACACAAACATCCTGTCTCTTTCTCATCTGGCCAATATGTTTGAGAATGTATCTTTTAGCATCAGCTGTGCCACAAGTTTGAAATACACTTCCTAAGGATTAGAACCTGCCATTTACAACACAGGCTGAATCAAGATAAAGACACTAGGAATTCAGTGAAGACTATTACATATGTTTGCTTTCCTCTCTGGTTTTACTTTGATATTTAAGTGTTACAGTAAGCAATTTTTACATTCCTATTACTGGGGCTCTGTTTCTAAGAAGTTTCTCCTTGTTCTTGGCAGTATTATTTTGCTCCCCATTTGTTTTACCCTCTGTTGAACAGACACATTAACACTGTGCCATTCCATCTTATTTCTCCAGCTACCTATAGCTGCTTTTTAAATGCACATACAGCTCTAGACTACTGTTATTCATAGTGGCTGTGGTGGAAATGACAATCTGAAAAAAACCAACCCCAAACTACAAAATCTCTTCTTAAAATCCATTATCAGTTTCCCTTAATGCAGCTTCATTCAATTTCCTTCTGCCTTGTTGTTGGTTACCAGATAGAGGAGATCAGCACCCTCTACCCCACTGCTCTCATTGAGTAAATTCTAGACTTAGATGAGGTCACCCCTCAGCCTTCTCCAAGATGAAAAAGCTGAACAAGCCAAATGACTTCACCTGCTCCCCATAGGTCTTGCCCTCAAGACCTTTTAGATCATAACGGTCGAGATACTCTCCTGTGGGGAAGACTATTAAATGCCCGTGGTGGAAAGCTGAGAGATCTGGCATCCAAACATACATCAGGCATGTCAAAGACAGGACTGAAGGCCATGTGATTCCAGAGTACACAAACAGGTACAGAACAGATTCTGTTCTGAGGGAAACAGAAATATAAATGGTCAGCATACAGACAGCTTGTAGTACATAGAGTAGATAACAGGAAGCCTTTCACATCACAGCAGAGGTTGGCTTGCTTTCTTTCTGGAAGGTATATCCATAAAAATGGGAATATATTTAACGTAACTTAAATGTAAGACCAGCAAAATACATGAACTGTGAAAGCAAGCTAGCTACTATTCAGCCAACAAAACCTCAGCTCCATGCCCCACAGTTCTACCTCTCTGTCTCTCTGTGGACTTTGTATGTCTTCTCTGGATTATGAAGGTAAAGTGAGGTACAGCTCCAAATCATAAAGCGACTTGTACTGGTGCAATTTGCAACTAGATAAGCCTTCCTTTAAAACACTGACCTCTGGAGACATTATAGAGACAGTCTAAGTAGTGCATCACTTATGTTTTAAATTAATTGGCCTACTAACATGAATATATTCTAATGATATATATGGTCTGAACTGTATTTTTTTTCTCCATTCACATTCAGTTGAATCTTGCAGAACCTTGAGACAGGCAATATAAACTGAAGCAGAACAAAAGATAAAAATCAAGGACTTTATTGAAGAAAGAAAGTACTAAGACTTCCCATAGAACAGGTCAAGGCTCCTTAGTTCTCTCTATGGAGGCAGGAGTCAGCTTGGGCATATAGAAAGGAGATGGGGAATGGAGAAATTGTTGCTGGTTATGCTGTTTTGCACAGACTGATTCATGCAATCTGAGCAGAAACTATTAAAATATCTCATGAAGATGGCCCAGTTGAATGCAACACTCATCTGATTGTAGTGCCAGCTATTGAGACTAATTCTGCAAGGTGAGAATGAGGCATATCCCAGGAAAAGCAGCACTGTTGCCAGATGCAGTAACCAACTTCAGAATACCACACATATGGCTCTTAGGAACAGAAAAGACAAAGCTCACATGCTACCATAGCATTACTTCTGGGGTTGGGAAATCCAGCAAACTGAGACCCAACTAAGCAGGATAAGATGTTATGGAGAGCAAACCAGTTCATGCTCCATAGATTGTCTAGATCAGCAGTAATAAGGTAAAAAAGTACCTGTGAAAGAAAGATGGAATTGTGTTTGCAATGTAGTAAACATTAATTTTAAAATATCAGAAGGGCCATAAAAAATAGTTAAAGAGCAACACTTGCAAAGCCAAACTTCAACTGTATAAGATGCTCTAATTTGCAAAGAGTAAATACCAACAGCAGAAAACACTTTATTTTGAGTGTCCAAGGATGCTTGTTTCTGCCCTTCTGGTCTCTAGAAATTTATGAATCAGACTTTTATAAATAAATTGAGTCAAAGAATGAGAGTAGTGAAAAGTTTTAATAGACTGTATTACTCTCTTTTGTACTTTGCTCTTTCAACAATCACTTGTGCAATGAAGCCTTAACCTGATGGCTTTACAGGAAACACACAGATCATGAATATTGTCATAACACATCTATTAGCAGGAATATGCAAAAAAAGGTTATTCAGAAACCTCAAACATGTTAACAGTGATAGTGTATGATCACATCTATTGCAAAAAAACCAAAAAGCAAATAATAAAATTTATATGTGAGATATTTTATTCTTCCTTATTCTCTGCTTTTGCTCTTCTACTCATAGCTACTCAATAACCTAGAATTTTAAATATAAGACATGTTACATTTCTCAGAGAATAGGAGATGATGGATTTTAATTTACTGTAATTACTTAACCTCCAATTATTTATGTGTAAAGTTGTTATATCTTTGTAGAAATAACCAAAATTAATTCCGTCTTATTAAGAATAATTAGGAGCTGAATAATTAAAGAAACCCATAATAAGATTGACCCTCTTTTCAGCAGGTTTCCCACTTTAGCTAGAGTGCTAGATTTAGAACACAGATACTTAAGATTTTACCAATATATTGCCATGGAAGACTTGGAATACTTGATGTTACAATTAGAGGAGTACAAAAACATTCTGATAATTTGAACAGAAATATTGTTGGAAAACTACTGACAGTGTGATGGCCAAGAATCATTAACAATCTGGTGCTTATTTTTGAACAGGTGTACAGTTTAATTATCAAAGCCAATGGGCAACATTAATGCCAATTTCTGAGAAGCAAAACACTGCTCGAGGTACTGAGCCAACAAGCGAATAAATGTCTCATTTCAGTCAGACAATTTAGGATCATCAGAAGTAGTCAACAGTGCTATGGAAAATACTTCAGGCAAGAAATAAAAAAGGTACCTTAATTCTCTACTGTAAAAATAAGTACTTGTCAGACTGTCACATACCTGCAGAGTATTTTGCCCTTCATTAGCCCCTGAGATAATTCCAGATCTCATGCAGAATTACAAGGGGCAAGATCTAAATAGAGAACAAACGCATAAGTACTGCGTACTATTATTTGGATTCTTTTCCCTTTTTATTTAATTATCTTAATTGATAAGCTTCTAAAAGTTTTGGCTTAGAATAATTTATCCTCTAAGAAAACAATTATATGGGTCTAGAAGATGTAGTGTCCTTAGGTTCTAAGAAAAAAACCTGGAAAGTACAGGCTGGAATAAAATAATTTTTATTTATGAACTCTATTTCTTTTTGAATACTATTAGAAAATGGAAATTTAATTATTTAAATATTTTTATTTTTAATTCCTGTAGGAATTTCATTAGTATTCTTGGATATTATCCATACAAAAAAGATTACCTTTTGGTAATACTAAAAAGCAAATAACCAATTTAAATTATTTCATCCAAAAAGTAAGATCTTATTCTATCAGATTCTTTTATTCTAACATTTTAAGATTCTTTACAATTCCTAACTTATTTTATTCACAGTATTCATAACATTTCAAATGTTTTTCTACACTTTTTAATAGATAATAATAATAAAAAAATAGTTCCCCTCCTGTCTACTTTCTTTATCAATGTCAAAAATATTATTTGTCCACAGGGTGTTTTTGCTTACATAGCTTTCTTATTCACAATCACAACATAGAATTAAATCTTCATGTAATGGATCTGGAGGAAAAAAAATATCCTCAAACTTCCATTGGTCAAATTTTAGTGTTTTATACATGAAAGCCTCATCTGGTGTTCTGAGGATTAAATAGCATGAAATTTTTTCCTTTTGCCAGACCATGATATTTACATGGTCAGGTCAAAATCACAATAAAATTGAACTTAGATTGAAAGAAATCATATGTGAAATATGTTATTGGGCATTTCTGCTTAGCATAACATATAGATCCTATGGCATTTATTGTCTTTTCAAGCAAGAACACTGTCACTGCCTCCTAAACTTGAGACAGAAATACTTCAAAATGTTATTTTAAACAAATAAATAATTTATTTTACTACAATTGTGCCACTAGTAGTTCCTTTTACACAGCTATACTTTATAAGAAAAAGATACATTATGGATAAATCAATTTATTTTCACTTTTAAAAATGGAAATAGAAGGACATACAGCCAATAAGGATTAAGATGATTTCGACCTAAATTCGATCTACCAGAACACCAAAACTTTTTTTCTACTCCGTTATTCCTCAGCTATTTTTTTTTTATTTTTTAAAAGGACTTGTTAATCTTCCATGAAAGAAAGAGAATACGATTTGTGCATCTGACTTTCTTCAGTGGTTTTCATAAAAGATTATACCTCTAGATTTAATATTTGTTCTAGGAACCTATCATTATTCAGATAAATAATGTTAGTATTAACATTAGATTAAAAGTTCAAGGGAATAATTAAAAACATTTTTGTGTGGCATAAGTTGTTTCTGGGGGATGACAATAGTGGAAATAAGTAAACCAGCCTGAAATATGTTCTATTACACTTTTTTTAAGATAAAAAAATAGAACAAATGCAAAAATTTTTTTTGTGATGTGATGCAAGTATACTTCAACATAAGAAATTTTAACAGTTGGGGTTTTGTTAGTGTTCTGGATGTTACAAAAAATCCTAACAACATTGGCACAAAACAAAGCCAGCAATCCGGGCATTCCCAAAACATTTATCTATTAAGAAAGCAGTCTTAATGGTAATAATTTGATCAGACAGTCTGGTAGTTTAATACATAAACATATCTATTTTAGTAGGATACAGAAAAAACCCAAAGCCTAGACTTTTCCCTCAGCAAGCTGAGTGGTGTCACTCCTGACAGTAATTATATGGTGCTCTGCTACATACAGCACATAATTTTGTGTTCTGTTGACGTTTGCAAGTTAAAAAAAAACAAAAGTTCTCCCAGCAGCCATAGGTTTGATTCAATACATTTTAATCATTGCTTACTGCAAGTATTTGCAGCTTATATTGATTTTAAAGAACTGCACAAGCAAAACATTCCTAGTCATCAAACTTAATTACAAAAAAACCAAAACCAAAAAACCTGAAACAAACACACACACACACACACACAAAAAAGGCTCACTGAAGTAACTTTAATGTGGGTTGTTTGTTTTGTTTGCTTTTTTTCAGCATTTGGGGTTAGAAAATGACCTCCAGCATATGAAAGAATATGACTCAGGAGCTTACATAGTGGAAAATCAGAAGGATCCAAGCCAATGTTAACTGAAAACTCAAGAAGTGTAACTGATTTTGCAAGCCACAAAAGGCTGGCTACTGTCCACTACCTGAGAGTCACAGAAAATATTACAGCCTAAAATGTTAAAAATCTGACTGTTCACACCATGAAATATGCCTTTCTGAAATATTCCCATGGATTTTTCTCAATGTGTCCAGTTGCTTATATATTACAAGTAAGTATTTCACAACTCTACCAGGAAATGCACTGCTACATTCTGATGAGACTTCTTTTTCTTAAGTATTTCTTAATAGCTGTATTCAGCTATTTCTTAAGTAAAAAAAGAAAAAAAAAAACCCTAGAAGATAATTTTAGAAAGATCTTTGGCTTTTGGAACAGAGTGAAAACCGAGGAAGTTAATTTATGCTATAGGTACTTCCTTCTCAAGTGAATTACACTTCAACTTCCACTTGTATAGAATTTCAGAACATATGACAAGTGTGGCATAAAGATGTGTTAACAAATATATCATCTTCTATTATGGTAAGAAGATCTGTAGGTGTTAGCCTTGACTCACTAAGAATACCTAGACTTTGTTCTGAAACCTGCACATTTTATAAACTGGTCATTGGCAACACAGGTCAGACAGACCATGGAGGCCATGTTACATTTTGCAGTGAATATGAATGATTTGAAGCTATACAAGTATGCTTCCCTTCATAATCAAAGTTTCTACACAAGAAAGGACAGAAAACATTCAACTCATTTTTCCATTTAGAAACTATGAAACAAAAATAATTTCAGGAGAAGAACTGGTTCTTGCCTATGCATCCATTAAAAAAAAAAAAAAAAAAAAAAAAAAAAAAAAAATATTTCCATATGTCCATATGTAATCTATTTCTGTTTGTTTACATCTCAGATGAATCTTTTCAATATTACTTTTGTAATGGCTAAAATGGGGGAGGTTTGAAGATGGTCTGCTGTAAGAAAAAGAGCAAAACCAAGAGAGATCACAGAGTCACAGAATCTCACAAAAGGCTACAGGCTGGCATAGTATGCATTTCTTGGGTTTTTTTTCAGCCACCACAGTATCTCTAAAAGTCATGCTGGTGGTTAATTTATAAATACAGTCAAACTTTTCAATCAAATGCTTGTCACGGAGATTGAGTGTAAGAAAAAGTCTCTATTTACTTATTCAATTTATTTGCCACCAAGTAACTCCACAGCAGTAATTTAGGAATAAACGAGTACAGATTTGTGATTCAAATATGAACAATAGCTCTAGAAATGAATAGGGTTTTCATCTGAAACATTGTTACAATTACTGCTTGGAAAATAGATCTCTTGTTCTTAAATACTACTCTGAATACAGAGTACTTGACAGACATGAAATGCTCTCAGAGAAGCGAGACTAGAGAAATGCACTGAAGTAAGGGCTCTGGTATTTGCTTTCTAGTTTCACGGAAACTGAAGTTTCATTTGGAAGAGCCAACTGCTGATCTGTGTGAAGGAAACCCAACTCACGGTCTCCTGGTGGGGATACCCATCACTAAGCTATTACAAGGTGACAGGGACACATAGGAAATTTCAGAGTATATTTCCATAAGGAACAGGTATTGTTTGAGAATATGAGTAGCTCCTAATGGAAGATAATTAAGAATGAAATTCCAGTGAAAAACTTATTTCCAAATACGTTTGTAAAGATACCACTCTCATTTGATTAATAGCAGGGGGATGACTGACAGGAATATAGTATACAACAGCAGACCGTATCTAATTTGAACCTGTCCACGTCTGTAAATCACGGATTACATTTGATTATGAGTGCTACTTATCTGAAATGTTGTATTTAATCATATTTACCTCTAGCCATGGGGACAGTCCATACCACTTTTTGGCTTGTAGTGTAGATTTCCACCCTTTCCCCCGACCAGTTTTCTAAAAGATCTAGTCTTGTGTTACAGTTTCACGTGAAAGTAAAATTCTTGTTTTCTTTGCTTTCTGTACTTTTGAGCTTCATTTTTTATTCTAATTTTGACATGGATAATTTCTCAGTACTTTTAGCTGTGAACTATTATAATAAAATGCAATATTGTGAAGAAAGTGGTTATTATAATTCCATTAGCAATTCAGGGTGAATGTCCCTTCATCAATTCTGGCTTCAATTCACATGGTGAAACCATAGTTTTCACATTAGTGACTAGTCTAATTAGAGGGTAGTAAGAGTGAGGGAATTAAAACAAGACAGAAAATAAAGGAAAAAAATGTTCCTCTCAACTAGAGAGCTGGAGAGAACACAAGAAAGAAAGTGATTCTAGGACACTGTTTCATACTAAAAAAAAATTGGAACCTAATAATAGTAGTAGAAACCTACAATGCTGTCTGAAAAATGGCATAGAAAATATTTATTTGCTTTTCAGTTATCTTCCAATACAAATGCTTCCATACTAGAATTCAATACTAGGAAAGTACTTGTTAGCAGCCTTTTTGCACTGACACAATTAACATTTTTAAGAACTGTAGTATTAAACACTGAATCTTTTTAATATGCTCAAGGGTTCAGTATCTATTTTTCCCCTAATTCTTCTGGAAGCATATGGGAGGTGCTTGCAAAGGATTGGTTTTCCTTCCTTCGTCTTTCAAGTTTTTCCATTTTGCAAGTGCAAACATTCAATCTGAATTATTTAGATGACTGTCTGGGTTATAAATTAGAAATGCCAAAGTGAAGTAAGGTTATCAAGCTATAAATAAGATAGTAGCTTTGAAATACATACCTGTATGTAAAATTTGGATGTCAGTTTTTTCTCTGAAAGAGGTAAGAGCTATTCTGAAGATGAGTGCTTCTCGCTGGAGACAATGTACAGAAGACTTCTAATTTGTGATTCACGTATACTGTGAAGCACCACTTGACTAACCTTCCTTTTTGGTGTGAACTCTTGACTATCAAGTTCATACAGGCATATATGCAAGCTCAACCAATTTCTAAGGTGAGAATTTAGTAATTGATGAACATCTCCATTTTACTTTTTTTTTACTGTTTATCCCAACTTCTCATTCTAACCAAAACGTCCATCAGCCCAAGTTCCATGACATTACTTTACATTTTATATAGTCCCTCCTTTCATCATGTTCTATTCATGAAGTAGAGCAAGACTTCTAAATCTCCAAGTGCTATTGGTCACAATGAGGCCTCAGTTAGTCCTATACAACATCCACCTACAATACACCTCAAGAAAAGTTTTATACTCTTTTTCTTTAGTCCCAGTTTTGTTCCAAGGGGACAAGTGGGTTTTGATGTTGGTGTGAAGAATAAGACTCAGGAAATTTGATTTTTTGCAAATTACTGCTTTTTGAATTCTCAGTTCAAGAAAGTCCAGTTTGGAATCTGTGCCTACTGAACCCTTTGACTTCAGTCCAGGATTTTGACAGAGTCCAGGATTTTAACCTATGCTTTAACAACTTACCTTTTCCCATAAGCTAGTCTCTTTTCTTGGATGGGGTCCTAGATAAAAATGTGCTTTACCAGCATGCTTACATTCCTTCCATGTAGAATGGAAATGGAAGTCTTTTTCATATTGTACATTTGCATTTAAATTGCTGCCATGGAATATGGGAAAGACATTGTTATTTAACTTTTTTGTCCTATTAAAAACATACTATCAATATTCAGTTATTGTGCTTCCTTCACTATTAGCACAACAGTACAGGGAGTTAATTAGTTATGTTAATAAAATGTGACTGTTTCCTAGAAGATAGTAATTAAGCAGAAAATTACAACTTATCAGCAAAATACTAGCTTTTCCTTCTGATTTTTTTTTTTAAATTTATTTGCCTATTTAAAAAAATACTTGATTCCTTTAGTTTTCTCATGGTTTTCCTTTATTTATGCTAAAACCGGACAACTATAATTTTTCCAATTTACTCTGTATGGCTTATTAAGGACATTTAATATAAATAGCTTTTTTATTCATTAGTTATGTATGCTCATTGAATGTTGATGTGAATATGTGGCTTCAGCTTTATGAAGCCAACAGAACTTAAATTGCTAGTACAGAGCATGTATTAAATAAGCATTTTTCATCTTTCCAATTTCCTGAAACAAAGCTTACACTGGGCACTCAATCAATATTCACTTATTATGATGAATATTGTCGAGAATTAGGAAGGATCAGCACTTTAATAATGTAGATTTAAATTCCCATGAAAATACTGCTGAGTGTTTTCCTTTCTCATCACTTAGGTTTACACAGTTCTTTATGTGTATATTTTTAAAAAGTGAGGTAGGTGAAAAAAAACCTTTGACAATATACACTAAGACTGAGCAAAATGGTCTCTGTAGTCACACACATTTGTCCATCATTTGTTTTATCATCATATATGCCTCAGATTACACTGTATTCAGAGCTGGGGGGAGGGAATAGGAGGAGTAAGCTAAAATAATAAAGCAGAGATAATAATTATATCAAGCTCCTGCTTCTGCTTTCCTCATTTAATTTTAAGAAAGAAGTTTTAGACTGCCAATGCCATCATTTTAATAATACTACCCTCTTTTTTTTTTTTTTTTCCCCCTTTGTGTTTTTTTTTCAGAATGCTGCATTTTCAACAAGGACATCCATATACACTTGCTGACAAGCAATAGTACAAACAAAATACAAGAACATTTTGCTATAGTATGCAAACTAACATAAAATGGAATATGCTGCTGGCTCAGTTGAATTTAGGAAGTGATTGTATTTGCCAAAAAGCTTTCCGGTAATGCAGAGTTTATAAAGTCTTCCATTCCTAAGCTCATTTTTAGTTAGTGACAATGGAAAACTCAAGACTAAAATACAGAAGTCATAAGGATGATTTCCCTTATGTATTTTGGGATAATATCAAAGATTTCAACAAAATTAAACATTTTATTATTGCTTTAATTGGTATTTAAAACCTGTGATAAAATCAAAGAATTTTAGGTAGGCTCATTCCTCTCTACCATATAGATGTTAAACACAACTATTGGCCATGTCGCAGGCTTAGTACAGATTCTCCCAGAATAGATGTGATTTTAGTAACAATGTTAATGAGATGCACATGTTAAATTGTCCTCATGTGACTTCTGCATTTCCTCAAGAGAAAAAATCAGTTCTTCTTAATGCATCAATAATTTAAATGTAACCTTGTATACGTAGAAACCTGTCGTCATGACAAAAAAATTGACTATATTTTGCTGATACCAGAATTAACTAAGTTTACAGAAGGCTTCAGTTTATTGTCATCTAAATTTTACAGCACCCTTTTATTATGGAAATTATTATATTATTATGAATAGCTAAAGCAGTAATGAAAAATACTTATACATATTATATGTGTAAGTATTATATATATATGCATATATATATTTATATATATTATATATAAGTATATATTGCGTATATACTTATATAATAAGTATTATATATACGTATACAATTATGAATAATTATAATTATAATATTTTATATTGTTCCTATCAACTCAAAATCTAAGTTGCTAACTTGCTGAGCAGCAAATTTTATTAAGTTTTAGAAGCCATTCACAAAGTGATAGTAAGAAATTTTTATTTATAAAAATACCTCATGACTTATACAATAGCTAATAAAAAAACCTCATGACTGCATAAGAGCAGATGGTAGGTGCATGCAGATGCTGCTGAAGGCAGATGACTATTGCCCAGTTTCTGATCTTAAAGTAAATGATTATTTAATTACTAGAAAGGAATTATAATTGTAATGAGAGTAAACAGTAAAATAAAACTCAAGTATCATAATTTTCAGGAGCAGATGCATGCTTCAATCAAACTAAACAATACTAATTATTATATGTAAATTTTGATAATTCCAAGATACAACAAAGTATAAATTGTATCCTGGTAGGATAGCAGCCGTAACAAATACTTCCTCTCTGACAACTAGGCAGTCAAAGATTCTATACGCTATAAAAAGGAGACAAAATGCATCTGCCAAAAAAAGACCTGCACAAACTCTAATAATTATGGTTGCATATGAAGTGAAATACAGATTTTTGTTAAAAGAATAGGAATATAAATATCTGCTAGGAAAGAAGAGCAGAAAAATAAATAATAGCATTATGGAGTTTTATTTAAGATAACATTATTCTTATGATCCATTACTCAGCTGAAAAATAAATCAGAAAGACTAGCAGGTGTTTTACAGTTTTTACTGAAAATACAATCATACTTATTTTTTTCTTCTATTCTTTTACCTTTCCTTTGTCAGCTAAATCTCTAAATAAAAATATTATTCCTGTATTGAGGTACAATTTTTCTTCTAACTCACAAAGCTTATATAGCCTCAGTGTCCACTGTTTCTTTTAATTTTTTAATTAATTTAATAGTCAATAATTTGAGTTGTTATCATTATTTAAAAATTCCAAACCAAACAACAATCCCCAATCCTTCTTCCATGTTCATGGAGGTGTTACAAATAAAACAGAAAAGACGGACATTCCTTTTTTCCTGTGCTTGCTGCTTTAAATGTTTCTTCTGCCACATTTTCTTCTCTACTTTGCTCCACTTTGACTGATAGGAGCAATTGGCATAAAAATGTAACTAAGTATTACATCTGCTATTAGTGCTCAATTCCCATTTCAAAACCGTCCATATCTCTGAAAAATGAGCATTACGTCATTCAGCTCCTCACTTTAGACATCTCTGTAATAGCTCCTCATATTAATTTTAAATGACAGCCTCTAGTGAAGGTCAACTCCATTAAAATGGAATGGTAAATGTGTTTACCTTTGAAATACATTTAATCATTTTGCAGATGGAACATTTAGTCTTGGACCAGAGGGAAAAATGCTACAGTAAGCTTCCACGATTTGGACAGCTGCAGAAATGATATCTGTTTGTTTTGAGTGCAAGCTGACTGCTTTGCTCAGGATGAAAATTCTGGAATGCCTTTTTTTTTTTTTCCCCTCTTCAAGAAACAAATTCATGTTAGCACTCTAGATTGAACACGGAAAACAATATAAAATTATATCCTGGGCTGCATCAACAATGTGGTCAGCAGGTCAAGGCAGGTGGTTCTCCTTTACTCTGCTCTTGTGGGACCCTACCTGGAGGACTGTGTCCAGTTGAGAGCACTCAAGACCAGAAGGACGTGGAGCTCTTGGAGTGAGTCATGAGGGCCATGAAGATGATCAGAGGGCTGGACCACCTCTCTTACGAAGACATGCTGAGAAAACTAGGGTTGTTCAGCCTGGAGGAGAGAAGGCTCCAGGGAAACCTTATAGGCTCCTTCCAATAACTGAAGGTATTGGGATCAGCTGACCACAAGATCACAAGTTACAGAACCACAAGAAAGCTGGAGAGGGGCTTTTTATAAGGGTAAGCAGTGATAGGACAAGAAGTAATGGCTTTACACTGGAAGAAGGTAGATCTAGGTTAGACATTAGGAAGAAATTTGTGAGTGTGGCAAGACACTGGCAAAGGTTGCCCAGGGAAGCTGTGGCTGCGCCTCTGTGGAAGTGTTCAAGGCCAGGTTGGATGGGGCTTTGAGCAACCTGGTCTAGTGGGAGGTGGCAGGTGGGTTGAAACTAGATGATTTTTAAGGTCCCTTCCAATCCAAACCACTTTATGATTCTATGATCTAACCTCTTCTTTCAGCTCCAGTCCAGACACAAACCCATTTTGCCCTTGCCCTCAATGCTAGAGGCACATATTTTCCTCCCTGACTGTAAAAAAACATTAGCCCTACTCCCATTACTTAGAAACTCCCAAGTATCAGTTTCTAAGTTTCAGAGCCTATAAAAAAAGGAACTTATACTTTAATCTCACACATTGTGGGAATAATGTAGTCGCTGCTTTCAATTTGTCAAAGTTTGTCCTTCATCTTTTATAGCACTGGACTTTGAAGTTGGACTACAGTTCACACTTTCAGTATTTTTAATGAGCAACAGGTGTAATAGCCAAGCAAACAGAAAGAAAAATAACAGAAAGATTTATATAAAACTTATGTGATCTTGAATACATAAAAAGTAATGTTAAATGAAAAAATACGTAGATGGGAACCCACAGGGCAAAAAATACCTTAGTTTGAAATTGCAAATGAAATGGTTTAAGGAATTTAAGGTGCAAAATTGCTTAAGATGCAAATTGTACTTGCTCCTTCAAACAGTATTTTAGTGATCATTTTTTCATCAGTAGCAACTCTCAGAAGCTTATTGTGCTAATTGTGCTTAGGACAGGGACTGCTGTTGAATGCATGCACGTAAAGTTCCAGCAAAATAGGTCGCCTGGATAAGTTGTGGAATCTCTGGTGATGGAAACTTTTGAAGTATTGGTGAAGTCAAGCTATGAGCCACCACATTTGAAACAACTGTTTTCAGCATAGGATTGAGTGAGAAGTCCTTCTCTACTTCGGTTCTTTCCAACATAAATTATTATGTGATTCCAAAATGCTACTGAAACTTGCCTGGAATAGGTCTAACTAAAATGCAAAGGTAGAGGCAGCCAGGTGAACACAACCAGGTGTTGCCAGTGAGGAGGAGGAAGGCGTGAGCTCCTGTTAAGCCCACCTGTGCCCAATTAGGGCTGGCCCCAACTGGGCATGAGCAGAACTGGGGGACCAATAAAAGGAGCTCGCCCTTTCCTCCTCCTAACTGGTGACACCTGATTGTGTTCACCTGGTTGCCTCTACATGCAAAACTTAATTTTTAAACTTTCCTTCTGGTGAAAAAATAATGATAGTTGAACATTTTGAAATGCTTGGATAACACAGTGTCCTGTTTGATTTTTATACCAAATATTTTAATTAGAGATCAGACAAGATTCTTGATTTTTACAACAGAGAATTTTAGGTAAGTTGTACCAGTTGCAATTATTTTGGTTTGAAAAATGCTCCAAAGATAATTTCATTATCCAAAATCTACATTAGTTCCAGAACTTTAGTTATCTTCCTTTTTACTTTCTGAAAGAGAAAGATTCTAAATTTCCAAAGACACATGCACTATTAAGAAGTTGGTTAGGCAAAAGATATTACTAAGGATAATCAGATCGCCTGTTGTACAAACTGAAAATTTGTTATTTTATGTTCCTAATTGTACACTATGAAAGTTACAGTAACTTTACCTTGTACAAAAGTTAAATAAAAGAAACTTGTTTGATATACAATTTAAACTATAAAGGCAATATTATTTTTTCATCCTGCTATGAAAATATGGTATTTCTCTTTTTCCCTCAAAAAACTAAGTCTAGAACAATTTCTTAATTCTTAGTAAATTCTCCTGAATATTTTAAGTTAAATTTATTTTTATGAAATGGTATTTTGACAGTTTTACTCACAAAGTTGACTTCTTTAAATAGACTTACTTTTTACATTTATCAAGAAGTCTTGTAGACCTGGATAATTTCTGAGAATAATAAAAAAGAGAGACTAATGTAGACACAATGTGCATGAACTTGTACTGCAGACATTGAACTCCTTTTCCCAGAATTCTTGGAGAATCAGAGAGTATTGAAGTCTTCTCATAATTAGAGCCTGAAATACTCATTAAACCTTTTTTTTTCCCTCAGCAGAAATTTCAGTCTAATAATGAAGGAGTCTAGGGAAGGAAAGACACCTCCCCCAAAACCAAATTGCTCTGCATGTTTACTAAAAAATAATTATAATAAAATGATACAACCACCAATCACTCATCTTGGGGAGTAGACAAAAAAGGGACTAGTTACATTAAAAAAGTATCATCCAATAAACAGGAGTTGACAATTAATTTTCAGAAGAGCAACATATACAGTATATGACAGTGTCACATTTAAATAATCCTTTTCAAAATAAAATTGCTTTTAATATTATTCATCTATTCATATTATGGGAGCAGCAACAGCGTTTTCTCAAAATTTATCTGCTACCATTTCCCCATATGTTATATCTTCTGGTAAGAGTACCAGCCCTAGGCTCCCTGCTGAAAGTACTAAAAACTAAACTAAACCAATTCAGTTTAGTTTAACAACAACTAATTAAACAAATTCAGTTACCAAAACTATGCATTTTACGTTACAATGCAAACAAATTATCTGGTGCTAACCTTAATACAATAGATACCCTTTCGATCCTGCCATAAAAATACAGGCAAAACAATGCTAATGAAAATATTAATGCACAAATTAATCAAGGAGTCAGATTTTTGCTTTTCTACTATTTGAAGATGGGAATAGAAAATAATATATAAATTATAATTTATATTATCAGTACTTCCATTTACCAGACATGCCTTGAACCTGGATCCTAAAAATTACTCTGATTTTCTTCCAGGCTGCACGTAGTTGTTGGAAGTGGTTTGGCTCTAATTAACTGACTACATAAGACAGTAGATTTTGATGTGATTGGAAGGGATGAATTAGGCTCTTCAGAAAAAAAAAATAAATCAATAACTAATGCTGTTTTATATAATAACAGCAAAATACAGAAGTCCTAGAACAGAGGAACATGATTAAGGTTTCTATTACTACAGATAAACCTTAGATCTACAGGTTTACATTACAAAAATTTGAGTTTGCAGAGTCATGAAGCAGTGTATTGGAATAGGCAAGGCTCTCAGAGGACTTAGAACTATTTTATCTTCACAATAGACACAAACTGCAAAAGTAATTTATCAGTAAACTAAGAAACTGATGTTAGAGCCATGAGACTAAAATCCATTTCTTGGAAACACTGTTCCTAGTACAAATAAAGGAAAAATACATAGATTGTCAAGCTGAACCATACAGAACAAATATTGAATTGTCTTAAAAACAACAGTAAGAGAAGTATGAACTTGCAGATAGATATATTATTAGATCTTGCAGTGTAGATATATTATTTTTGGACTGTTATGCCATAAAATGCCAAAGCAAAATTGCCTTTATATGCAATGAGCAGATTTACGTGAAAATGATGATCTATAGAAATTGAGGATGGAAAGCTAGGACAGCGTGAAGTGCAACCTAGTCTTGGCAAATAAACCCACAATATTTAATGGTTTATGAGGGATGTGATGAAAAAATTAAAAAAAAAAAAACAAACCCAAAGAAACCAATGTAATAATCCGAAAATTGAAAACCCCATTAGAAAGTGGGGAGAAAAAAAATAATCAATTCATGAAATGAGATAATTTGTTAAATATAATATGGAGAAATAACAATGGTTCCTGAGGTCTAAACACTTCTTCTTTACTGGCTTAAACTGGAACACAAAATCATCCTGAAATATACGGAAAACCTTTTAAAACAGTACTATCTTTTAAGTCAAACAAGGTGGAACTAAAAGGAACCATTAAGTATCAGGTATATGAAATACGAATGAATTGGGATATGCTATTAAACAGCAAAGTGTCATAGTCCATGAAGTCACCAGGACAAATTAAGAGTATCACCTTGCAATTGTAAATTTTGATTCTGAAAAACTTTGCTGTAACCAGGAGTTTTCTTTCTTGTAATTTATAATTCAAAAAGCAGAGCATAGAACATTGATGAATTAACACCTCTTACCCTGAGCAGGAGATATTTCTTTGGTGGCAATCATTACCCTTAAGTGTATGAAAAATATATGATGCTTTTGTGAAGTTTAAATAAAGTAAAATAGATAGACTGTCAGAATACTTGGATTCTGTAATGATTAAACTAAAACACAGGGCAAGACTGAATATGAACTTCATGCCTAATGCTACTCATCTAAGAGGATAGACTCTTTGATTCCATATTTCATGAGAAGAACTACCTCACAATTTTCCATGTAGTTATTATTTGACTTGAATACAAACAGAAATAGGTAGGAAGCTTCAAGTCTGCTGTTTTCCCAAATACTTTTTTTTAATTATTATTATTTCTTACTATTTAACTGGAATATATCTGGAAAACCAAATGCTTCACATGGTTTTATGCAAATTAGAGTGACACAACTCTGGAAATAAACTTTTCTAATCAAAATGCTTGTGATGGGAAAATTAGAAGTAAGAATACAGACTTCTCTAAAAATTCCAAGTGAAAAAAATGGCTTTATTAAAGCACAGGAGAAAAATTCTCTTGAGGAAAGGTACTAACAAATAGCTTCAGTGGTTTTTTCCATGAACTTACAGGGTAATTATGCTTTTCTTTTCTTTGACAGAACTATCCAGGCAGCCAGTGAGAAGTTTTATTAAGAACAGAAAAGAGAAAGGGATTCATATGTTCCTACTTTCGACCAGAAATATTTAATTTGGAGTACTTAAAAAGTATATTTTGAATGAATTACAACACCTATATTTTCAAAAAGTGTATTATCGAAAATTGGTTCTATTTAGTAAGCAGTAAATTTTTCCTCTAGTGGTTCAGCTATATATCTATCTATCTATCTATCTATATGTGTATATATATAAGAATTAATATTAATATTCATATTTCAACAATTACAGGAAGAAATATGCATCTGTACGCATAACACAAATATAACCTTTGACTGGATGAGTATATTTGTATTGATGTTTGACAGCAGAATCGAGGTATGCCTCTGCTCTTTATTGTTTTTGACAAATATGAATGTTTGCATTCAGTTCAACATGACAAATGCAACTTATTACTATCAGGTAGACAAATGCTAGTTAGTAACTCTGTTAGTTTCAAGCTGGAGAAATCTAGTATTCATCTACAGATGCCTGGTGATGTGAAATGTGACTCTCCATATACTCGAAAAAGTCTTCTCTAGTAGCTCGATTCAACCTCCTTTAAATTGAAACCACTGTCTTCAGGGAGACACATTTCCCCTGTAAATTATGATTACAAAATAAAGCATGCATTTTGAATTAAAATAATCCTCAACTTTTGTTAACACACTATTAGATTTAATTGCTTTAGTATGGCATTTTTTATCAGTTACAAGCACCACACTGGTTATTTCCTTTTATAACCAATACATTCTGTCAACAGGATATACATGAACCTTTAGTTTTTCCTTACTTTTCACATATCTAATTTTAAATTATAAGCCTTTAAAAAGTCATATATAAATTTACCGTTTTCAAGCTAGAAAGCCTCTATTAATCTTCACAACTGATTAGAAGTATGCTTCTATTCCAAAGCTGTTAAATGCTATTTTTATCATTTGCAAAGGTACAGCATGTGTAGAATTAGACAAAATAAATAATTCCAAGTGTAGAGCAAGAGTGAATCTAAGTTAAAAAATTACTGAAACAGTTCAGCTTGATCATGTGTTGCTATATAGTTCATGGAAATAGAATTTAAACCCATGAGATCTCAAGATGCTTATTATCCATGTAATTCTTAAAAAAATCTGCAGACACTTTGCTACATAGAGGATAATGAAATAATGAAAATAATTTAAAAGGGCACTCAATGACCATATTAGGCAACATGAAATGTTATTATCAGGCTGATAAGTGCTAATATAAATGCTGCCTCACTTCAACAATTATTTCAAATAATTTTGTTATATTTTAGAAAAAGCAATTAAGATTTAATGTACAACCTGATTATTCATTCATGAGACTTGATTAAATCTGATTTTTATTTTAATTCCTTTGTGATACAAAGAACTTAGCCAGTAGACCATGAAGTTTTTCTTTATGCACTCTTCCTAGGTAATTCATGCATTAAAACTGGGGAAAAAAAAATCAGAACAAATAGAAAACACAACCCTTAACACAACTACAAAATGACAGAAAGTTTCTTCCTTGCTGAGATTTCTGCTGTTTGTTTTTTGAAGCCTCTGTTAGTCATAAATGATTGTCTGCAGTCAGAGAGGTTTGTAACAAGCACAAATGAGAACCCCCAAAGCCACATCTGATTCTTCACTCATCTACTCAACATAGACAGACACTTTGAAGATCAAACATATTCAGTTAAAATATGCTCTATTGTATTCTAGCATTAAAGATGAAGAACTTTGAAAGTCAAACTCTCCAATACTCTGTCCTTGCCTTAAATAATCAAACATACTAAATGTGCAAAGAGAAACCTGTTTCAATAATTTTCAGAAACTTTCATTTCTTATTATCCTACTCCAATATTTTGTTACTAGCTTTCTTCATGAGAAGCCTGTCTGTGATTGTCCATTTTAATAACATCAATGCCCTGAAGCACATTTCCATTTTTCACTAGAATTTTAATTACAATTGCTTTACAACTCTAGAGCACTAAATACATCATATTATAAATCTTACACTGAATTTATTTTTTTACTATTCTGTTAGGATAAGTCAAATGACTTTTGTGTAACAATTGCTTCATTAAACTGAGACTAAGATTTAGAATGAATACAGAAGTTCAAGGAAAGCCTGTAACTTTCAAATATTCTAGTACACAGTACTATTACAAGATAGTAAAGGTTATCACACTTACTGAAATGCAGTGTTGTGTATTTGAAGCTTGGCTATTTTTACCTTGGTTTCAAATGTTACACAAGGAGAAACTATTTTGCATAATGGGAAGAATGAGGTGGTCAGAAATAACTGGAAAAATCATTATTTAAAAGAAGAACCTTTTTTCACTGAGGCATTTCTATTTTCATAGAGAAATTCAGTATAATTTAATTTTCCACCATTGAAAGTTTTATTTTGACAATTTCTCTCTAAAATATTCCATGTCTTCGAAAAAATGATTTAAATGCAAGTTAATCCATAGAAATACCACACATATAGGCTAGCATACAAACACCTTCCTTCTCATCCTGCACTATTACAAATGCTCTGGAACCTTCAAAAGTGTCTCATGTATACTAAGTGACTTCTATGAAAAAATATTATTTAAGTAACCATTCATTGATTTTTCTCTTCTAAAAATTTCTGTCCATGAAAATATAAATACTACTTTGGAAGTCTGACTCCAAGGCACAACTGCTACCTCTGCAGGAATTTGAGAAAAGAGTATATAACTTGGTTACAACATTTATTACACATAAGGAAATGGGAAACACAGCAAGTTAGACCTGTTGCTATATGATTCGCCTTAAACATTTACACAGTTCAAATGACCTGTCCTGTTTTGAGAGGACCAGGATAAAAACTGCCCATGGCTGTACTGACATGAGACTGCCCTGAACACCCCAGATGCTGTTGATGCCACAGTTACAACCAGGGGAGCAGCTGTACCTATAGGAGGACAGGGTGGGCCAGGTGACCCAAAGGGACCAATGACATTATTCCACCCCACAGTGCTCAGTACCTAATGGCTCCTAAGAAAGCTTTCCACTGGGCTCTCTGGCTGGTGTGCTGGGGTCTGCTTGGTTGCCATCTCTCCCTCTTCACTGGTTTACATCCTGTGAATCCTGTTTTCTTGACAGAGAAGATCACTCTTCAGGGAGGTTGCCTTCCACTGCCTCCTGAAGTAGGAGTGGTGTGACTCTCCAAGGCTTTTATGAATTGTCACTGGGACCCTGGGCTCAGGTGCCCCCATCTACTGCTGAGTCCATTTTGGGACTTTCCTGGTAAGGAAGTAACTACCAACTGCAGAGCGTGGGTTCTGCATTTATGTATTTGTACTTCGCCATCATCATCATTAATACTTAATTAAACCTACTCTTTTTTTTTTTTTTTTCCCCAACCTTAAAAGTTTCTCTCCCTTATTCTCGTTTTTATCTTCCCCTGGGATGGTAGTGGGCTGATGACAGAGAACATCTGTCACCCAGTTTTTGGCTAAAACTGTGACATGAGTATGAGTAGGATTTCAAATGTCAGACTCAAAACCTTTGAGTGCATGATATTCTATGAGTCTATGAAAATATATGAAGAAACAGGGGTAACAATCTACTGAGACAGCATGACTATGTCAAATGCAAACAGTACATTATATACTAAAGTTCTGAGTTATCTTGGAGAGGAAGCAGTGTACTAGTCAGATGCATTTCATGGACTCTGACCCTGAGATCAAGTAAGAGAATATAAAAATGGTTGACTATTAAAAAATAGACCAGTTGGCTGAATAGTGCCCTAATGAGAAAATGGGAATAGAAGTGTTTCTGGATGATTTATTATTAGCATCCTTTCTGAAATGAGATAAAGTGCCTGGAGAGATACACTGCCTGTTCCTTGACCTTGCTGAGATACGTCATATGAACAGCAGACCCACAAAGCACATTCTCAAAGGAAAGAAATAACGTATTTGTTATTTATTAGACTTCATTCACTAGAAAAATAGTTACCTAGTGCTTATCATCCAACCATGTGAATAAAAATACCTGGGAAAGTTAGTAAGACCATAATGCACCTAGAATTATTGGTGTGGTGGTGCAGACCCAATAGCAATTGATTATCAGTGCTTAAATGCTAATACAGCCCTGCTGACAGCTGCTGTTCCAAACATTGAAAACTTAACAGCTACCTTGCAAGAAGCTGCACACCCATGGATGACAGGACTAGACGTAAAAAATATGTTTTTTATGGTCCCCTTACAGGAAAAAGATTAAAATGAAATTTGCTTTTAGTGGGGAAGGTGTACAGTACAACTTTAACAGACACTTAGAGGGATATAAATATTCTCCCATGACTGTTCATGCTGCACTTGCTGAACTTGTGCAGTCACTCTTCCACTAGATGTGAAACTATCAGTACATCAATGATATTGATATTAACCTTCTCTACCAGTGGTGAAAGCAGCAGCATCAGTGCATGGTCCTATGGCAGTGGAATGGAGTTTTGCAGAACATGGTAGTTACTGCAATCTATTCCAAACTGACCCTGAAGGACCAAAGAGACCATTAATCAGCTCAACTGCTTTTAGAAAGGCAGAATGCAGGTTTTCTGACAGGGAAAAAGAAATTTTGTCTCTAGTCTGAGCTACTAAGGGTAACTCATCTGGCAAAACCCTGCCAAGACTTCA
This sequence comes from Florisuga fusca, assembly GCA_038090715.1. NCBI lineage: Eukaryota > Metazoa > Chordata > Aves > Apodiformes > Trochilidae > Florisuga > Florisuga fusca. The sequence goes on along the minus strand of JAAWXA010000005.1, from coordinate 30,599,946 downwards.
TTTTCCCTTTCCAGGAAGAATATCCATAATTATGCCAACCACCTGAAGACCTGGTTAACGGATTGGAGAACTGTTTATCCCCCTCATGGGTGTAGTATTTGCAAGCATAAACCAAATTCAGTTCACACATAAACAAGTACAATCCACAAGGGGCTCAGCATGGACCCCTTGCATTCTAAACTCCTTCTCAGAGGAAGGACTAGGTGTAGATGAATCAAGACCTAGACCCAGACTTGGTCAATAGTTCATATACAACTAGAGAGTTTAGGTGTAGGAATTTCAATGTAGTGCTTTCACACATAATTATGGGTCTAGTGTGATTTGAATTCGTTGCAAATTGAGGTTGACTGACCTAAATATATATAAATAATAAATATTTATATATAAAAATAATAAATATATATAAAAATATATATATTAAAATATATAATACATATTTATATATATTTATATATAATTATATAAAAATAAAAATATAAATTATAAAAATATAAAAATATATAATTTATAACAAATCACAAAACTGGATTATATGATTTTCTAGCAATACTTAATGAATAACCAACAATTTGTTATAATCAATCCAGAGGTTCAATTAAATATATAAAAAAGTTTCTAAGTTTTGCGCATGGTGACACACACACATATATCAGCAAGGATGAGGTTCTTTGTTACTAATATGTTACAACTAGTTACAGAAAAATACAACTTAAGCTGAAATAAGCCACTGAAAATATTTCTGTGTTCTTGGTAGAAAAATGTAGGCAGATTAGATTGCATTGAGTATATCATAGTCTAAAAAGAAGTGACAGAGAATGACGAAGGAGGGCCAAAGAAAAAATGATTGCTTTGATATCCACTGCAGTCGCTGGCTGTTCTGGTTTGAAGGGGCACAGGATAATTCTATGGGATCTTTACAAGGAGCTACAGAGAAGGTGTTTAGGACCCTGAGGGATCCAGATAGCAGAACAGAGAGGTGTCAGTATTGTCTCCCATTTCCTGCCATACCTTATGAAAGGCAGGAGGGTGGGAAACCCTCTCTGCCTGCTCCCCTCTTCCTTGCTGCTTGGGTTTTCATTGCCCTCTCTTCTTACCTAAGAGCCCCGTCGTTTGTGCCTGGAGTGCTCTTTGTCATCTGCAGGATCTGAATCCATCAGGTGCTGGGAAAAGCCTTGGACTCTTTTCCAGAGTTGGTCCTGATGCGAGGGTCTTCTGACAATCAGTGACCCCTACAACCAAGTTTTGTATATATTCCTACGTTTGTTTCTAATCCCATGTGTTCCTATCCCTTCCTTGTTTCAGTAAACTTGTTCTAGTTTTAACTTCCAACCTTTAACTTCCTTTATTCCCCTTTAATCTTTAATTCTGTTCTATGTATTGTGGTTTGACCTCACCAAAACACTGGCAGAGTACAGCATGTCCCAAATCCTAATCTAACCAGCCAAATGGTAACCCAGAGC
>JAAWXA010000005.1:30483223-30598467 GCA_038090715.1 Florisuga fusca | reverse complement strand
TCTGCTATCTGGATCCCTCAGGGTCCTAAACACCTTCTCTGTAGCTCCTTGTAAAGATCCCATAGAATTATCCTGTGCCCCTTCAAACCAGAACAGCCAGCGACTGCAGTGGATATCAAAGCAATCATTTTTTCTTTGGCCCTCCTTCGTCATTCTCTGTCACTTCTTTTTAGACTATGATATACTCAATGCAATCTAATCTGCCTACATTTTTCTACCAAGAACACAGAAATATTTTCAGTGGCTTATTTCAGCTTAAGTTGTATTTTTCTGTAACTAGTTGTAACATATTAGTAACAAAGAACCTCATCCTTGCTGATATATGTGTGTGTGTCACCATGCGCAAAACTTAGAAACTTTTTTATATATTTAATTGAACCTCTGGATTGATTATAACAAATTGTTGGTTATTCATTAAGTATTGCTAGAAAATCATATAATCCAGTTTTGTGATTTGTTATAAATTATATATTTTTNAGAATGCAGGTTTTCTGACAGGGAAAAAGAAATTTTGTCTCTAGTCTGAGCTACTAAGGGTAACTCATCTGGCAAAACCCTGCCAAGACTTCATTTTCCCTTTCCAGGAAGAATATCCATAATTATGCCAACCACCTGAAGACCTGGTTAACGGATTGGAGAACTGTTTATCCCCCTCATGGGTGTAGTATTTGCAAGCATAAACCAAATTCAGTTCACACATAAACAAGTACAATCCACAAGGGGCTCAGCATGGACCCCTTGCATTCTAAACTCCTTCTCAGAGGAAGGACTAGGTGTAGATGAATCAAGACCTAGACCCAGACTTGGTCAATAGTTCATATACAACTAGAGAGTTTAGGTGTAGGAATTTCAATGTAGTGCTTTCACACATAATTATGGGTCTAGTGTGATTTGAATTCGTTGCAAATTGAGGTTGACTGACCTAAATATATATAAATAATAAATATTTATATATAAAAATAATAAATATATATAAAAATATATATATTAAAATATATAATACATATTTATATATATTTATATATAATTATATAAAAATAAAAATATAAATTATAAAAATATAAAAATATATAATTTATAACAAATCACAAAACTGGATTATATGATTTTCTAGCAATACTTAATGAATAACCAACAATTTGTTATAATCAATCCAGAGGTTCAATTAAATATATAAAAAAGTTTCTAAGTTTTGCGCATGGTGACACACACACATATATCAGCAAGGATGAGGTTCTTTGTTACTAATATGTTACAACTAGTTACAGAAAAATACAACTTAAGCTGAAATAAGCCACTGAAAATATTTCTGTGTTCTTGGTAGAAAAATGTAGGCAGATTAGATTGCATTGAGTATATCATAGTCTAAAAAGAAGTGACAGAGAATGACGAAGGAGGGCCAAAGAAAAAATGATTGCTTTGATATCCACTGCAGTCGCTGGCTGTTCTGGTTTGAAGGGGCACAGGATAATTCTATGGGATCTTTACAAGGAGCTACAGAGAAGGTGTTTAGGACCCTGAGGGATCCAGATAGCAGAACAGAGAGGTGTCAGTATTGTCTCCCATTTCCTGCCATACCTTATGAAAGGCAGGAGGGTGGGAAACCCTCTCTGCCTGCTCCCCTCTTCCTTGCTGCTTGGCTGTGCCTGGAGTGCTCTTTGTCATCTGCAGGATCTGAATCCATCAGGTGCTGGGAAAAGCCTTGGACTCTTTTCCAGAGTTGGTCCTGATGCGAGGGTCTTCTGACAATCAGTGACCTCTACAACCAAGTTTTGTATATATTCCTACGTTTGTTTCTAATCCCATGTGTTCCTATCCCTTCCTTGTTTCAGTAAACTTGTTCTAGTTTTAACTTCCAACCTTTAACTTCCTTTATTCCCCTTTAATCTTTAATTCTGTTCTATGCATTATGGTTTGACCTCACCGAAACACTGGCAGAGTACAGCATGTCCCAAATCCTAATCTAACCAGCCAAATGGTAACCCAGAGCAGTAGCATTCATGTCACCAAAGGGAAATTATGCTTTCAATACATAATACATATATCTTATCCAGTTGATACATAATAAGAAACAGAAAAAACTATAGAGTGATACTATTTTCATACATAGTCTCCCCTCCCCCGTTTTTTTTTTTTTTCCTTTTTGACATCCCTGTGCATTAACTGACTCAAATTTATGTAACTTCAATTGGACCTCTCTTTGCCAAACTGTAACATCTGCTCTAAAGGAGGATTTTCAGTTAGTGGATTNATGGTAGTTACTGCAATCTATTCCAAACTGACCCTGAAGGACCAAAGAGACCATTATTAATCAGCTCAACTGCTTTTAGAAAGGCAGAATGCAGGTTTTCTGACAGGGAAAAAGAAATTTTGTCTCTAGTCTGAGCTACTAAGGATAACTCATCTGGCAAAACCCTGCCAAGACTTCATTTTCCCTTTCCAGGAAGAATATCCATAATGATGCCAACCACATGAAGACCTGGTTAAAGGATTGGAGAACTGTTTATCCCCCTCCTGGGTATAGTATTTGCAAGCATAAACCAAATTCAGTTCACACATAAACAAGTACAATCCACAAGGGGCTCAGCATGGACCCCTTGCATTCTAAACTCCTTCTCAGAGGAAGGACTAGGTGTAGATGAATCAAGACCTAGACCCAGACTTGGTCAATAGTTCATTTACAACTAGAGAGTTTAGGTGTAGGAATTTCAATGTAGTGCTTTCACACATAATTATGGGTCTAGTGTGATTTGAATTAGTTGCAAATTGAGGTTGACTGACCCAAATATATATAAATAATAAATAAATATATATATATAAAAATAATAAATATATATAAAAATATATAATACATATTTATATATATATTTATATATAAATATATAAATTATAAAAACAAAAATAAAAATATAAATTATAAAAATATAAAAATATATAATTTATAACAAATCACAAAACCAGATTATATGATTTTCTAGCAATACTTAATGAATAACCAACAATTTGTTATAATCAATCCAGAGGTTCAATTAAATATATAAAAAAGTTTCTAAGTTTTGCGCATGGTGACACACACACATATATATGTTACAACTAGTTACAGAAAAATACAACTTAAGCTGAAATAAGCCACTGAAAATATTTCTGTGTTCTTGGTAGAAAAATGTAGGCAGATTAGATTGCATCAAAATGTTCAAGTTAAATATTAACATAAATTAAGCATCAGACATATTGGTGGCCTAGAAAGCTGTACGTAGAAAAATTTAACTATTGTGTTGCAATACACAGAATACCACGAAGAATTAGAACTGTGGAAAGATTTTCACAAAATACTTAAAACTGTATTGCGGTTTGGTTGTTTGGGTTTTTTGGGGTTTTTTGTTTTAGGGTTTTTTGTTGTTGTTGTTGTTTTTGGTTTTGTTTTTTCATGAGGTATTTCCATCTGATTCAAATATACTTAGGTGTCACGGTTCTACTTTATATAAACCATCAAAGTTCAAGAAGCAGCACCTTCATCTGTTCTCAGAGTACAGTATCATTTCACATTTTTACAACCAGCTGACTAATTTTCCTGTTACACTATCTAACATCTAACAAAGTCACAGTTCTATGAAACATTTCCCATGATATCAAAATAAATCTGCTTCTTGTCTGTCATAAAACGAAAAAACAAACAAAAACAGTGAACAAAACCCACCAAAGAAAGTGAGACTAAAAGTGAGAATAAGAGATTACTATCCGCCCGCTGCCAGAAGTAGAGGAACCAGCAAGCTACCATGAAAACCAAAAAGAGTTCTTCCTTTTCACCTGGAATCAGTATTTTCATTTGGGGAAAAAAAAAAAAAAAAAAAAAGAAGCAAAAGGGGGGCCAGGGGGGCTGAGGTGGAGAGGGAGAGAAAAATAAAAAGGTTGAGAAAGTGGTTGACTTCAATATCTTTTTTCCTGCCCAAGATCATAAATAAATTCAGATTTGGAGTGACCTCCAACAATAAAATAGAGATGTTCTGAGAGAAACTTCATGTTAAATATTTTAGAACCTAGCAGGCCTAATTTTTGCATCATTGACTCAGGAAAGTTATTTTATTTTAAACACTTCATAAAATTGTAATTATTACACATCAGTACTTTTTAAGTCCTTAAGGAATATTTACACCTAAAGTGCTAAAATTACAGATGAACTGAAATCCCAAATGTTCTAGATATTACAGAAAACCATAATAAAGAGTATATCATAGTCTAAAAAGAAGTGACAGAGAATGACGAAGGAGGGCCAAAGAAAAAATGATTGCTTTGATATCCACTGCAGTCGCTGGCTGTTCTGGTTTGAAGGGGCACAGGATAATTCTATGGGATCTTTACAAGGAGCTACAGAGAAGGTGTTTAGGACCCTGAGGGATCCAGATAGCAGAACAGAGAGGTGTCAGTATTGTCTCCCATTTCCTGCCATACCTTGTGAAAGGCAGGAGGGTGGGAAATCCTCTCTGCCTGCTCCCCTCTTCCTTGCTGCTTGGCTGTGCCTGGAGTGCTCTTTGTCATCTGCAGGATCTGAATCCATCAGGTGCTGGGAAAAGCCTTGGACTCTTTTCCAGAGTTGGTCCTGATGCGAGGGTCTTCTGACAATCAGTGACCTCTACAACCAAGTTTTGTATATATTCCTACGTTTGTTTCTAATCCCATGTGTTCCTATCCCTTCCTTGTTTCAGTAAACTTGTTCTAGTTTTAACTTCCAACCTTTAACTTCCTTTATTCCCCTTTAATCTTTAATTCTGTTCTATGCATTATGGTTTGACCTCACCGAAACACTGGCAGAGTACAGCGTGTCCCAAATCCTAATCTAACCAGCCAAATGGTAACCCAGAGCAGTAGCATTCATGTCACCAAAGGGAAATTATGCTTTCAATACATAATACATATATCTTATCCAGTTGATACATAATAAGAAACAGAAAAAACTATAGAGTGATACTATTTTCATACATAGTCTCCCCTCCCCCGTTTTTTTTTTTTTTCCTTTTTGACATCCCTGTGCATTAACTGACTCAAATTTATGTAACTTCAATTGGACCTCTCTTTGCCAAACTGTAACATCTGCTCTAAAGGAGGATTTTCAGTTAGTGGATTTTATGACCTCAGACACTCTGCAGTACGATCCCAGTGAAAATATTTCATCTTTTTGATGTTAAAAGCCAAATTTGTCACAGGTGTGCTGATTCCCATCTTTGCTGGAAAGCTGAAATCTGTTTCTCCTGGTAACTCTACAAAGTCATACCAAAAGTGGCAGAGACTAAATAAGAGGAGGAGGTGATGACCACAACCAAGGTTCTGACTGTGTAAAGGCTGAACTATGGACACCTCACACCAGTAAGAAGTTTCTTCAATCAAAAGTGAAATGTAAGGTTCCTTGCAATGACATCAGTGGATGAAAATACTTAGAACTTTAAAACTAGGCCTAGTTAAGAGAAATATGCATGAGAGGAGCAAAATTTGTGTATCTACTTTGTTCTGTACTATCTGTTTCCTTGAACTGAAGCTATTATTCTAGGAAATCCAGTAGATGTTAAAAATAATATTTTTTTTTTAAGTATTATTTAGTTTCTTTGAAATATAAATCACAAGAAATGAAAAACATTAACAACAGTTGCAAAGATCTCTGAAATAACCTACACTTCTAAAATAATTTTAATTTGGATAAAAAATAACTACTCACTCATGCTCTTAATACCAACCATATCTGTGTTTCTTCACATATTAAAAATCAGATTTATGGTATCAGAAAATAGGTGAAATCTATTATCCACAGATAAAAAAAGAAATATATTGTAATGTAGTGGTCTTCAGAATGTTTGAAGACTCTAGCTTAGAAATGTAAGATGATAGTTCATTTTCCTGTTCTTAATGACTCAGGGAGACGCAGGTTCAACATGATATTCTCTTTTAATGAAAAATACTGTTTGCTGTTTATTTAAGGATCTTTATTTTTTTATATACTATCTTCTCCTTACTATTAACTCAACTGAAGATGTTTAGTAGCTTTTAGTTGACTGTATGGCCACAACAGGACATATTCAGCAGAAAAAAATGCGGAAAATATCAAGGACTTGTTGGTAGTACAGGAATATATTTAAAACCAGAAAATATTGGGTTTATGGGAAGCTGCAGGAAAGTGTTAAAAACAATGCTTAACTGTATTTTATGAGTATAGGGCAACATAAATAATATCCTACAAATCTTAAGAAAAAAATATTTTTAAAAATGTATTTGCGTGTTGAAAAGGTATTTAATTCTGCTGGAGAGCTATATTTTGAGGCTGTGTACAAAGACTGAGGCAACCAGAGCCATAAAAGACTCTGTCGTAATAGTTACATAATGTTCTGTGACAATTATTCCCAAAAATTTAATTATAGTCTATCAGGACTTCACAACTCTATCCTATGTATCTTAGCATTGGTAGGAATATTTGTTCTCTAATACCAGCTATTTTATTGAAACTCCTTAACATCACACAAAAAAAAAATCACATCTTTGGTGCTAAAGAATCAGTATTATGGAAAAAAATAATTCTTAACTATTTGAAACAGCAGTCTGTAATATTTGTTTTTTTCAGTACTTAAGCAAAACCACCAACCCATTACAATGTGAAACAAATAAATGTATTCCTCTTCTTTAAATTATAAATCTATCTTCTATGTTCACATTTTTTTAAATTTAGAATATAGTGACTAATTTCTTATGAGTATTAATCAGTAGAAGAAAAGAACTATAAAGAAATAATGTAGATAAATGTAGAAATGTAGATATATCTAGGGTATTTCAGTTATGTGTATTTGCTTTGGTAAAACCAAACTTTGGTATTACTGCACACCTTTCTGTAGTATTGTTCTATAGTTAAACATCGAAATGAACAATACATAAACAGAAATACACAAATAAAATGTTTTGAAATTGATCTTTTTAAATTCAGGGTAACCATGGACATTAAAAAGCTGGTCATTAAAAGCTCATGGAACTGAACAACTCTAGCCTAAATTTTTCTTGCAACCCTGCATTTTCAAACAGCATCCCATCTGCTGACATGGATCTAGAGGCCTCCTATGTGGTTTGGAGCTTTTCCAGCACCTGCAGATTCTGTCAGAAGTACACTCAGATCCCACAAAGATGTCTGCCAATTTTAGTATATGAAATAACACTAAGTTTATTAAATCCATAAGCCTTCGTAAGAAGGTGACACCAGAAAACTTACAAGAACATTACATTAAAGATGCTACCTATCTAGTTGTTCTAAGAGGTTTCTGTACCACTGCTGGCAGCATTACAATAAAAAGCCTCACACTGCCAGATGCTCCAATGTTTGGTATAGCAGGGGCAAATAACTAAAAGGATATTTACAAACCAAGTGAATGTTAAATCTTTTTTATTCAACACACTGGTAATTGCCTCTTTAACAAAGGACCGTTCATGCAGAAGGCTTAATCTTTAGATACACAGCATCCAGACTTTGCTAAAGCTGCAAATTACATAAACTACCCATTAAAAGGAGCAGCTCTTAATTTTATTGTGTTGCAAATACATTTCTACTACCATCACACAATGAGTTTTTCCTGATGTTTCATTGCCTACTGTGCTGAATATCCACCTCCGTCAAAAACATGTCATGCTTATTAGGATGACTGGCACCATAAGGTGAACACTTGGCCTTTGTAGAGATCATCCACCAAAGAAATAAAAAAAATTGATACTACATAAGAAAAAGGCAGCTGACTTGAGTATTGTATCCAATAGACTGAAATTAAGTCTGAGTATAACAATACAAAGGACACCAAATTTTGGAGTAAATTGATAGGTTTAATGAGAAATTTCATAAACTGAAATTAATAGAGTACTATTTAGTTTCATAAACTAAACTGAATGTTGTCAGGAAAGCTGAAGTTTGTGATAGGCGTTAGTTACTGATACAGAAAGCTGGTGTGGCAACATCTAAAAATCTATTCTTATTCAAATGGTCTGAATTTCCTGAAAGGAAACCCTCTGGTTTCTTCAGCAGTGTGAGACTTTGCCAGCCCTAAAAAATAAATGGATAAACAAACAACTAAAACAACCCCCCAAACCCCAAGATCAATAATTGTATCTGGAACAGTTTGAAAATCTAATTTCATAAGGCATCATGTACAAAATTCATAGAAATGAGAGTTTAGGTTTGTTTGGTTTTTTTTTTCAGTGATTGACTACTTTCAGTTCCTGTCTTTCAAAACTAGCAAATAATCTACCAAATAGAAGAGGACCTATGTATTTGAAATTATTGCATTCACGTTTGATCAAAAAGAAATACGCAAAATAGCACTGTGAAGCTAGAAATAAAAACAACTGTCCTAATAAGTATCAGGGATACTTATCATTGATCTGACAACAGATGGTATAATATTTTACTCATTCTTTCAAAGTAATCAGGTAAAAAGACCTGGAGAATAGCAGTTTTTATTCCAACTGGAATCACTCAGAAATACCATACAATTATTGTAATAATTAATATAATTAATAATTAATTAAAAAACCAAGTTATGTCTGTATGGGGTCATAAGAATACCAGAACAGATCTGGAAGTCCTGGAGAACAGTTTGATAAATTGCATTTCAGTTTTTTAGAGGACTTTCTTTGTTTTAAATACATTTATTGTATACAAGTCATTTTTCTTTAGCAACTTTTAGAATGAAAGCTAAACAGAATCATGTTTTTTCACCTCAATTTAGAGAACCAAACCAATTTCTTTTTTTTACTTAGGCATATAAAACATTTTTGTTTCCATTTTTTATATATTTATAAAAGTTGTAATTTATGACAATTTAATGACAAATTATGAAATGCTTTTGAATTATCTTGCACAAAATGACATAGTATTAACCAAGATGAAATAATTCAGGATTGCAATCATTGTTTTCTTCTAGTGACTTTGTCTAGAAAAGAATCAGAATATTTCACCACTAACTTGATACTTATTGCAAAGAACCTCCTGAATTGGGACTTTCAGAGCCATGTCAATTCTCTCATGAAAAATTTTTCCTCTATGTTAAGTTATTAAATCTTGCCATTATCAGTGTTCATTCAGAAATATAAATGCAATCTTTTGACCCCCATGTTATGCCCTGTGGAAACTCATTTGCCACACTATATTGGCTTCTCCTTTTCAGACTAATCTTTGTTCCTGTGCATATGAATACATGTATCAGTCCATTAACAATTTTCTGCAAGTACATAAAGCCATGGAACACTGCAATCAGCTGAAGCTCAGATTGAACTTTTTTTTTATAAAGTTTTTACAGAAATGCTGGTCGTATGCCAGTACACAGAATCACAGAATTACTGAGGCTTGAAGAGACCTCTGAGATCACCAAGTCCAGCCAATGACCTAACACCACCACATGGCTAGGTCATGGCACTAAGTGCCACATCCAGCCTGTCCTTAGACACCTTCAGGGAGGGTGATTCCACCACTTCCCTGGGCAGTCCACTCCAACATCTGACCACCCTCTCCATGAGGAAGTGCTTCCTGATATCCAACCTAAACCTCCCCTGGTGCAGCTTCAGGCCATGCCCTCTCCTCCTGTCACTCGCTGCCTGGGAGAAGAGCCCGACCCCCACCTGACTACAACCTCCCTTCAGGCAGAGAGTGTTAAGGTCCCCCCTGAGTCTCCTCCATGCTAAACAACCCCAGCTCCCTCAGCCTCTCCTTATGACTTTCCCCTGAGTCCTTCACAGCCTCATCGCTCTCCTCTAGACCCGCTCCAGCACCTCAATATCCTTCTTGAAGTGAGGGGCCCAGAACTGTACACAGTACCTGAGGTGAGGCCTCACCAGAGCTGAGTAAAAGTGCAGAATTACATCCCCAGCCCTCTTGGCCACACTATTCCTGATACAAGCCAGGATGCCATTCGCCTTCTGGGCCACCTGGGCACACTGCTGGCTCATGCTAAACCGGTTGCCAACCAATACTCCCAGGTCCCTCTCTGCTGGGCCACTCTCCAGCCACTCTTCCCCTAGTCTGTAGCTCTCCCTGGAGCTATTGTGGTCCAGTGTAGGACCCTCTACTTGATCTTGTTGAGCTTCACACTCTTAGCCTCAGCTCACTGACCCAGGCTTTCCAGGTTCCCCTGCAGCATCTTCCTACCCCCTGTCAGATCGACATTCCTCCCCGGTTTGGTGTCATCCGTGGATTCACCAAGGGTAGACTCAATCCCCTCATCCAGGTCGTCCATAAAGATGTTGAATAGCACTGGGCCCAGTACTGATCCCTGGGGGACACCACTAATCAATGGACACCAACTGGATGCTGCAGCATTCACCACCATTCTCTGGGCCTGGTCATCCAACCCATTTTTAACCCAGCATAGAGTGCACCTGCCCAAGCTGCAGACTGCCAGCTTTTCCAGCAGGATGTTGCGGGAGATAGTGTCCTGCAAAAAGCTTTGCTGAAGTCAAGGCAGACCACAGCATTCCCCTCATCCACTGGTCAGGCAGGACCTTCCTTTCCTAAACCCGTGTTGGCTGGGCCTGATCCCCTGGTGGTCTTTTACATGCCACTTGATGGAGCTCAGGATGCTCTGCTCCATAAACAGTTGTTTATTTATCAAAAACAGGAAAAAAAATTCATCCACTATCTGTTTTAATTGCAGAGGTTTTGCAGAATTCAAATTACAGTTCTGAAAGAAAAGTTATATGTGTCCTGTTTCTAAACCATCTCTGTACTATACTGCATTTCCAGTCTTGTGACAGATTTTATTGGCTGTGGCACACAAACTGGAGAAATACATTAAGATGAAGAAATGTTCTTGTCTGTGATTAAAGGAAAAGTTGTATGTAATGACCTGTTGTCAACAAAGTGTCACATAACATTTTAATGGAAGAATTTCAAGGGAGCTAAGCAATTAGATTTCTCTGTATAGCCTAGAAAATACAGTACAATGGTAAACATGCAATAAAATCTGACAACTTTAGTTTAAGGCATGCAAAACAGACTACTACTCTTTGCAGGAAAACATTTTAAAAAGTGAAATGTGCATGTATAGAGAACAGCTTTATCGGATGTTACTTACTGTTATAACTAACACCCGAGTAAAAATGTGCTTAGGGTATTTGAAAATCATTCTCTTTATTTTCACCTTGATGTTTTGCTAAATTAAATTAAAAAACTATAACAATGCCTGGGTAAGCAGACAGAAGCAAAAGAAAATCTGCAAATCCAATTCAGACATTTGAAAAGCATATAGATGAAACTAACAGTTAAGTCTTGATAATAAAAATAGGTAGATTAAGTGAAGATGCACTGTGCATTGATTTGCTTTGCACTTTGTGAGCATTGTTATAATAAAATTACAGGTTTTAAAATTTTTCTATTCTACATCTCAGTTTCAAATGTAAAATGATGGTTTTAGAGTCAGATGTAGCAATGTTAAAATACAGGCAAACTGCAGTGTTGTCAAAAGAAAAAAAAAAAAGCAACATACTCCTGGAGAAGGAACTTCATGAAGGACAGGTAAATGGGCTGTGGATATATAAGTTATGTCTGAAGGATGCTGTTCCTAATTGTTCAGAGAGAAAATAAGGGATATATCTGGCATAGATAAAACCTAATTTGTGTAAAAAATAAAATGCATAAAACCAAAAAATCTGAAAAGTTGATATGAAAAATTATAATAGAAAAGTCTTAGCCTTGAAAATAAATCCCTTGGTCATCACCCAGTTAGTAACTGGTTCACTTTTTGATACAAAAATAAAACCTCAAAGTGCTTTTAGGATGAATAAGGAGTGCCACTTCTTAGATAGATTAATACAATAACAAGAACATTATAAGAGCATGTTTGATTTTCAAGGAAGTTAATTGGAAGTAAAATGTTCTGGAATAATACAGCATTTGGGGTGTCAGCAGTTGACATTGTATGGTATTCACCAGACTCACACTAGGGAGCACAAAAAAACACCTGAGCATAACCACTTTGATGCCCTCCCTTTTCAGGACAAGTCTTTAAAATCAAGTGTCATATGCTCCTGTCTTCATTTCTGAAATTACCTCCCAAGAATTCTCAGCATGGTTCTTCTGCCTCACTAAGTCTGCATGAATGTTGCTGACAACAACTAGTGAAAACTAGTGACACTAGTGAAAACTGATACTAAGCTAGTGGAACGAAAAGTCAATCATTCCTTTTCCTTTGAGTTTTCAGTATAGAAGAGAGTTCTTCCTACACATAAGGTATATAAGAAGTCTCACTATATACAAAATACCACATATATTCCACGTCATCCAAAGCGTGCCTGTATCATTTCCTGTAACTTCTATTCACACTGGAGTACCATCTTATCTGTGAGGATCTAACTATCATTATAGAAAGTTTATTATGTATAAAAGCAAAAAAAAAAAAAAGAGCTGTGTTAGCATAGTCCCTGAGAAGCAATAAAACATGTCCCAGCCAGATGGTTTAGTCACAGTAAAGGAGTCGAGAGAATAAGGTTCTTCGAAAAGTGGAGTAATTAAAAAAGCTAAGGATATGTAACTATCTTTCCTAATCATGACCTCTGAAATCCCTGAAGTGATGTTGAGAATTTCTGAGCAGTTTCATATAAATGGGTTCAGTGGGTATGTTACATACAACTTAATTCCTTACTACAGTGATTTTTCAGCTGCAAGAAAAGGAATATAGTCACTCTCAATACCTCCATGAGATCATGCGTAGGATCCATACTTTATGATTTGTAGTGATGAATGATGCTATGAGTCTAGGAATTAAAAAAAATATATAAATACACAGAAGCTGAAAAAGCTGATAAGTACTCTAATATGATGGAGTCTAAGTTGCCTGGAATATTTATTGGAGCTGAAGGCTAATACCTTGTATCTCAGTTTACCTGCATGAGAACACAGAAAGATACAGAAGCCTCACCGTTGCTGAACTTAATTTTAAAACAAGTTTATGTTTACAGTCAAATAATGAAGACTAAATAGAAAACACCTCAAAACAGAGTCATTATCTTAGTATCTGGTAAAAAATCTGCACCCTTAAGTGAAAATTCTTTTTTGGTATTTACGGCAGATATTAGAAGAGGAATGGGAATTCTTCAAGGATTCTGAAAAAGGTATTTCTAAGTTAACTTTAAGAGCTCTCACTAAGTCTAGAATTAGTTCTAGCAAGATCTGTAACAATTATAACTGTTTTGTAAGTATGTTGTTAGACTATGCTTAAATGTGTAAAATTTTCTGCCTAAAGAGGAGATACTAGTTTCCTGTACTCTCATATATTTATGTGATTTATTCTGGATACTTCTGTCCCATCACATTTAGGCTTCAGAATTTTTTCATCTTGTATCTGTTCTTTACCACAATTATGAAAGGCATGGAGCAAGCCAACAGTGATGCATTTCAGAACAGAATACTATTTTGTTAATAAAAAGCATTCTGTTTTATTTTCTTTTGCCTTGTTTTGTGATTTATTTTTTTTTATTATTTTTTATTCTTCTACAAAGTGCACTATCCTTAATTCAGCTGTGCTGCAGGAGTTCATATGATGGCTGTTACAGCGGTAATGCCTTTGACATGTAAAAACAGAGGTCCAAAAGAGATTTTAATACATAGAAGTATAATAAACTAATAAGCCTCTATCTTCAAGGGCTGTTCTGTGTTTGTGTGTAGAAAGATATTTAGCACAAGTATGCTGCATTACTGCCAATAAGAAAAAAAATGGTTTAACTATTAAAAGGATTTATACAACAGAAATACCGGTTCCTCAGATATGAAGGCTGCTTAGCAACATAGTGAATGAAAAATAATGAGCTGAACTGAAACTGTACATAACTGTAGTTACGTAGAATGCAATTACCCAATTTGGAAGGAGGCCACAGAAAGAGAAGACAAATTTTGCCATCTGTTAGAGTCACATAACCTCCCTACAATCAATGGGCAGAGTTTGGCTCAGCACCGGCTAAACCCTTCGAGTCATGGGACTTAATCACTGCAAGTGGTCAGGACCTTGGATCTCTGCCACTTTTAAAGAAGGAATAGACATTTGATAGATTATCTTTAAACAGCTGCCTCTAACAGAAACCATACCAATCTTCTAAACAATAAGAAACTTCTACTGCCACACAAATTACTTAGAATGCAATCTGCCAGCCTGGAGGCACAAGGTGGGAGAATCAGGTATCTCATCTGAAATGGGCTGTATTGCAGACTGACCATACTTTTTTCAGAGAATTCAAATTACGAAAGATAAGTAATCTTTTATTTCTGAATTGATCTTGTCCCATGGTTTGTAGCCAGTTGAAATGCTGCTTCGTAAAAACATCAGTATATCAGAAAAGATCTAACACAGGAGCTATATGCAATGTTTTGATAAAGGGTGTCAATTTGAAGCATGGAGAGGCAACTCTATTTACACCATAATGACTCCTCAACAGAACCAGAAAGAATATTAAAGGTTCTGAGCCTTAATGTTGTTCCACACTAGTGCTATCCATTACCTGAAATCTCTTAGAAGTTTTTGACATTTGTCTAAAACATGATTTAATGAAAACGTTTAGTTAATCTCACTTTTTAAATATATCTTTGAAGTTTCTTTTCCCTCTGTCAAGTAAACTCCTACTCTTTTGAAAATATAAGATGAATTTGAATTCTAAATAGACAAACGTGGCCATTTTATAGGAAAGATTTTCACAAGGGGGGTAACCTTGCTTTATCCATAGAAGTGTTTAGATAGTAAGTTTATTTTAAGCTTCATCTGACCAAACACAACACCAAAATCTAAACCTGTACATAAACAACAGTGAATGACTATTATACACAGCTGAATAATGTTTGTGTTTAAAATACTGAAGGAACTTAATAAACTGTGTACCACAGGGAGCATATAATATAACAGTCTATCTTATGGCAACAGTTGAACAGCCTGTTTCATTTGTATTTTTCTTAAAATGTAAGGAGTGTAAAGTTGCATTGGACTTCAAGATAGTGAAACATAAAAATAAAATCTGTAAGGATTTTTTTTCTCCTTGCTTTACAGGAGCAATATTGCTCCTAAGAGCTTTGTTGACAGTCAAATATTTTGTTATCATAATTATTTATGTATGTTAGTATTGCCTGAGGTTACTCAATAAATGGAGATTATATTTTAAATTATTTTCCCTTTATTATAATCAAAGATATGTACAGAAGTTCCTGGTGATCTTTTCATGCTGACTTAACATCATCTGGAACCCTGTAGAAGAGAAATGTGAGAAAAGACTTACAACTTACCTTCTAATTCAGTTCCTTCCAAGTAAATGCTAGCACAATACTGTACATTTAAATTCCAGAATTTAAAAACTTCTCCCACCACATGTGTTATATTAGATGTGGGGCTGTCGTAATGTCTGGGTTTTATTAGTTTTTATCAAATGACAAACTGCTGGATTCAAATTACATGCCTGTTTTTTGAAAATTATCACATTTATACGGTATATAACTGCACTTTATGATCTTATTAAGCAAGAATAAGGTGGGAAAAAAGGAGAACCTTTTATTTCTTTCATAGACTTTCTTGCATAAAAGGTATAAAAATTGCATTTGCTCCCTATGATCAGTCAGATAGATCAGTAACAGAGACTCACTGAACCATAAATATTGCAGTGTTACAAGCATAATCTAGACCAATTCCTCAGATACTATCCATATACTCCTTCTAATCATCTTTAGCATAAAAAACAAAAAACCCAAAACTTTCCAAGGCCATGTATGGTAGCAATAGATCTCTTCTAAACAGCTAAAACTATAAGTAGGAAGCCCCAAACTTGGCTGACCAGAACATATTCTGTTTACTTTCTTCTGTTTCTTCTGAAAGTAATCTGTTACTTCTGCAATATTTTTCTTCCCACACTACTGTGTTTTTTCTTTTTTCCTGCTTTATTACTCCCCAGTGGTATTAAGATGGACAGCTAAGCATAGTCTCATTACATGTTTTATGTTGCACAGTTTAACTCCTGTAAGACATGAAAAAAGATGTATAGTTAAAGCAAGTTACTGCCGTAACTTTTATCTTCCAGTTCTAAGTACAATTATTTTCTTAGTGGTTAGTTTTCATATCTCTTCTTCCACTTCTACTTGATTTCAATCACAGACGTGAATTTTGAAAGAGATAGGCAGCAAGAACTTCAGATTTTTTTTTACTTATTTTTCTTTATGACTAGATTTTCTTCTTCCCCATTCAGCAGTGGGCTCACATCTCCTATGGACGGGAGTTGCCACAATCCCATCTTGTTATCCTTTGCATTCCTTTCCAGTTTTATATGTAAGCATCTGTAAGTTTTATTATTCCTTTGAAGACTTGGTCAATTCAGACATCTTGAATGCTTTGTTTTACTTCATTAAGATGGCTACGTGATCTTCCATCAAATTTTCCAGCCTTCCTGCATGAGGTGACTGCTTCTGAGCACTCAGTAAGTTTTCTCTAGATTTCAAGCAATTTCTAGTGATATCCTATCCTTTATGGCAGTTTCTCAGACCTTAGCTTATAACTACCTTAACAACCTAAAGTACAGTTTCCTAAGAAAATCAACGATTCTGCTCCCTTTGCAAGACTCCCTGTAAAACCATTAATTCAGTCAGGTCAAGGTAGTCACAGACTGAGTTGCCCAAGATGATCACATACAACACTGCAGGTGAAATAGAGCATTACTCCAGATGGCCCTGAACCTGTTTATTGCTGTTTGAGCATCCTGATCAATGGATCTCCTTAGTTCCAGGTACAAAGAATGGTGGACATGAGTTCACTCCACAAGTTACTGTGTTCAGGAGACAATAGTTTTTGCTCTCTGTGGTTTGTTTCTGTTTTTAAACTTGTGTTTTGTGTTTAAAGGTGTCACTGGTTAGCCTGTAGCTTTAGTGTGTCTTTCTCTTTATCCTTTCGAGCCATTATATCTAACAACCAAACTGTAATCAATACTGAAGGCGGAAAAACATGAGCCCAAATCCTGTCCATTAGGAGTTCTGTTATGTCATTTGCAATTAGAGGCTCCCAGGCTTTGCCTTTATGCACTTTATCAATCTGGACACACTCTGTGTCAAATGTTTGTGTCACTGTAGAGTATACTGTCAATTAAATTAACAAGTAAATTGTTAATTACTGATACCAACTGAATTACCTTTGCTGTTTTGGGGTTTTTTTTAATGCTTAGTTCCACAGAACTCCAAAGAAATGCATTTCATTGATTCAGCCTTCATCTGAGCTAAAATAATTGAAACTAGCTATTTCCCTACACAAGTCTTCTACAAAAAATATTGAAACAACTCAATTATCATGATTTGTTATTTTAGATATATGTTTAGTTCTGATGCTAGCCTACCATTCTGTCATTTTCAAATCTCACTTGATTTATTGATGTCCATCAACAGAAGGGACCACATTTACCCAATTCTATGTTTATCAATTTTTTTCTTTCACTGAAGACAAACAAAGTAAATTAAGTTCCTGGAATGGAGCTAGCCTTGAGTAATTTTCTTTTCCTTCTATTTATATTATTATAGAACCATTTAGGTTGGAGAAGACCCTTAAGGTAACCAAGTCTGCAGAAAGTTGGTCATTCACTTGATTGGGATCAACAGTTCAAACAGTTATTCTTACCATTACTGCCTGCTATTTTTGACTAGGCTCTACCAACCTTGCTTAAATCAAACATATATGCTACCATATGATTTTATTTTTTACATACATTAAGTGAACCTCTTACATATCAAGATTTCTACACATCTGTTTTAGACTATATGCTGGAGTATACACAGCAGCCTTTTCAGGTGTTTGTGAACAAATGGTTGTGAACAACCTGGTTCTGGTAGTTCTCCAAGGTGGCAATCTGAAGAGTTTTTAATAAACCCCACCGAACTGAAAGAATAAAATATGCATTGCTAGTTCCTGCAAACTGCTATCATTGAAGAAAAGTGTAGATTTGATATAATTTTAAATGAATAGACTGGTTTAACAATACATTAAAAAGACATCAGTATAGAGTGAGATAAAATGCAGGAGAGAAAAAATTAGTCTAACACAGTAAGGAGCAGAGATCAGATCAAAAGTTGGCAAACACAGCTAGGAAAGGAAACATTTGTAGTGTTAAAAGTTTTTTCTGTGTTTTTTAATGAAATGTTAACAGGCTTTTTCTTCTTAAAATGTTCCCTGTGATCATCAAAATGAAAAGCTACTAAGAAAAACTGGTAATTTACAAAAAAGAAAAGGCACAAATCAGTTTAATGACTGCAGCTTGTTTAAGTGAGAGGAATTGGAAAGAAGTGACAGAAAGTGAGAAAGGGGGTGCACTGTTATTCATCCTTCATCTAAATGTAGTGAAAAACTCATGAGATTCCTGAATGAAAGAAGATCCAAAGTAAGTATTTCTCATGTAATCTGCTCTCTTTTCTCAAATGTCTTTTTATATTAACACAGTCCTGTCATTGCATATGCATAAGTATTGCATATTGCTCAGGTTCAGACCTTAATACAAAATTAACCCACTATCTAGACCATGTTATGCTTGACAGATTCTTCCTGCCCACGTTGGAGCCACTAGTTTTAGCTGATTGCTTCTTAACATTCTTGGACTGACAACTGGTTATAACTCCTCCTTCATTCTTTCTACTTTGCCCTCCAGAGGACTTAATATATTAGCTGAGAAGCTAATTTTGTATCTTGCAAGTGCTCTATATTGTTAACTACACTTTGTAAAATTTATTCCACTTGATAGTAGCAAATCTCAAAAATAACCACTTTATCCTAGAAAATGGAGACTTTACAATCAACACTGACAATAGTGTTTGGAATTTCACTTACCCCATAAAAACCTTGATCACTTCAATGATTCATGTCCTAAATAGTACATAAAGTAATGACAGGATCTGACAGCATCTCAGATTGCTGCATTAATCTGCATAAATCAGACGGAATATTAACTGCATATAAAATAGCCCTTCAAAACCTACTAGGTTAGGCTATGGCTATATAAACATGCTCCAGTGAAAATTAATATGAGTCATACAGTCAAACACAATGTAGCAGAGTCAGGAAGACTAAGAACTTTTCATTTTCCTAAGAGCCTGAAAATACAAATAATCGCATTGCACATTTCATCAGAATACACAAGATAATTTCCTGGCAATAAAACAGAGAGAACAACAAACTACTTTTGTGATGTGCTAGAGTCATTTTGCCTGTAGTGCTAAGTATGATTCTGAAAAACAAAAACAAAAAAACCACAAAACAAAACAAAATCAAGGTATCTCTTTCCCTTAAAGAGAGTTTTTAAAGCAACAAAGGAAAACATATTACTCCATTACTGCAAGCATTTTTCCTTTGTTCTACTTACTTTTCTAGAAAGACTCAGAATACTTTTACAAAGTATCTGGGAATTCAGTAGATAAACAACACCATGGACTGGAAACCTGCCTTTTCATACAAACAAAAAGGTTTAAAATAAGCTGCACTTTTATAAAATCCCCTTACACTACCATACCTTGTATGTTCATAGAATCATAGAATCAGAATTAGCTGGGTTGGAAGGGACCTCAGAGATCATCAAGTCCAACCCTTCACCCACCGCTGCGGTTACCAGACCATGGCACTGAGTGCCACATCCAGTCTTTTTTTAAATGTCTCCAGGGATGGAGAATCTACCACCTCACCGGGCAGCCCATTCCAATGCCTGAAATGTTTTAGAAACAGGACTTTTTTTTTGTATGAATTCCTTATATAATCCCTTTTCTAACACTTCTAGCAGAACATGGATATTTATTTATGGTACTATACCTTATTGATACTGTGCAAACATTATTAATATAGATAAATGGTTCCTAATGCATTCTGCTATCACCATCTTTCTCTGTAAAGATCACAGAATCATAGAGTATGTTGGGTAGGAAGGGACCTTTGAACGTCATCTAGTCCAACTCCCCTGCACTAAGCAGGGACACCCTCAACTAGATCAGGTTGCTCAGAGCCTCGTCAAGCCTCACCTTGAACATCTCCAGGGAAGAGGCCTCAACCACCTCCCTGGACAACCTGTTCCATTTTTCCACCACCCTCATGGTAATTTTTTTCTTAACATCCAATCTAAATCTACTCTTTCCTAATTCAAAACCATTGCCCCTTTTCCTATCACTACAGACCCTCGCAACGATCCATCTGCAGCCTTCCTGAAGGCCCCTTCAGATACTGGAAGGCTGCTATTTGGTCTTCCTGGAGCTTCTTTTCTCCAACCCCAGCTCCTTCAGACTGTTTTCATAGGAGAGGTGTTCTAGATCCCTGATCTTTTTCATGGCCCTACTCTGGACTCGCTCCATCAGGTCCATCTCTTTCCTGTAGTGAGGGCTCCAGAGCTGGATGCAGTACTTCAGGTGAGATAAGATAACCAACCATACTGACTGTATTGAACCAATTGTTTATCTTGATGTCCTGCCCAGATTTTTAAATAACTGGGATCCTGTGGCAGTTTAAATTATGAGCAGTTCATTATGTGCAGCTAATCTACAAGCAAGCTGCTTATAAACTTTTAAAGCAAAGGTGATGTTCAGGTCAACACTAAGAAAGATCATGAAGAAGCAAGCTATGATACAAATTCCAAATTTCCAGCTAAGGTGGAACAACCAAAGCTTCTAAACTGTAGAATATATGGCAAGAGTTTGAACGTGGGAAAAAAAACCCCAAACACACCCCTATCAATGACCACAACCCTCTATCTTGCTATTACTCCTACCATTCTTATCTTTTCTTTGAGATCTGTTTGCTCAGTTCTGGGTTTTGGGTGTATTTCATGTCAGAAAGTCAGCCACGGGAAATGAAAAACCTTCTAACAAAAGTTCAAGGAAAAAAATACTTATAAAAAAATACTTATTTTTCAGGGTAAGGGAAACATTCTTTCAAGTTCATCTTCTATTCAGTTTTTACACATTGTGTTATTTTACAAGGGTTGTGTTGTTTGATAAGAAATGTGTATCATTAAATGCTTCTATACAAGCAAAGAAAGACTGAAAGGTGATTGATATGGAGAGGTCTTCTTTACACTGTAACATGACTGTGATTACAGAAAGGGGTTTTTTATAGGTTTCAAAATGCTGCTAGTGTTTCACCTCTGTCTGCCCCTTTCCACAAATTCAGACAAGAGCTAATATGTGACTTCCATGCACTTCTAGAAGTAATCCTTGAAATTAAGTATAATAATGTCAGTCCAGCCATTTTTCACAGAATGGGAAAGGCATCTACTTTCATGAGCTAAGAACACTTTATACTCCTAACCAAACTAAACCAAACTGAAAAACAAAATACTTTGAAACTGGTAAGAAAGCATTTTAAAAGCCAGACTGTTTTCAGAAAGAGGTCAGACAAAGAAGAAGAATGCATACTCTTGCACATACAGTTTTAAATTCCAAGTTCAATCTCTTTCTCATATTTTCTCTTTTGAGGGAAATATAAAATTAAGCATTCATGGGGAAATTAAACCTGACTTTAAAGAAACTGCTAAAAAATAATTTACAACTACAGTAATTAACAAAGGTGCATTGCTTCTGCCCCATGTAATTTTCCAGATAACAGACTTTATTTTATTTCACATCTCATTAAGGATTTTAATTTATAAGTCCTTCCACCCCCTTCAAATTAAATAATTCTGAGACCCAAGCAAAAATCAACTTATTTTGATTTATAATAGCATGAATGTTGCAACTTAGTTAATTATGTTCTGTTAACATTTTACAATCAAACAATGCAGTCTTTTATAAATTACCCTGTCATAGGCTCAAGGACGTACAAAAACACTGACAAAAATGTCCATACAAACACACACTGAGATAGGAAAGCAATGTGTGTATTGAAGATAGATATAGAAAGAGCAGTATCAACAATGGATTAGACTAAAATTCGTCTAAATTTAGAGTGTAAGTCTCAATAAATTTCTGAAAAATTTATAGGTTTGCAAAATAAACAGTATTATTTTTTCATATGCCAGTCAAGTCTGTCTGACAGAATCGTATACTCCACTTTGGTCACTTGAACTTTGACCTACCTCAACTTTTGACTATTTTAGCTCCCTAAGATTTCCTGAGAATTCTCAGTATTTTAACTTCAATTTTGCACTGTTCTACTTCTACTTCAGTTCTCCTACTTTTTCTGCATGCTCCTTTTTTCCCTTCTCTTTGTATAAGAATGTCACAGATGTTGGAGCTATTTTTAATTAAGAACAGAAAAAAAAGCAACTGAGACCCCAATATCTTATACAAAGTCATGCCAAGAAATCTGACAACTCCTGGAAAAAAAGCCAAAAAACAAAAAAACACAACATAACATTCCCAGTACGTATGAAGAAGGACACTATATAATGGTACATAACTGGAAAACATATTTTTTTCTAAATCTGTATATGGCCACATTTGCTATATTTCCTGAGTTCCTAGAATAAGAACTTCAGAGTCAAAAACTTATTGAGAACTTTTTGAAAGGATTCCTACTTTTTTATAATAACAAATATACTTCTGTAGCTGGGATGTAAGCAATAACAGATGATATTTGGAAAAGTGAATGTGATTTTAAAAAAAAAAAACCCAGTGACATATTTGCAGCTGGTGTAAATTGTCAAAGATCACTGCCATGCTTTATGGTGATTCCCTTTCTCCACACACTTATAAATAAATGGTCCTTCAAGCAGAAAGATTACAGAACTATGCAGCTACCACTATAGTCCTGTGCTTTCTTACTAGTCCTGTGCACAATCTGCTATTTCCTCTGAAGCACTCGTGTTGTATATTTACAGTGAGACAATTTTGTATTTCCCTTGAGACAAAGTTGGCACTTGGTCAGAAATATAAAATCAGTGCAGGTGGATTTTATATCCTTAGTTTGTAAAGGTAGATCATGGAACCACCTCTTAAAAGAAGCAAAAGTTATGCCACCTATCAATGTGTGAAAGGGGCTTAAGAACAAATGGCACGTTTCTTATCATCTTGGTGCTGGGTGCCATTGGACTGCAGAGCAGTACCACTGCACTCTGGTAAGAGCAAAGATCATAAAGATCATCCAGTCCAACCATAACCTAACTCTTCTAAATATTAACCTGAATCTACAAGTCTACCATGTCCCTAGGTACCACACCTACACATCTTTTAAACACTTCCAGGGATTACACTGACCAACTGAGACCATGGAATGAAACCTGACTGAAAGTAAAATTTGAAGAAATCTGTCCCATCATCTGCAAAGGTGAACAATTATTATCAACTGCCATACTGTTAATTTCTTTCTTTTCTTGAAAAACAAAAAAACAACAGCCACATTACTGATTATATAAAAGAAACTATCCATAATTCCCATCTCCAACATCTGTTACTGTAATTTTCAGCTCCTATAGTTCCTAAATGGTCAACAATATGTCAGAATGACATTTTTAATGACTAAACTGAATGAAATTTGCTTTGAGCCTCTAAGTACAGTGAAGCAGCCATTTCTGCACCCTGCACACTCTTACTTCATCCACTATGTTTGTCTCGTACATGTGACTTGTTTAGAAACAGAAATTTTCTAAATTTCTGTTGGATGTCTTTCTAACAGAGAGACATCCACTTTAGGGTGAAATCAGCTGTACTCTAAAGTAGCCCATTCTTCTAGATTAAGTGAAATGAGTTTCATCCTTTTTATCCCAAGTTACATCTGCAGCCTGAGCTGCACAAAGTATTTCTCCTAAGTTAACAGTGACTACTGATGAGATTAACTAGAAATATATTTTACATAGATGATGTAAACATCATGAGATCTTGAATAATCACAAGAAATTACCTGAATAACAATAATCACTTCTCAGAAAAGCAGACATTAATGAACATTTATAAAAGTTCTTCAACCAGAGTTAGATAAGTAAGAATTTCCTTAATAGCTAAAATATACTGTTTACGCATGTGGTGACTGAAAGAAACATTTTTCTGAATGGGATAGTACTTGATTTTTATGTTTGTAAGTCAACCCTATAAGTGAAGGACTGGGGAAAGAATTGAATATTGGCATGCAGTAACACTACTAATCCACACTAGAGTGCTACAGTCCTACTAATATAGGGCATTTGAAGAAGGAAACAAATGATCTCTCAACATGTCTCTAATTTTCAACCTGGAAATTACAGCAAACAATTCCATCTTTATAGTACCACAAGTTTTTGACAAGGTTTTCTGCAACACAGACTACACTGGATACACCAGGCACGCCAAGAAACTGCAGAAACACTGAGATGTCTAATATGTCTAATACGAAAAATGGCATTTTGCATGAAGTGGTAAAATAGTTTTATCCTTCTTACCTATCAGAGAAGCCAACACAAAAAGAAGAACTGAGAGTCCGAGCGACTTGCAATGAAACTGACTTTTTTTAAAAAAAGCTAACAAAGAGAAGCAGAATTTGACTGCATCTCTTGACTTTATTTCTGGATTTTATCTACTTGACCAGCCCAAAGGGTGACATAATTTTTGGTACCTGTTGCAATAGTACTATCACACCATCCCTGCCTGGCTTCAAGCACATCCTCAAGGTGATATTAATTTAAGGGCTTGCTATAAGATATCTTGTGAATAGAGGATAGGCTTTTCCTTCACAGGAATTACTGTTCAAACCTAGAATCTATAGGTGTAGAATTCACTCTTGCTGCTGAAACCAGGATCTTAAACATAAAATGCATTAGTCAATAAGATATTGGCCACATATTTCGTCAGACCACACCAGAATGTCTTGCATCATGACCCTTTCAACTCGAGGGGAAAAAAGAATGGATATCTACTCCACCAAATTTACTCTCTCCTTGAGTTATGTTGCTAAATTTCGTATTTTGATACACTGGGACTTAAGATGAAGAGGTAAAGTTAAAAAAACAAAAAAACAAACAAAAAATATATTGAGCCTAAAGGAATATAACAAAATATTAGGGCCTTTCCCACACTCCAAACTCTTTTTTTTCCATAAAGCTTCTCTAGTCCTTCCTACTGGCCTCTACCAGTAGCCGGTGTTCAAGCAGTTTTCCACTAGACATCACTTTAAACCCTCACATATTCACCCTCAAAAGAGTCGACAAAATTCCTCTAAGGTGACTATCATGCTACTTGCCTGCTTCACAGCAAGACATTCACTTCTGAATCCTTAAACAAGTAGACTCCTGAGGGCAAGAATCTCCAGCAGTGTCTAAGCCACCTGTGCCCTTTGGCTGATTCCTGTATCTTGTGTGTGTTCTTTCGTCACAAAATGAGAGAAGGGCAATTAAAAGGCTCTTACACTTTAGTAAATAACTGCCTACCCAATAAGCTGGGCAATGGCTCCATGCAAGTAGTTTCTGAGGGGCAGGGACTGGGGTAAGTGTGGCATATAATATTATATGAAGTGATGCATGGAGCTGGGTGCTAGTGCCAAGGTGAGGCAACTCATTCCTAGTTTAAGATAGTAAGATCGGACACAGGAGAAGTGTGAAATTTGCAACATAATTCATTTTACTCTGCTCAGTTATGTGATAGCAGAGTGTAGGGATTGTGAATAACGGAGACATAGCTCTGCCTATTGATCCTCCAGCCTGGCAAAGAATGAGGTACTTTTATGTTTCCCATTAGTGATGCCTGCCTAATATAAGAATATTACCTGACAATAGAAAGTGTTACCCAAACCCACCACTGATGGCTGAACACAAATATACATTCAACAAGAAATGTCAAATAAGCTTCTTGTATTGGTTGTTCCATCAACTAATTTTTTTTTTCATTGGCTTCCCAAACACTTCCTTGCTTACACAAGAGGGATTTGACTTTCAGGATATTTCCACATTCATTGAGCTATAATATTTTAAGACCAGGGGTCTTACTACTTCACTTCCATAAATGACAGTCTAATACCCAAAGAAGCTGTATAAAAAGTACGTAAGGTAATACAGACAGTGGTAGTTCACAAACACTTCTCTTTTATTGCCTTGAAAACAGACAGTAAATGGATTTGCCTACGCTAGCATTTTGAGACCACCCTCTGTGGATGAATTTAGCTGTGCCTAGCTGTAGTACTATTTTACCAACTTGCTGTTGCACTTTGAAATGTTTTTTATCTCTCTCTTTTATTTAAATAAACAACCAATCTATCTAGTTAATCTTGAACACATTAATTTATTCTTTGGTCTTTATGATACTTGACATCAAAGGAATATGTATGTACTCTCTGGCAAATAATATTCTTGATTTTGCTCTCCAGCACCATTTTGATGTTAATACTAGCATGTCATCCCCACATTAACCTTATACACAGTGGAGTAATTAGGAAGAAATTCTTAAAATACTAAATGATCATCAAACTTGGTACTTTTCTATTCAGATTGAAAACAGATGACTGAGGAGAGCAGTGAAAAAATAATGTAAATAACTTGAAAACTAAAATATCAATTTATCACAGAGGAGAGAGGAGACACAATATACAAGTAACTTGGTGGAGGTAAAGTAAGAAGGCGAAGAAAAAGTGTAACAGTAGTGACTCACTTTAATTATCAGATGTCAAAAGACATTTGAAATCAGAGATGGGAAAAACTCTAAGAAAAAAAGTTGTCTTTTGAAGTCTGGTGTGTCTCCACTTAGCAAGCAGAGAATCAGAGTCTCATAAGATAAGAAATGTGGTTCTGGAGGGCTGCAGATATTTTATGGGAGACAGAGGAGGAAGGAGTTTGTCACCAAACTGGAGGAACAATGAAAACTCTATCAAGAGGCCTTGCTTCCATTAAGAGACCATAAAGTCTGCATCTATTACATCTTATCATGTGAGGGAAAGCTTGAACAGACAGACCCTCTCCCACTATTTAGAAGGTAGGAAAGTTAAGGTACGAAATTAACAGGTAATCGACTCCTCATCTTCGACCAGGTCCTTGCGGTTTTTGATACTCAGTAACTTTGCCCAAACTCTGATATAATGCACATAACACCATGGGATGAGTTAATATCTTTCAGGTAAGCTAAAGTAGCTACTGATAATTTAAGTCCTTGTAACCTTTTTATCTCCTTCTGTTTAGCTAAAACCAGTTGGTTTTCTAAAGTACCACGTAAAATACTGCACAGTACATTAGAAAGAGAATTTTAACCTAATGTATGTCGAAGGTCAGTGTGTAAAGAAATTACTAGCTCTAGCAAACTAGTTAATGAGGATGATATTTTTTGTTTTAGAAGAAAAGCAAAGGACAAAATAAATTGTCATCAGTTTATCAAATCTTTTACTATGCCTAGAGACTCCCCAGCAATCTGAAATGAAATGGCTTACCTCTGAGGTGCTATTAGAATAAGAATAACTTACAAAATAAGCTTTACAAGACATGTAGAATCAATCATTTTTACTATTATAACCAAGACAAATTCCCATTAGAATCTATGCTACACTTAGAAGCATCTATTTAAAATTTTTATATACTTGGTGTGCCCAATATAGCAACACTGTGTCTCAAATTACTTTTGTAAATCTAATTGATTTAATAAATTCACACTTAAATTGCTATTCAATTACTTACTCTTCTCTTCAGCAATTTTACAATTTTGAGCATATAGCAAAATGAGAATATACTTAAAGGGCTTATTCATTAAAGAAATACTCTGCTGGTAGGTCGCCTGCATTTTTTCTCAAGATATGCAAGGTACACCACTTTTCAGTAAAAAGGCTTTCATGGAAAACTGGAAAATTATAAATATTTGGTAATACACAGAAGGGTTAGAAGTCAGTATAGAGAATTTTTATTTATCTCATATGAACATACAAATGTATGTATACAGATTTATTTACAATGTTTATGAATCACATATCTGTGGCTAAGTAGGTCTATATATATTTTTCCTATTTTTCAAAAACATAATTTACTGTTTTAAAAGGTCATCATTTTTCATATCACTATGTATATGAATGGCACATAGCTAAAATCAAGCTGCAAAGTTCCTCTCCATGTATGCATATAGAACAGAAAGGTAAATCCACTCAGCTATTGATGTGTCACACAGGTGAATCACTTAAAAGCCAAAAAAACCCAAACCTAAGTGGGTCAATCACATGGCAGAGATCACAACACAGTGAAAAAGTAGTAGCATGCAAGTATGTAGAGGTAGTGCCTATTAGTATTTTAAGTTTCTCTGTGGTGTTATGGACCCACAATAACTAAAGGCCCCATGAGAAAGAATTTTTGTTTATAACAAATTAAAAATGAAGGGAAGTATCCATTTTGATTTATGAGAAATCTGAAGCAAGGAACTACTACCTGTCTTCTTCAGGCTTGTACAAAACTGAAACTACAGCACAAATCAATTAATCATTAGGACAGTGCTTTGTTCAAGACCACCACATCTTTTCTTTTCTCTCTCTCTCTCTCTTCTTTTTTATCAAGAAACTTGTTTCAGCTTGAAGGTGCAATAAATCTTCCTAAAGAGAGATGTTACTCCTCTGAGCACAGCCAGATTGTCATTTCCCCACAAGCAAAAAGTCTGCTTGCTCTGCAGTTCCAGCTTCCTGTTTAGAATTGCTTAAAGTGATTTCCCCCAAAATTTCTGCTACCTAGAGTAAATGTGTAGAGGGAAACACTTAGCACTACTTGTGCCTGTGGGCTAAGAAAATTATTCCAAAGAACACCTTGACTCTCCTAGTATGGGGTAGATAAGCTAATTCAGTCTTTACTCCTTTCTTTGTGCTTTTCAAGTTTGTACATTACATTCTGCTCTTACAGATGCTCACACACAGATAAAGTTTTATACTGCTCTCTCCATTCAACTTTCTATTTTATTTTAAGAGATTTGTTTTCAGTGTTTGAATATTGTAGCTAGATCCAAAAAGGGAAAAACAAAACCCTACATAGAGAATCATAGAATAGCTAGGGTTAGAAAGGACCTTAAAGATCATCTGAAATATGATTTTTTTCACTTAAAACATGACAGTAATGCTCATTCATCCCCATAGGCCCTGAATTAAATTATTCACTCTCTTAAATATCATAAAAACAAAGAAAATTAACTCAAAAATAAAATATATACGAATTAATTACAATTCTATTCACTGCAATCTTAATA
Source organism: Florisuga fusca (assembly GCA_038090715.1). NCBI lineage: Eukaryota > Metazoa > Chordata > Aves > Apodiformes > Trochilidae > Florisuga > Florisuga fusca. The sequence continues at coordinate 30,569,387 of JAAWXA010000005.1, read as the reverse complement.
GGGAAATACAGAATAGTAAAATAATTATCAAAATATTTTGATGGACCACTCTGAACACATTTCATTTCTATAAGACAGCATATATTAATCCTCTAATTGCCATATATTTTAATTTGTTTAAGCTAACGTTCATTCTAAATAAACCTGCTCAGGAGTAGTAAGAGCTTTTTTTTTTTGTTTGGATTCACTTCACAAACAATACTGACACTTAGAAGAAGGATGGATTTTAGACCAGGATCACATTCAATGCTACAGGTTTTAAACTGTGACTTTGAGAAAAATTGGGTGTTTCAATCACACTTGACTTCAAACAAAGCATTAGTTCAGGTGTTTTGTATGTTACTATGAGGGAAAGGTTTAATATTTTTAATATTTTAATATTTTTAATGCTAGCAGTTTCCTTGAAATTATGGTGTACCGGTATTTTTTCCAATTTAAATTTGGGTACAATCTTTTCATACAGTTGGATAAATCTTACAAAAGGAGTACTGAGGCTGTGGAGGAATTATGCCATGCTAAAATTTTAACTGGATAATACCCTTGCATCACCTGTATAAATCTGAAGAGCTGCACTGAAATCTCGACTACCAGCACAAGGGATACCACTTACTACCATTTTCTTTTCCTTTCTCTCTCTCTCTTTTTTTTTTTTTTTTTTTTTTTTTAATAATAATACAATCACTATACAACCATATATATGCCAATAGTATCTCAGTAACACTGACAAAAATTGGAAATATGCTGGTACTTTTGCATGGAATCTTTCTTAGAGAAAACAATTCCAAAAGCTTTACACAATTTTGTGTAATTTACAACACAATTACAATTGTGATTTGTTGGTTTGTTTTTTTAATCTATTTTTTTAAATTTTTTTTTCGTCTTTATCTAAGAAAGACAATTTTCCTATCTAAAACATGAAGTCACCTGCATATATATATATATATATATACTGTATTGCCCACTTGTCTTCATAACCCCTTACAAAACAGAAGGATGTCAAAACGTTAAGGAGGGAGATCTTAGAAAAACATTACTAAAACATCAGGATCTTCTTAATCTCTGACATAATGCATCCTCTTTTTTCTATGTTCATGAACAAAAAAAAATTATCTGAGTATTATGGAGACGACAAATTCCTGTTGTGGGGTAGGTAGAAATAGAAGGATTTATAAAACTTTAAGGGCCACCTCATAAGTTTTCTTCTTAAAACAGGAAACTGAGTGCTTATATACAGAAGTATGGTTCCTTATAAGTAGTCGTTTAGCTAGGATTCAAACTGATAAGTCATATTAGATCAAATCAGAACATTTTAGTCATCACTCATCCAATTGATTAGCAGTCAGTGACTGAGAAACTCAGTGCTCTTTTTGCCTGAAATACTGTTTAGTAATTGGATTCTCTCTCACTTTACAAATCTCATCAATCACAAGAAGCATGACAAAATCTTATTTTCATTTCTTCTCTCATAAAAAGTATTACATCATTACCTTCCAAAGAGCTTCTGCCAAGTAAATCTGACCATGGTCAAACACTGACACACCAGCAGAAAAAGTGAGACAGAAGCATTTATACTTCCATTGCCAGAACCTGAATATCCAACAATCCACACTTACTTCAAGCATTCGCTCTAGCCCCTGATTATCCTATTGAAAAGGGCAGAAAACCAAATGTCTGAAAAAATTCTTACTGCTACTTTTCAGACATAACAAGCACAAAGCTCAGCCCTTAAAAAGTTAATGATTGCTACTGCAATCTGCAGTTTTGTCAGCAACATCCCATACTTGATGGTTTCCATGGTAACCAGCAAAATAAAGGAACTGTTGATATTCTGCTGCTATCTGTTGCCAACAGAATCTTTGCACATTATATTTATTTCTTTATTATACCCACATCTAAAACCTAAATGTCTGAGGTTAAGAAAAACTTTCAACACTCTAAGAACTTTTCTGCATCTGAATCCTCAACCAATCTTCACCCAAGAGCAGGAGATGGGGAATAAAGCAATACTGAGCATTGTGTTAGAATCAAACACTTCTTTCTTACTACAAGTATTAAGAGGTGTTTGGAGCATGGGACTCATGTCTCTCCCCTCAACCATGATGTTTACAGCAAAATAAATGCTATGGATGATAATCTCATGTAATCCACTTAGTTTCTATCTTCAGCTCCACAAACTGTCACAGAAAAGTGACTAGACTGGCATTTTTTAACCTTCATCCCCTACAGTCCCTCCCTTTCAAATGCACAGAAATGGGAAATGTTATCATTTTAAAAAATCTAGGAGATAAAACCAGGTTGCATTAGTTAAGGTCCATAGTGGTGGTTTTAATAATTATTTTTAAACAGCTATTTTGGAGACCAAACATATTTCTATGAATAGTAGAATTAGCCCGCTGACCTCTGTGTGATTTGCTCTTTAACTTCTCTTATCTTCCTGAGGACACATAATGGATAACAAAAGTACATACTGTGACTAATCCAGAATTTAAGTGCAATGCTGGTCAGCTGCTGCCACAGATAACAAATACCAGTCAAATTTTGTCTGTTTTCTCTACCCACTCCCAGTGAAGAGCAGGAAGGAAATCTAATTGGGATCTTTTATACTCTTGCAGGGAGCACAATTTTCACAAAGCCTGTAGGAATCCCTTATCAAGAAGCATTTATCATTTGATTTAATCATTTGACTGTTATTGACTAACAGGTTCAAAAGTTACTGGAAGGCAAGCATAGATACACGTAGCCTTACTGTCAGTACTTGGCAAACCAAACTAAAAAAGAAAAAACTGCGATGACAAATAAATGTGCAGTGAATAAAATAAAAATCTGAGCAGATTGTTCAGGTGATGTAAAGGTACCAGGGTCTAGGGAGAAGTTTATAAATCTAGAATAGAAAAACGGTGGTGGTGAAAAAGGAAAATAGCACAGACCCATTTATCTTCTTGCAGGATGGATATGCTAACCTATCAGCATAGGTTAGCTACTTGACAAAAGCCAAAAAGCTTGTTTCTGAGCAAACCCAGTAACCTGTCACAAGGGCTGTATTCTTTAAGCTCTTGCAACTTTAGTGATGTTATCATTCACCCTTCTAAGTTGTTTGCTGTACAACTGCTCTGAATGGCACCTGAAAATGTCTTAAGAGTCTCTGAAATACTTCCAAGTTAAATACCACGGGCAGATGATGTCACTATCCTCTCTGGATTTTTTAATAGTCTTATGTACAAGTTGATGTTCTTTTATTTTAGGAGCTATACTTAGGTGTAAAATATTTTTCAATGTTAACAATATATATTAAATTTTCACAGAAGATTAGATTAATTTCCAGCCTTGATGTTTTACAGCTCATATGAAACAAAAAAAAGGTTTAGAATGTGGATAAATTTTAAGATTCATTTACCAATACTAAACAAAATGCTTATTTAATTTTTCAGCTTCATTTCCTCTTGTTTAAAGTGCAATCTTTGTCACTTCATGGAAGTTTTTATATTCCCAGTGTGATCAATATGCAGAATCCAAATTATTTCAGTATATTTCTGGTAATTTAAAATGCATGGCTTTGCATCTTTATCAATAATTGAATTATTTCCACAACATACTGCAACTACTTTAAGGGTTTAAGAAAAATCAAACCCTCAGTAATAAAAATAAGGAGAGATCGTTACAAATAACATTAAGAATCAAGATTTAAAAGCATGTCTTTGCTTGAAAGTGCCATTAGTGGAAGCTCTCTGAGCAAAACAGGAGAAAAACAATATATGCTAATTACAGAACCTATCCTATTCAATTAATGATGAACTCCCTGCTAATTCCTGTTACAAGATTCTTTACGGAGATGTGGATTACTTACATCAAATAATCGTTGAAGATATAGCAACTCTACATAGGAGAGTCCTCTATTTAAAGCATGCTAAAATTTAACTGAACATAGGCATTTCCTGATGATGACACACTATGATTAAAGTTTTCAAAATGAAAATTCTTATTTTCTTTAGTTCTTCCTAATTTACTTTGGTAGAACATAAAAACATACACATATGTGGCATTTACTCACACCAAAAGATTGTCTGTTTTGGTTTCTTACAGCAGCTCTCAGAGAATAATCACAGAGATTAAAAAAATTTTTTCCAACATAAAAGGGACTGTAGCCGTGGCTAAAATTACTTAGACAACTACAAGTTTAATGCTTATAAAATCACAACCTTGCAGAGACCTGCCGAGTTTATTAAAGATACTCACAGTATAGTATATTAACACTAAGGGAAGCCAAGAATCTTTTTTGTTTTATTCCTATAGCATTCATATTAACTTCTTCATGCAGTTTCTCACCTTTGAATGATTTCTCAAATACAGTTGCCAGATTACATAAATGCACATCAAAAATAGCACCCCTAAAGCACACAGAGGACTAAGCATAATGTCAAAGCTAGAATTTACTGGTGTGGGTATTGTTTTAAACCATTATTTAGATATAATATCTTTGAAAAGCTATAGATACTTGAAACATTGCAAATTATTTAGCAGTACCGATCTCATACAATAATGTTGGCGATTTATTATTACTGATTAAGAGCAAACTTTGAAGAACAATTAGTTACATATTGTAACGTGTATCTACGTGTATCTCTTAGGCCCCCTGCATTCATGTACAAATTTGGGAAGAGTTAAATTTGACTTTGCAGTCAATTTTATGATACAGATATTCAATCACCAAAATTTGAGGTATTATGAAAGATGAAGTTGTACTGAATTAATGATGTGCTTGAGATAGAGCAAACAGTCTCTGTTGATCCTTTAGGACATTCATTAACTTTTATAGAAAGATGTGTAAGCAGTACTTGTACATTGTTAAGGTTTAATCCAGCACTTCTTTTCTAAATTACCACCTTATTAATGATTGACTAGGAATGATATTCAAAATGCAGCAGATTTAAGGGGCAATTCCCACAAAAAGATTACTAAGTGAAGGAGGCAAAGGAGGTGTAAATGTCACATAAATTCAGAAATTTGGAGATATCTCTGCAATATGGTTCTGATTTTCAAAAATACACATTGATTCCATGTAGTTATTTATGGTTAAGTACTGTTGTAACCTCCCAATGATGCCTCCTGCTGAGAACTGTCATTGATTTTGTACTTGATCAGGAGAAAATAAAAAATAGTGAATTTTTAACATACTGTAAAAAAAAGGACCGCAAATAGTCTGTTTATTGATGTAATTTATATTCATTCCTCTCATAATGCTCAAAAATTCTCCAGGGCAGATTTTAAAAGGCATAAGATACAGAGCACATCAAAACCCTTGATACTTATCAATTGTCAGTGAATAAAAGTCGCATCATACATTTTACTGCTCTTGAGGCACTGAAACTTTTCTTCAAACTTTTAGTAATTACTTCCAAAAATTATTTCAGAAGTATTTTCAACATTAACAGGCATGTCAAAAAGACCAACATAAAACAGGGAGTGGGAAAATTATTTACTCAGCATGACTGTCTATCCAAAAATCTGCAAAACGGAGTGTAACAAATTGATGCTACCAATATTCTTTGCCTAAAATAAAGTCTTTGAGCAGATAAACATACCAATAAATTGGATTTAAAAAGTAGTTGCTGCATTACTTGTTTTTTAGAAAATATGTTTACATGGGTATTTAATTCAAGTTAAGACCCTCCTGACTTTTGTTAAACACAGGCAGGTCTCCACAGATTTAAAATGCTAAATAAATTGTGCTAACCAAGCATGAGATATACCCTAAATATAACAGCATTATAATGATATCAAGTTTACTTGTGCAAATATTGTAAAATCATTAGTCCCCTTTCCTGCTAAAAATCCTACAACTAACAATTATGATTAATTTGATATCTCTTCAGGTCTGTTGTCAACAATTGTCAGAGAATGACAGGAAGAAACAGCAGAAAATCTTATACAATCATCTGATTAATAAAAACAGAAAACAAAAGGTCAATAGTAAACGTAGCTTTTAAGACAGCAGTACTGACATTTATGGTGGAGTATAGTGACCCACACCTGCAAACTGGAAGAGGCAGAATGTCTGAAATGTGACCTATGTCCCAGCATTGCTTTAGTTTTCTTCTACTTAAAGGAGTTCAATCTATCAAATACCTAGATTTTCAAGCTGAAAGATTGATTTTTCTCTCTGCTCGGAGGATTTAAAAAGCTATCAGTTTACTGAATACAAAAATGCTTGAATATTAATGAGTCAGAAAGAAACTAGGGGGGAAAATTTGCAATTGCCTCAACCGTTCACTACAGAAAAAGGCAATTAAAAGATAACTCTTAAACCTTCTAATACGTATGTATTGGGATTACAACATTATTTCCTTGGCTTTTCTCATTTTTTCTATTAAAAAATAATTTCTCTATTTCTAAAAAGAACAAATACTGTTCAAAGATTTAAATCCATTCAAAGCCATAAGCACAGAGTCAAAATTACTATTCAATGCTACCTGCTAAATATTTTTGTTTGTTTTCCACATTGATAAATGCCCATTCATAAGATCAAAATTACAAGAGAAGCATTCATCTGACTTCCTTCCTCAGACTCAATCCTAGCTCATTCCTTTGGAAGTAGCGTTCCGTAAATATCTTGGGACAGAAGTTATTTGTAACTCGTTCAGCCTTTCCTGATACTCCCAAGCCAAACACTTGCTCTTCCAAGTAACTGAGAGCATGGTGGTGATGCCACTACACATATTGATTTGCCATTACTAGTAGAAGGCCATGGGATTTATATTAATTTGTCAGTGTAACATCTCTGGTCTTTTCGTGACCACAATTGAGACAGGTTTGCTTTGATATAAAGTCTAGCAGTCAAGTGACTATTGCCTGTGAATATGACTTACAGCAAAGGTATAACAACTCTATGAAGTTAATGAGTAGCAAAAAATATCCCTTTATGTGAAGTGGGGATGAAGGAGGTAATCACAGAACCTAAACTGAATAACAAAGGGGTGAAGACAGTCATACTTCAGTTAGCAACCAATGAAGAAAAATCTAATAAAGAGACAGTGTTTGAAAAAATTAAAAAAAAAAAAATAATCCCAAGACAGACTCAAATCTGAGAAGAAATGTTCACCATGAGTTGTATACTCCTCCACGAAAAGAACTCAAGACACAGACAAATTTCTGTAATGCTCACCCTTGCCCCATGATGAATGATGACCAATGTTAGATAGTGGACTGACACTGGAAAAATGAACTAAACATCAGAGAAAAGGAGTGCAAAACTTGGGTAATCTGGGTACAACAAGTCCAACTGTATTACTAATGAAGCTTTTCTTTTTAACCTTGATACCTTGGCCAGTAAAATGTTATTGTCATTATAACTAAGATGACAGTAACTGCATATTTAAAGCATTAAGACTTATAACAGTAAATTATCAGCTCTGCATGTACAGCAACTTTTTATCCTTAAACTTCAAACTTCAAGTAGCTCCTCTTTAAATAGCTCTTTTCATCTCCCTGCCTGCTACTCCCTCATCACAACTAGATTTATTCCTTCATGATAAAACTGCCCACTGTTTTTGGTGATATATAAAAGATACGAAGAATGACTGGATATTTTAAAGAAGTTGTTATTTTTTACTTCAATAAAAAACAGAGTTGCCTGAAAAGTAATTTACACTGTCATGCACTTCTTGCACCCCAGGAATTGCTAAGTATGGTTAAATCTTACTCAGTAAAGCTGAGTATACTTTGTTAAAAAATTATTTCTGATCTCATTTGTATTTTTAAAGGTAATATTCGAATAAAGGAAAGATTATGAATACCTGGCTCTCTGGGCCGCCTGTGCTGGAGCAGTTTGCTCCTGAGGAACTGTGCCTTGAGGGACGGACTCACCTTGGAGGGGGTTGTGAAGGATTCTCTCCCATGGGAGGGACCCCAGGCTGGAGTAGGGGAAGACTCTGGGGAATCCTTCTTCCTGAGGAGGAAGGAGAGGCAAACACCCGAAGGAGGAGGTAAAGATACCGAGAACAGTGTACTTCAGGCTCAGGAAGAAGGGAGGGGTGGGGAAAAAGTATTTGAGCTCTGGTTTCTGTTTTCTCTTTGTCCTGTTTTGGTTTGATTAATGATAAATTAAATTGATTTTTTTCCCAAGTTGAGTCTGGCGCACAAGGAAAAAAGCCCTTTTTATTTGCATGGATACTCTATTTATTTATTAAAAATTTAACAAACTGACAGACACTGCAGACATAATCAGATATTTTCTGCTTTGTTAAGGTCTTCTTTTGAGATATGAAGAACTTAGCACATCTATGGATAAAGTGTATTGCATGACTACTACATGTCCCTAAAAGATGTGGTGTTTAATGCCTTTCTTGAGTGAGTAAGAAAAAAAACCCCTCATTATTATTACAAATACTGTTCATACATAACAAAGAATAGAATCACGGAGCTGAATTCTAATTACTGGTATTTTATATGAACTTTGTATGTTGATTGTACACAGGCAAAGAATAAAAAATTTTAAAGAACAAGCTGAAATACCCCAGGGGCACAATAATTGGCAGTCATTTCCTTTTTCTGTCCTTAATCCGGCCAACAGAAGGCAAGGTCTTAAGAAGTAAGTACCTCTAATGAAATTACGACATTGCAGCTAAGACTGAAATATTTTCTTGAATTTTCTTGAAAACAGAAATCTTCAAATATGGCCAACTAATTTGAGACATAAATTATTTTAAAACCCCCAAAATTTTATCATTGAGCAATTGCTAATTAGGAAAATAAACCAATTATGAACTAATTGAGAAGCTCACTTTAAGTTGTGTTGTAGATCCTCTTTACTGCTCTAAGGCTGATCTGTTAGACTTTCAAAACAAAAACTTTAGAGAAAAAAATATCTGTAATTTTTACTGATATTCAAGCAGAATTTCAGCTATGGTGTCCCTTTTCTCACTCCCCCCTCAGTATTAGGCTTATTTCATCAATATTGAAACATTTTTTTAATGCCACATTGAAAACATGACTTTTTTTCAACTAAAGTGATAACTAAGATACTTTATTAGGATCATGGAATTTCTGGCATACTGGAAAAAGGCTTCTGGGTGAGTCAAGAACCATGTAATGGAATTATTATTTAAGTAGATAAAAAATAAAACTTAATGTGCCTTCTACTGTTTAAATGTTAAAATTACTGGTCTCTTTCTTCCTTTAGTTTGGCTTTGTTAAAATTTAATTAGCTAGAGTTTATATACCAGCTCTTTTCTAGTATGATCTTTCCATACCACAATATTTCTCATGTTACTACAACATTACCATAATGTTACACAAACATGATATATTTGAAGCAATAAAATATACTTTTTTGACTCTGTAATATATTGCAATGGAATGATAGTAGGAGAAACCTACAGGGCTATGTTGTCTTCCTTAAGGACAAGAGTTGATACTTTTTTTCCTAGGTATTATTACTTTGCTATTATCACCATATGTTATGTGAAAAAATGGGCAGATGGGACATTTATTTTTGAATAAAGATGAATAGAGGAATCCTGGTCCACCTCCAGCTCTTAACTAAAAGCTCTTGTTCTAAAGTCTGTGAATCCATAACTAACAAAAATTTTCTATTAGAAGAAAACAACCAATTAGAAATGTATAATGATAGTTTTTTCATAAACTTAATTACATAAGTATATACTATTCACATTGTTTAGTTTCATCCCCTCTGTGTTCACTAACATGAAGACCTCATCTCTCTCTACAACTCCCTGAAAGGAGGGTGTAGCCAGGGGGGGGTTGGTCTCTTTTCCCAGACGACTTTCAACAAGACAAGAGGACATGGTCTTAAGTTGTGCCAGGGGAGGTTTAGGTTAGATATTAGAAAGAATTTCTTTACGGAGGGGGTGATCAGGCATTGGAATGGGCTGCCCGGTGAGGTGGTGGATTCTCCGTCCCGGGAGACATTTAAAAAGAGACTGGATGTGGCACTCAGTGCCATGGGCTGGTAACCGCAGCGGTGGGTCAAGGGTTGGACTTGATGATCTCTGAGGTCCCTTTCAACCCAGCTAATTCTATGATTATATGATTCTATGAAAATAAATTCTTGAAGTAGATGTTTAAAACAGACAAGTAATAATTCATTCTAAGCAAATGCTGCTTTAATTGTTCTTTAAAATGAGTAAAATGTAACCCGAAGGAATCTTTCCTACCTGGTACTCCTTTTAGTTGGGACAGAGTCAGGTTTCTTCATAGCAGCCCATATGATGCTGTGCACTGGCTTCATGACTGAAGCAATGTTGGTAGCACAGCAGTGTTTTACCTGTTGCTTTGCTGAGCAGTGCCTGCAGAGGGTCAAGGCCTTTTCTGCTTCTCCTGTTGCCCTGCCAGCCACCAGGCTGAAGGTGGCCGAGTATTTAAAAACTGTGTAGATGAAGAACTTTAGGACATACTCTAGTGGGCATGGTGATACAAATATTAATAAATGTGTTTTATTTATTATATAGGGGGGGTGGGGAGGGTGTGTTGACAGTTGGATGTAGTGATGATCAGAGTTCTTTTCCAACAGTGATAATTCTGTGTGCTTCTGAGACACAACTGGGACAGCTGAACCCAACTGACCCAAAGGATATCCCATACCATGTGACATCATGCTCAGCAATAAAAGCTGGGGGAAGAAGATGGAAGGCAGGGAACATTCATAGTGATGGTGTTTGTCTTCTGGAGTAACTGCTACATGTGATGGAGACCTTCTTTTCCTGGAGGTGGATGAATACCTGCCTGACGATGGGAAGAGGTGAATTAAATTCTTATTTTGTTTTGCTTGAATGTGCTGTTTTACTTTAACTATTAAATGGTCTCTATCTCAACCTGTGCATTTTCTCACTTTGACCCTTCTGATTCTCTCCCCCATCCCACTGGGTCGGGAGTGAGTGAGTGGCTGTGTGAAGCTGAACTTCCTATCCAGGTTAAGCCACAACAGCTTACATGAACTATAATTGGATTACTAATGTAATTTTTAGTTTCTAATCATAGTATCAAAAAGCAAGACTGCACAGAAAATGAAGGAATATGAAAGTCATAAGATCAATGTACCACATGAAAGGGAGAAAAAAATTCAAAACTGCTTTAACAAACATCCATGCATCACATTAAGTACTTCGCATGCATGTCACGAAATCAGCTGCATTTTTTTTTGTTTGTTTGTTCCTCAAGCTCTGTTCCTTGAAGCGTGATATGGTACCATCATCTAAGTAAATAATTCAATCATACTAGGGATGTAATTCAAATAATTCATTGTATTACAGCTTGAATGTGTATGAAGTCCACATAAGAAACATTTGTTTTTATCATCATTTAACTTTCTCAGGTAGTCATATTGCTCTAGTGTTCAACAACATGTACATATGTTCTTTTTAGCACATGAGTAAAGTGAATCAGTGTTTCCAATAAATCAGATCCATTGTTTATGATATGCACAGATCACATGAACAGATTCAGGAAAGCCACATTTTATCATGCCAAACTTACCATGTGTGGTCAGGCTAATGATGCAGAGTATCTGCAATACAGCTTCAGCATTTCCCAAAAAGGGCATCATTGCACAGGTCTTAGAAAGCTAATCTGCTTAATAGACATGGCCAAGAACCCCACATTTTCAGTTATGAAATGTTGTAATCCCTTCAGACTCATACTGTGAACAAGATCAATCGCACACTTCTGTAAATAAGACCTTTGAATGCTGCTAGAATACAATTTCTAGGGGTGAGCTGAGGGAAAATAGATATGAAAGTCTTAGCCTAAAACACCAGTAAGTTTTTGTTTGCTTGTTTTTAATATGACCCTGTGATAAGTCTTCATCTGGATGCTGTCAAATAGACAAAAGCATTAGTTTTGCTAGTGTGCACTTACATAATTACAGTCCTTCTGTATTATATGTTATTTTATATATCTAATTCATAGTCTAGTTCAATTTACTAATTCCATGCAGCTGTTGTATATTTAACCCTTATGGAAAAGCTAAAAGCAAACTTTCTATCTAGATTATTTTAATGACTTGTGCAGGCAAGATCATACAGTTGTCCTAAATAAATTAGAACATTCTATTGGCATGATACTTATTTTTTTATTCATATGTTCTAGTTAAACTTTGGCTTAATCATCCACCATATTTGAATACATTTGTAAACTGAGAGCTACCCACCCCACAGCACTATAATAGCCTTGGTGGAATGATTGTTTGGTTTGGGTTGTGTGTGGGTTTTTTGTTTGCTTGGTTTTTTTTTTTTGTCAACAACACATCTCTGCAATAACAACACTGAAATGGTTCCTGGGGCAAAGGAAAAAAAAAAAAAAAAGAGAGAGAGAGAGAAGAATTCTGTATAACATCATTGTGCTTCTAAAAAACATTGAATTAGTACAGTGTGGTGGAAAGAATTCACAATAAGAAATTTTCAGAGCATACCTGAAGCCTTCTTGCAGGATAATGTTGTTATTTTTTTAAAAAGAACTACATAGCATTATTATTCACTCAGATCACCCAGAAGGTACCACTACTTCTTGTGCTATCCAGACAGTAAGGCACTTCTGACAGCTTCTCAGAGCAATTTATCAAAGGACAATTCTCAAGCAGCACAGTTTTTCCTTTCCATTTTGCTGGTGTCATCAAGGGAATTATGCTGAAAACCAGCTCTCTCCCAGCTGAAACCAGGAGACTAGGGAACATAGAAAAATCTTTTGTCTGCAATGATGTATAATCATAGCACAGAGATGCTGACGACTTTGTAGGAAGCATCATGAAACTAATACTGATACATCAGTATTTCTTTCTGGGGAGACTGTTTACAGCATATTTATATTCAAATACTTCATATTATCTGGGAAAATGAAAGATAATTCATGAGGAACTACTGCATAAAATGTCTCTAAAAAAGTGACTCAGCTTGCAAATCCGAAGATTTTTAAAAGACAATTTAAATAGTTAAGTCTGCAAGCAAGAAACAGGCTATACAACCACATAATTTCAACAACAAAAATCTTGAGTGAAAGGTTATATTTACCCTGGGATATATTAGAAAATGCCACCATATCATGGGTGACATTTCTAAATACCAATTTATCTGATTTTATGAAACAGAATTCCTATTTCTCTAAAACTAAAAGAAACAAACACCATAGCACAAGAGAAATTGCTTAGCCCAATGGTAACGTTTAAGAAATAGAAAAATACAAGCTATATAATTTTTTCCACAGTTCGGGTATGGATAGGAAATACTCCAGCCCCCACAGACATCCAAGCTGAGCTTTATCAGTCACTTGTCCAAACCCATGGTTTACTAGACTGTATAAAGAGCACTCAGTTCATATACTGAATATCAGAATTTATAATATTTCTTGTGTTAAAAGACATACACCACAGGGTATGAGATTACACAGTATGAAAATGTGAAACATTTTTGAAGAATGATTCTATTATGCTGATTTTACCTCTTGGAGCTGTAAGAAAGTGAGTTCATGTCTATGTACCTGAGTTTTGGAACACACTATGAACTGGATGGCTGACACTTTTTCTGTAATTGTCCATGACTACAAACCATGCTTGTTTGTATTTATAATGAAATGCATATATATGTATTTTAAAAACCTATATATACCACTGAGGAGCATGTAACAGGGCTATATTTTATTGATTGTTTTCTCTCTCATTCATAACAAGTGTTTTAATGTAAAAAAAATCCCAACATTTTGCACTTCCCATGTCTCACCCATGATCAAAAGATCTATTTGGTTATTTTTCACCTTCTGTTTAGGAACAATCCTAAAAACCAGAAAAATTGAAAATAGAATCTACTCTTCCAACACACCAGCTAAAAACTTTCATTTTCCTAAAGCAGCCCAGTTGCTGTTTGGAATATACTTTCAATCCAAACAGGTTTAAAGGTCAGATTTTTTTAAGCCTCATGATTTTAAAGCATAATTCCATTTTTCTATTCTGGTATCAAAGCAAGGAGCCTCAAATAACTTATACTTAACTTTTACTGTGTTTGGCTATGTATGACCACTTCTATAAGTTTTGTAATTGCATGTGACCCTAACATAATTCCTTTATTCTTATAACCTTTCCAGAGTAAAGGAAACCCATTAATATACTGTAATTAAAGAGTTAATAATTTAGAGAAGATAAAGAACAAGTCTTAGTTTACAATACTGAACAGCTGTATTTTTAAAACTTCTCAAATATTTTTAGTATTGCATTGTTTTGATTATAGATGTGTTGGGGTTTTTTCATCATCTGAGTTATTACTTCAGCAGGTGAATGTATGTCTATAATGGACAAAACTTAAATGCATAGGATGAATACACTTATTCAGAAAATTATAGATTATATAGGACATATTTTAATTTTCCATAGTACTACATGTGAATTTGGGAAACATCTCCAAGCTTTAGTAACAAATTTTCTTTTCATTAAGTAGAAAACCAGTCTTCTCTGCAGGAGGAATAAATGAGATTTGAAACATTTCTAATTATTGCTCCTCATAAACTCCAGTTTTCACAATTTGTGCTTGGTTGACATAGTACCCTCAGCATTCTAGAGTGCAAAATTTCTTCTTCATGCTCAGGAGCCTGATTTGCTCCTACAAAATTTAATATGGGAATAAACCAGAGCATTTAATGTAACCCTTCTGTGAGGGTTGCATCTACTGTTCAATTACATTAACCTATCTGGATTTAGATGCTAGTAAGAACCACACACTCTTAAAGATCTCCTTGAAAACCTCTTGTGAGTTATCATTATATATTTGGGTCACTAGTAATATATTCCTTATAAATAAATTATAAGATGAATTTCAAGACCTGTAATATTTCAGAAAAAGAAGCACTGGGGAAAAAAAAACATGTAAAAAGTTTATGCTCCAATGATACAATTGCCTAGTAAGCTTTTAGAATTATCTGTGTTTCAGGTTAATGTTGTATTCAAATCTGTAGGATTAAACTGATTCTTTGAGGGGCTTGGCAGTGTTGTAATTAAGCATCAAGAGCCTTCCTACCCATGGTACTGAAAGACAAAAAATTGCTGGCTTATGCTGGAATAAACCCAAGGACTTGAGTGGATTGTTGCTTATATGCCTTTGAATATGAAAAACTATGCAATGAAAACCAAACAAAGATAATATACACTCAGTCTTTTAGTAGCTTAGCTGTTAAAACTAGGGTAGGAACTGAACACCTCTGTTCGTATCTGCAGTTATTTATTATGTATGGAAGAGCAACACTGAAATAGTCTTAAGAGGATCTACCTCATAATAGATAATAGCTTATGCTTCCTATTTCTCCAGGTACTTAATTCTACAACCTTATGTTCTTTCCCTTTCTCTTCATAGCATATTCTCCTCAAAACTTCAGATTTATGGAGCTGGTATTTCTAAATCATAAATACTATTTTTGTATATAAAAATAAGAAAACTAGCTTATTAGATTTATGAACTCCCAGAAGTCCAGTGGAAGAAGTTTACTTTCAACACAATCATCAGTTCTTGAGATAAACAGAAGCATCAATGGCTTTCTTCAACTAATCACTGCAACCAGATTGATTTTCCAGAAGGCAGCCTATTATGTATGTGTGAGTACCACGACCTCTCAGATTTTATCAGCAATATTCTTTATGTAAATTGATCTATTCTATACCATGTTGTTACCCAATGAATTTATCAGAACAGCCAAGAATCATGAAACAATACTAAAAGCTAGATCACATTTAATCAATC
Source organism: Florisuga fusca (assembly GCA_038090715.1). Lineage (NCBI taxonomy): Eukaryota > Metazoa > Chordata > Aves > Apodiformes > Trochilidae > Florisuga > Florisuga fusca. The sequence goes on along the minus strand of JAAWXA010000005.1, from coordinate 30,553,662 downwards.
TGAAGACTAAAGGAACTTAATATTTTGGTGAATTAGACTAGAATGGGTTAAGGCATTCCCTGTTCTACTGCTTTTTAACCTCTCACTCACGTTCTAATGCTGATACAGCTGTGTGATATTAAGTGGGAAATACCAGTGCTCTAAGGGCTTTCTTCTCTTCCTGAGATTTCTATGTAGTGCAGATGAGGGCATGCCCATACTTCCCTGTTAGAAAGGACTTGAAGTAAAGGTCTTCCAGAAATCCATACTTGCAAAACCAAGCACTGCTCATCCTTGTCTTGGGAGCTTTTAGGCTGAGGCTCTCCCATGAGCTTTGCCTTAGCTCCAGCCTCAGCTGGAGCAGAGTCCCTATGGACTTGTTTGATGATATGGACTCTCAGCTTACACTGGGTGCCACAACTCTATGTACTCTGCTTTGTTTTCTCAGGTTCTGGATAACGTCTGCCTCTCCTGGCCTTGGTCCTGTGCTCAGCACCCCTCTGACATAATGCGGTTGAGGCCAACATACTGATTTTAACATGGATTTAAATATTACAATAAGACAATATAGGAGGAATTCTGGACTCCAAATACTTGTATCTATTCCATGCTGTTTGCACACACTGATCACCTGCTCCGTTACAAAGACCTCTTGCAAATACTTCAATAGCAGAAAAATATTTTCTAGATAGTTTTCCAAAAGATTTCTACAACCTTGCCCAGACAGGGTGTAAAATAATGTATTACATATAGCACACTATTCAGTACTAAGGAAATTAAATATCTTTCCAAACTAGTTGCCATTCATTTGTATTACACATTTGGTAATATGAAAATAAGTCTCCTTGGTAAGATGCACAGCTATCTGAAAGAAGTATAGAAAAAAATGCAGAAAGAAAAGTGAAAGCTAAATGAAATGACTCAGTGAGTGAGGAGAGGTAACTAACATAAGCTTACAGAGCTGTACAATATCTGACAAAAGGAAAAATAACAATATTATTTCTTTTCCTTTTCGGTCAGGTTATGTGACAACACAGATTAACAATGTCTTAAAATTGTATTTTTAACATACACTTTTCAATTATAATTAAACAAAGATACTAGATATTAAATATTTCTCACTTACAAAAAAGATTAATTTCTTCCACAATGTTTCTGCATTGAGAAGGGCAGACGTCGAGTACAACATTATGTTTTAAGAAACTGCCTTTGTCATCATCAAGTATTAAACAAAATTCTCACCAGAGCATCTTAAAAAAAATAACATCAGATAAATAAATAATTTATCTTACATCAACTATTATTTTTCTACCTCACAAATTTTCTGAAACTGGGAAAGACAGAGAGGTCAATATCCCTAAATTGAGAAAAGCAAAGCACATAGGAAGTGATGGGGTAGGACAAAAGGTGTTTTCTTTACAAATCAATATTTATTTCTGGGCTGGTTCAAATGTACACAAATGACAAGGGCTTTTTAAGACAATCTCTTGACAAAACTACTTTATTTCATACCAAAATAAAAGCTGTTATTTTGGTTACCTCCTTTGGCATAAGACAATTTTTTATGCAATTCCCAAGCCTTGTTTTATGGTTTGTGGTTTTTTGATTGCTTGGGTTTGGGTTTTTTTGTGAAATAAGGATTCAGTGAAGAAATGTATCCTTTGAAAAGCATGGAAATAACAATGGTAGTATGATTAAAAGATTCTCTGCAACTAAAAATGTAAAAAGAATTATATGGACTAAGTGATTCAGCACTAACTCAAATGAGTACAAAATTCAAGTGTTGAACCAAAATCAGTCTGTTTCCAAATAGATTATTATTTCCATATATTGGCATAAAAAAACCCCACAAATAAAAAATATTAAATAAATAAATAAATAAGGAATAAGAAACATTATGAGATTTTACACAGAGACAAGACTCCTAGATGACCTTAGCTAAAAGGTTTAGGAAGTGAGAGGGCACTTCAGGGAAACAGAATCCATGATCTCCTCAATGAACATAATAACCCAAGATACCAAGACAAATCACAAGATTTTCAAATCATCTACTGCTGGCTGTTTAAAGAACTGAAACTTCTATAGTTGTTAAGACATATTACAAAATACAGTTCGAACCTGTGAGAATACATTTACTGTTGAAGAGCGATCTCTTCTCTTTTTCAAGAAGAAAGATGCCCAAAACTGAAGGCTGAATTCCTGAATTGGCCTCTCTTAACTGCTTTTGTTGATATTTTTTTTAAATAAATTTGTCAATAAGTGAACTTGAAAGTCTGCTACTTCCAAGAGGTGAAAACTCAGAAATTAATCAGAAGAACTAATTTCAAATATTCAGCAGTAAGAAGTAAAACCAATAAGAAGTACCCTGCCTTCAGAACAAGCTTTCAGATATTCCATATATGGCCAAATTTTTTACCTAAGTAAAAAACTAATTGCTGAAACTGTCAGATTTGACAGGATGATTTTGAAGAAATTAAACTAAACTGAGAATCAACACACTGATTTATACATCTTCCTTTACCAACGGACAATTTACCCACAAGTCTCAAAAAAGAGGAAAAATTCCTGACCATCTGTCAACAAGAATAACATTAAAAAAAAAACCTCAGGAATTAATAAAACAGCAGAGGAGAAAAATCCAGAATTAAAATAATAAAATCATAGAATCACTTAGGTTGGAAAAGACCTTTAAGATCTAGTCCAGCTGTTAACTTAGTGTACTGCCAAAGCCACTGTTATTAAGCCATGGTCTAAGCACCACATCTACACATTTTAAAAAATATTTCTATCGATATTTAATCACTCAACCACTTCCTTTGGCAGCTTCTTCCAATGGTTGATAACCCTTTCAGTGTATTTACTGTAAATGTTTCTGTATTTATTTATAAAGACACCTATATAAAATGTTGCATCACATGATATATTAAAACTAGCTGTTTCCAAAGGGGATAAATACAAAAGATCTTAAAATCTGATAGTCTCTTTAGAAAGACATAGTAAGGCAGGTCAGATAAGATCAGTCAGATCCTTTTTCTAACAAATGAACAGCAAGAAAGCTACTGGTCTGTTGATAGTTACAAAATCCATATGAAAAATAAAGGAAACAAGAGAGTTATTTGGATTACCTCTGTATTCATGTGGAAGAAGAATGAAAATAGTCCTGTGCCCATATTTTATATGAGGGCTACATTACAAGATCTGTCTCAAACTGAATGTTGTTCCGAACCAAACAGACAAAGCAGGTGGTTAAAAACCCTGGGAACAGATGCCAGTCATTTAAAAATTCAGAAGGCCTAGGAAACATCCACTATGATAAAACAATTAAAACTGCTTGAAGAGGAGATTAAAAAAAAAAAAAAATGGACCTAATAGCTGTATCAGGAAAGCTGACATTCTTAATTACAAATATGTTGACACGTGAACAAATATGGTTTACTGAGAAAGAATCAAAACAATTTTTGTGCAAGAAAATTTAGGTCTTAAAAGCCTATCTCAGTTTTCTGAATGAGTCAATAAATTGACTCTGCTGGGTCAGAGGTCTGGGCAGGCCTTCAAAAGGCATTTAACAAAGGCCTTCCACAATGATTCTTATAGAAATTTAGAAGACTTTGAAAAAGGAAGCTCTCACATGCTGGAATACCTAGTTATTAAATCAGGAAAGAAATGAGGGAAAATAACAGTGGTATAAAAGACCAGATTCCATTCTATGAGAATATCATATCACTAAATGCCCAAAACAAATAATTCTTGTGTTTTACCACAGAAAAAAAAAAAAAAAAAAAAAAAAAAATTTCGGAAACCAGTTAAATACAAATAATAATAAAAAAAAAGATATGAAGGGACTAAAACTAGTGAAGACGTGTCAGTACTTACGGATGAAAAGAAAAAAGTAATGAAAATCAAAATACCATTCAAAATCAACTGTTAAGAGAAATCCCATGGGACAGGGTGTTAGAAGATAAAGGGGCTCAAGATAGCTGGTCAATGTTCAAGGACCACTATTTGCAAGCACAGGATCAGAGCGTCCCTATGGTTAGGAAATCTAGTAAGGGAGCTAGGAGACCAGCATGGTTAAAAAAGGAACTGCTGGGAAAACTTAAGTGGAAAAGGAAAATCTACAGATCATGGAAGGGGGGGCTGGTCACTTGGGAGGAATATAGGACTGTTGTCAGAGGATGTAGGGAGGCAATTAGGAAAGCTAAGGCCTCCTTGGAACTTAACCTTGCAAGTCAGGTTAAGGATAATAGAAAGGGCTTTTTCAAATACATAGCTAGCAAAACTAACACTAGAGGCAATATTGGCCCACTATGGAATGAGCTGGGAGCCCTGGTGACAGAGGATATAAAGAAGGCAGAGGTGCTGAACGCCTTCTTTGCCTCTGTCTTTACTCCTGCAGGGTTTCCGCATGAGCCCCAGATTCATTTAGCCCCNTCTCCTGGTCTCTTCTCACAGAGGCCTCTTTAGCCCCTCTGTTACCAAAACCTTGCTATGTAAACCCGATACAGGCAATTTTTTGAAAAACTTTGAATAAAAATTTGAGTGTCTCCTACTTGTGAAAAATAAACCTAAAATATTGATTATTTTAAAACCATCTTGCTAGGTAACACTAAGCTAGAATGGTTTCATCTTAAAAGTTCATGCTGTCCAACATTCCATCTTGAAAATTTATGGATTTTTTTTCCTGACAACTTTATAAACTTATCATGTTAAAGTTAGAAATTTGAAAAAAAAAAAAATTTATATGCTCCACAGTTCAGCATTTTGTGCTTAGATTCTGTACAAGCCCACTGCAAAATTTATTCAGTGAATCAAATATTTAATAACCACATATTTACAATAATAATTAGATATGATACAATACAACATAACATAACAGTTATCATTCCTCAAAATTAATTTAAAAGTTTTTTTCAAGGTCATATTCAGTGTTGAAATAGAAAAATATCTTTCCACAAATAGCATATTTTGAGTATTGATCTATACTATCAACAAGGATTTTTTTCTTCATTTTATCCCTTCCTAGATGAACCAGTTAGATCCACTTAGTATTTGTTACCATGCTATTTGTCAAATAATACAGCTATTAATTTAAACGGTATTCTCCATTCCAAAAAGTACAATCAATAAAACTGTATAGTAACAACATCTGATCTCAATTGTTTCATCAATTCTGCTCATCTTGTACAACAGAAGGTAACCTTTCAGATACTGCATATGGAAACATTTTAAACCAACATTCTGCCAGCTAAGAATAATAGTAAGGACTCACATTTTGTGCAAAACATAATTAATATTAACTCTCATCTTTAGAACTTCAGTGTGCATGATTTACTGCTGTATGTATCAAGCAATTGCATAAATTCTCTATTCTGTAGATGTTAAAGAGCAAGATAATCAAGTGTTGACATAAAGTCATTTAGACAAGGACATAAGGACTTCACATCTGTATTTTGGTGCCATTTTTAATCTTAGGAAAACTGTTAGTAAAGAAAAAATATTGCCATCAGTTTTTATAGCCTTTAAAGGTAGAAATCAGCTATACATCTGTTAATAACACTGTATGTTGCTCTGAACAACTACAATGGAACTCCCGAATTATCTCACAAATACAGATTTTGGAGAGCAAAATGTGTTAGCCAACTATTTTTTGCCCTGCAATTTATTCCTTAACATATAACCCATATCTGTTGTGTCTAATTGCTAAGCAAAACCCTAATCTTTCAGATTAAGATGTGCAGAGTTCTTTAGACAGCTGTGGTTTCAGTCTTGCATATGCTCCGTTTTTCTAACATAAACATCTAACTATCACCCATATTTTACAAAAATCATCCTTCTAACATTCTTCTAACCCTACATGTAACATTTTATTTTATTTGAACTCAAGTTACCATCCCAGGAAAAAAAAAAAAAAAAGGCAAAAAAAGGCTTCTGAATAGAAGTCAAAAGCGTTATTTTCAGGTTATTGATGGTATTAGAGCAAATTAGGTAAGGACCGACTCAGAAATTAGAAAGGCTCAATAGCAACATTTGACATTTGTCTGTCTCTACACAGGAATAAACAGGCTCGATCTAAGCTATAACTTCAGTTAGGATGGAATACTAGAAGTCACTGCCTCCTTTCTTAACTCTTGTTTTTATTTATTGGCAACTTCAAGGTTAAAAAATACACTAACATTACAATCCCCTGTCTTCTCCACGTGTGTCTGTCACGTCTCCAATGACCTGACTGATTTGGAGGTGAACTTGTAAAGCCTTTTCTCTTGATGGCTGTGTCTGTTTTACTAACTTTTTTGCTGCTCTGAATACAGAATTCATTGAGGCATTAAAGGTTTATCACATTCCCTTTTTCTTCTAAGCATGCTGACCTTTTATTTTAACCCATATTGTTAATGGGGTTTTGGTGTCACAGAAGAATGTTTATGGTGATTCTGTTTGCTCTGTCTGCAGCCCGAGAGACAGTGACCTGGAGACAGTGAGGAAGTATGATTAGGATACTATAGCAGGCCCTGGAAAGGAGTCCTGGCTGGAAACTCTGCTGAAGACTATGGAACTATGCTGAAGACTATAGAACTTTGGTGGTGATACGTTACAGGGCATGCTTCCCAGCCCAAATTGTAGAAATCATTTCTGGCAAAGCAGATACCTCAGTTCCCACCTCTGGATGGAAAACACTTCCATCAGGGTTGTGCTATCTGCCCCTGAGGCTGGGGAAGACAGTGGCAATATCCTTGCCTGTAGATGCTGTGCTCCAGTCAAGGATGTCTGTCACCAAGCTGAAAGAAGGAGCCAACAGGAGCCTGGTGAGATTCATCAGTGACAGAGTTCTGCACCTACACCCTGACAATAGAGGGAGGGTGTTTTTTCCAAAGTATGTGCTCTTTGGAGGATGACTAGGTGTTGCTTTGTTGGTGGTGTGTGATTACTTTTGCAACACTTTACTTTCCCTTTCCCTTTCCATATCCCTTTCCTTTTTCTTTTCCATGTCCCTTTCCTTCACCTATTAAACTGTCCCACAATTTACTGTTTTGCCCTTCTGATTCTCTACCCCATCCCACTGTTGGGGAGTGAATGAGGGCTGAGTGTCAGCTTACCTGTCAGGTGGCACAAAGCTATCACAAACCAGCTGCCCGGAGAGGTTCTGCAGTCCTGAAATGTTTTTGAGATTCCCCTGGACAAAGCATTGAGCTACCTCAGACCTAACCTTGCTTTGAGCAGGATGTTGGACTGAAAATCTCCTGAGGTTCCTTGATTTTCAGTTCTTGTGAATGAGAAGCAGCTGCAATTAAATCAGTTCCCACCCTAGTTGTTTGGATGTTACCCATACACTAACCGTTTCCAATCCACCAGATGATGGATTACATTGTTTCAGCTGACACTAAACAACAATTTTAAATTTTCTACACTAAAGACAATCGTATTCTAAAATCATTATGAAAGTGTAAAAAAATGCAGAGATCTTCACTTTTATGATAAAGAAACAGAGATTACAGGATTCAGTCTCCACCTTCTGCTTTGATAAATACATGTGAAGTTGTGTCTGTTAGAGGTGTCATACAGACAGAGCTGAGCACAGATGTCTAATATTCTGTGTAAGTAACAGTTTTAAAAGCCAGCCCTAAAACGCCCCCTGACACACCTATATAACTAAAACATGCTTTTAGCAATAAGCATATTTCTGGCCACATGGCCCAGCTCATACCACTCTCATTAAAAATAAATAATGAAAATATGGTTTATATGATATGATACAATATAATGTGATATGATAGTATAGGATAAAATAAAAAACAGTAAGGAAAAATGCAAAACAGGTGTTTGTCATTTAAGATATTTTATAAAGGCAAGCTATATGTGCTAATTGCAATTTGCTGTTCCTGAGCCATGACAGAAGTACAGAAAAATCATATCATTGAATTTAAAGGCAAACCTAAAGCACAGAACTTTTCTCTCTTAATCTTTCCCAAGAAAAATTACCAAGTATAACCATAGCCCAAATCTGGCCTTAGTTACTCAGACTGCCATTATTCAACAATAAATGCACATAAATGACATTACATTATATCTTATTTAGGCAATTAAGAATGTTACTCTTCCACACTGCCATACATCTAAAATCAAGTATGCTCATTTACTAACTGGTTGGTTTGGGGTTTTTTTGCTTTCTCTTACATGGTTTTCAGAGTCTCAATGAAAGTGGGAACCTTCTGGATTCCTATTTAATTATTGGCACAGAAAACCATACAATAAATACTCACAGCTAAGAGTCTCTGAATAATGTATCATATAATTTTTACAGTACAATAAGATTTGAAATTTAATAAATCTTTAGAGGAATAAAAGATAAGAAATAAGGCTCTTTCGTCAGTTCTCACTTCCCTAAGAAGAGATTCGATCTTCAGGAAGACAGAGAAATTGTTTGTCTCACAGTTGGTGGGTTTTTTTGGTTTGACTTTCTTCAGGACTTTGTAGCTACCAAAGCTTACTTGATTTCTCCTGTTCATCTCAGTATTCACTTTTTCTCTCTAGTCTGATTTGTCATTTCCCTCTGTTCCTTTTAAAACAATGAAAAGATATTTCCTTCTGTCTTTCCTTACAGAAATTCAGCCACTGAGTTACAATAGTCCAAGTTTCAGATTCACTGGGCTGTTCTGTCCTGCATAACCCTTGTTTTAGTGACACATTTTGACATTATGAGATGGTAATTTCTTTTTGAGTAAAAAAGAAGTAATCAAACTTCCTGAAGTAATCAAACTAAGCAATGCACATACCTTATTTTTAACCAGCGGCTTACTTTGTGTATCTTGGTGATCGCTACTTGATTTAGTTTTACTTTTCATCTCCAGAAGTCTCTGAATTTCTTTTACCTGCAGCTTCAATCTTCTGTTCTCTTCTTCCAAACTTTGCTGTTCAGCTACAAGTCTCTCTTGCTTCTCCCATTCAGAGCTATTCTCAAGCTGCAGTCGTTCCAGCTGGGAAAGGTTGGGAGAGGGGGAAAACCAACCAAAATATACAGAAAAAGAAAGCAAAATAGGATTAGAAATCCCTGCTCTTAACAAGATAATAGCCTCACCATAGAGTATGCATCTTAGAAATCAGTCCAAGATAGATAATTTCCATGTTTCATATAGGTAAATTCTTGAATTTGGAATGAAAAAAACAAGGAGGTACATTCATTGTAACTGTACAGAAGTAAAGCATAGGAAATGTTTTAAAATAGTAACTGTCAACCCGTTCTTTTTTCTTTCCCTGCTAATTATGGAACAATTGCTTAAAAAAATAATCCAGCACAATTTATTCACAGTCTGTTTACATTTTTGAAGGACTATTATGAACATTCATTTAAGCTGTAGAAGGTCTAAAGTATGTCTTCAGTTGTAGAAACTGCTATCGTAATAACCAGAGGAAGGATTTCTAAGTTTTACCAGTGTGTTTCTTAAGGTCACAATTCGCTTATCATACCCACATATACAATGAATTAAATATATCACCAAAAAGCCATGTTACTGAGTTATATAAAATAATTATCTAACAATATACTATATTTATTCTTCAGAGACAACTAGGAAGCAGTTTTGTCAAGAATGTATGAAATGTTTCTCAAATTTCAAAAGAAAAACCGGTAAATTAATTTTTTTTATAGCACAAACAGGTATTGATCAGAAGATTGTTATTGGCAAGTAGCTATGATTAAAAAGTTATTAACTGGTCCTTATGAGAAGATTAAGTTTAAAAACTGTGAAAATGAAATATTCAAGTTCTTTCAACTGAAAAAAAAAGGATAAATCCTAATATATAGAAGTTGAAATTTTAAGAACTTTACAATTTTGCGCTCTATGAGAAGTAAAATCGACTATTTGATAAAACTAGATACTGATCACAGTACAAGGAACTTCATTGAAGAAAGGGAATGTCTTTGTCAAAAGGGTTTTAGAAAGAGACAGAGAGGTGTACTTCTTCAGATATTTGTTACTTCTTAAAAAAATATCAGTTCCTGGCAAATAATGAAAAGCTACTGAAAGAGCTATGAGAATGAGGTGTTACAACACCAGAGGAAGATAAATCACACTCTGAATTGTAATACTATGATTATCTAGCTAAATCAAATAGTAAACCTGTCTGTTCCCACCTTATTTCTGAGCAAATAAAACAAATTGTAAATTCTATAAAGTTAAAGGGGGCCATTCAGTTTTTCAGAGGAAAGCAGAAATGCTTTTTGAGTTTCTATAGTAAAGAAAAAAAATCATAATCGACAAGTGATTGTTCACTAACAATGATAATATTTTCCCAGATATTTCTCTAGCTAGTTTTTTACAGAAAATAATCTAAAGGGTTAATCTAAAAGATTGAATAAACCAGAGGAAAGAAAACAGATACAGTTGTTCAAATAACATCTACTTGACTGCAATCACAAAAACTGTACTTTTCTAAATAAACATGCAGACATAATGTCTTACTAGTACCCATGAAAGATTTGGAACACAAGAAAGCCGTATGTTTTTACAAAGTATCTGCCAAAAAAACCCGATTGATTCAAATGTTAATCCTTTTTACAGTGATGACAATAATCAATACTAATAAAGTGTTGGCAGACTTCAGGTAGAGAAAAATCACAAAGCCATCCAAGGTTGAATTTCAGTCAGGTAATGAAGTGCAAGATGCCTACCAAGCCAAAGTCTGATGTCAAATATAAGCTAACTTATCTCTGTGTCTGTAAAATCTACATTTAAGTTGTACTCAAGCTGTCTACAAGTTCTAATACTTTGAATACTTAGTATAATATCTACATAAAGATCTCCAAAATAAAATCAGAAAAAAAATCTAGCGAACAAAATCATTAGTAGACAATTTTCGTATACTTGGTTTTACTATAAATCATTTTCCAGCAAAGTACTAGAACTCATATTTTCCAAAATACTAATTTGCAGAGTGCTATTAATCAGGTTGGATTGTTGTTCATTAGAGGAGTTCTCTGAAATTATCCCTTATGCATATTTCAAATAACACTTTTAATGTAACCTTCTCATAGGAAGCATTTAATATCTTTTTTCTCTTTGGTAATGAATGCACAAAAATGTGCAGAATTCAAGGCAGAACACCAGTTTCATCATGTCTTATTTTGTCACTCCCAGATGAAAAGATCAGCCTTCAATTTAGTAGACCTGTGCAATGCATGCAATACATTTCTAACCCCACCCATATCTGAAAACCCTTGTCAGAGCCTTTGCAGCTCTTGGAGTCCAGCTGGTGACACTCCAAAGAAGGACACTGAAGTTGATGAAGGGTCTGGAGAACAAGTCTTATGAGGAGCATCTGACAGAGCTAGGGTTATTTAGTCTGGAGAAAAAGATGCTGAGAAGAAATCTTATCACTCTCTATAAAGGAAGCTGTATCAAGGTGGATGTTTGCCTCTTCTCACAAGTACCAAGTAATGGGACAAGGGGAAACTGCTTCAAATTGTTCCAGAGGAAGTTTAGCTTGGATATTGGAAAAAATGTACCAAGGTTTACCAAGGCTTGGAATAGACTGCTCAGGAAAGTCGTTGATTCACCATCCCTGGAGTTATTTAAAGGATGTGTAGATGTGGTGCTTAAGTTTAGTGTCAGACTTGGGAGTGTTAGGTTGGACTCATCTTAGGGGTCTTTTTCAACCTAAATAATTCCATGATGTTATGAGCGGTATTTTTAAGCAAGAGTTGAAGGTATATTCACACAAAACAGATAAACATTTTGGGAAGATGCTTCTCTATCAGACTTGATTCTTACAAAATGAGTAGGAAGACTAAAACAAAGCAAAAATCAGGTCTACAATTGGGTTAGGAAAACCAAGCAAAATTAAATATTTCATTATCTCTTTATTATAATTTTTTGCACAAAATCTTGCAAGGACTAAAGCAATGATAGATGTTAACTCAGATCTTTGATAATATATTTCTCTCATTAAAAAAAAAACAAAACAAAACAAAAGAAGCTTTGAGAATCTGTTCCCCTCTAGAAACAAATGTGGAATGTTGTTGTTTTTCAGTTGAAAAACTCACCAACCATATTTTTCAGTTTTGAGCTCCCTGCCTGTAGAGAAGACAACTTTCTCACATAAAAACAAACGAACAAACTCCACAAGTTTAAAAACCAAACCAAAACAAAAAAAGAGTAGTTGCATTCGCTACTGGGCTCTGCAGACTCTTTCATACTTGTATAAGTAGAACTGCACCACGAAGGACCTATTTCTACTCACTGAACTTGAATACACCTGGGGGATCTTTTGGTTTACTCCATGCTACACACTTTCAAAAGGCTGAATATCACCTCATCCACTGTGCTAGTAACTTGTGCAGACCTGTTTTTCTGTCCACAACGCAGCCAGAGAAAACAAGTTTTGTAAGACCTAATGCAGCAAGATGAGGAAAGCATTCTCAGTAAGGAAGTTGAGTCAGATGCTATTAAAAAATGTAACACAATGTAAACATTGTACACAATGTACACAATGTAAAGCATTACCTGCTTTGAAAGAACCTAATGAAATTTCTGAGGATATATATGTGTATACTAAGTACATACATGTTTGTCTATGTGTACACACCTAGACATACTGTTATGTGTCTTTAAAGGGAACTTGGTATTTTTTATGGGTTTTTTCCCCCTCTTCACTACACAGAAAAAAAAAAGGCCTTTAAATTAATCTATTGCTTCCTTAAAGTCTCCTGTCTCACTTTTCATGAAAAAAAGTTTCACAGGAACAGTAATATTTAGTTTTAATTTTGAAATTTATTACTGAAATATTAATTAAAAAATGAAAATTGACTGAATAGCAGTGATACCTATCTCCCATTTACACTGAAAACATTTTGTTTCTTTCCCACATAAAATATATGCTGTCATACGTGAGTGTAAAGTAAGTATTTCAAATGCTCTTGGGTGGAAATATAGGTTCTGATAATCTCCACAAACTTGCACTGAATTTTACTTTGCAATAGAAGATCAGAACAATGGCAGAAGCATAGAGAGAGGTCAAGGTACTGTCAGTGAAGTGGATAATTACTAAGGTGAATGGTGGAAATGAAGTACATTGTACTCACCTTTTGAAACTGGATAATTATGTCTTAGAGCTAGCTTACACCTTTTTATGTCTAATATAAAAGACAGAGGCCCTGAGAAAAACAGACACAGAAAAAGGAACTCCTCCAGGTCCAGTTCATTAGGAAGAAAACCTTAATGCTACAGTTCAGTTTAAGGTAAAATAGCAGAGGCTCAAAAAATTTTATTGAAACAAGATGTTTCTTCTTCCCTTCAGTCAAGGGAAGATGGAGGAGGAAGGAGGATAATTGTTAAGCCAACCATCCACTTTTACTTGTAGTACTGAAAGCAAAAAATAAAGGTTGACGTAGAGGAGATATAACAGTCAATATGATTTCATGTGGAAACCAGAAAACTTCCCACACACCCATAAGGAGCAAAGTAGCTTAATGAAGCAGCAATTTTAGTTTTGTTTTAGGACAAAATTTTATTATCTTCTTATAAAACTTGGGAGAAGTTAGGGAAGTGTGCTTACTGAGTTATGATCTTCAGTTTTCTGAAAGAATCATTTGAAAATAGAGATGGACAGAGGGCAGGTATTGGGACAAAAAGTTATAATTTTGATTTGTTCTGAATGAAAATATCAGAAATTAAAAAGGCCAGTTCAACTACAAATCCTCTCTGCAAGTTTTTTTTTACAAAAAATAGCACCTTTTAGCATTTTCTGAGAAAGATTCTTCACAAATCATAAAAAAAAATTGCCCATGCAAGATACATCACATGCACTGAAAGGCCTTTTCTACAGCAGAATTCACTGAAAACAGAAGAGTTTAATTTATTTACTTACAATCTGAACCACAACTAAAATATTAACTTGTAATGTTGTCTTCATAAAAATAATCTACAGGCAAGCTGGATAAGGCCTACAGACTTGTGATCCAGAAGGGTGAAAATTCTTGTTTAAATTAATAAAAAGAAGCCTCTAGCAACCATTTCAAATACCTGTAAAACATCTGTTTCAGCTTGCAAAAATCAAACCTGAAAATTGAAAATCATTACGCTTTTGTGTGATTTAAATGGATGCACAGGGCTCTTTTGGGTTTTAAAGCAGGATGAATGAACACACGTTTTCAAAATTCTTGATATCCTCACTATATTGTGCATGAAGGTAATTTTCACTCATCTATATACAAATTATTCTACAAACTTAAGGTAAGAGACAGATTAAACTTAAAGTTAAGTGACCCACAGGTTGGTTATGAATTAAGGATTATGTCACCATCCTTAAAAAGGAATACATATTGATATAACTGTACGAGTTAGAAAAGAAATCAGTGTCTTGGACTGTTAGAGATCTTGTCTCTAGAGTTACTTACAAAACTCATCCCAAGAACGCTCTTTGTTTCTGAACCTCTCCATTTCTGTTCCTTTCCTTGAGAGCTATACTACCTCTCCATAAGTGATTTTTTGAATTCAGGGCCAAGAAACCAACAGCTGTGCAATATTGCCAACCATCTTCCAAATTACTGTACATTAACAAGAAATACAAGGACGGGTAACCTACCATTTCACAGTGGTAGTTTTGCTTATTTATAAGGTATTATCAGCTTCTAAAGTACTGAATTTGTTGAAGCTGAACAGCAAAAGTGCAGTTTCCTTGAATATGACACCTAGGCAGATTGGATCAAGTAAATTAAAAAGCAGCTCTGTCTGAAGAGTCTACCGTCAAGAAGAAGCATCACATTTCTTCATTAAGAGTGTAATGTGAAACATTACAATATGTAATATAGTTATAATACTAGGTCTGAAGCTCTTTAATCAGTGGTCCAAAATGAATGATATCAAGCTGTTAAAGAAAGTCTCTGAACAAAACTGGGAATAGAAATGTTTACTGGAAGATCAGGAAAAATCTGGAACAGGCAGAAGAATCTTCTAAGAATTATTATATGTAATTATTAGAAGACATCTAGTTTGGTCAATCTGATTTTTGGAAATACCTTTTGGTTTGGGGTCAAAAGTGTCTACAGAACTTGGAAAATGACAGTGGTCACACCCCCACTGCATGCCTTCCCTTGGGAAAGATGTAAGAGGAAGACAGACTTAATGTAAGCAAAATTCCCATGTCCAGATAGATAGGAAATACTTTCAACACTTTCAAGACTTCCAGTACTTCCAATACTTCATTACCCTCAGTGTATACATTACTTTGTTGTGAGGGGTGTGTTTTTTGTTGGTTTTGGGTTTTTTGTTTTTTGTTTTTTTAAACTTATTATTTACTTGTTTTGAGATTTCTCCAGATAGAACTCTCTAAGATCTTGGTAGCAAATACAAAAGCTTCTAGGACTAAAAGGGAAGCCATCAACTTGCCTGCTTCCAAGCCCAGCACTGCTGTGAAGAGGTGTGATGCTTGCTGGAAGGCAAAACTATTACCCTGTGTGACACCAGGCAGTTTCGCAATGATTATTTACAGTGTATGTGACTGTTCCTAGATTTTTTTCCTTTTTCATCTAAAAGAAGTATTCAAAGATTACCAGAATCCATAGTACTCCTTCCACAGGAAAGAAAGACAATTGTTGGCTATCTTTTCATTTGACAAATACTTCAATATGCAATATAGGAAAAATAAATTTACTCTGCTTTTTCTTCTTATTATAAGCAAGACTGTCAAGAACACCATTTAGTCCATCAGAAAATATAGTGGAAGCATGATAAATGTTATTGTGCATGGCAATATCTTGAGACATCAAACCTTACAACAAATTGAACTTTTTAATGAATGCTCATATTCATAACAATGCATATATCTGAGCTCCAGCATCTTTAGTAATCAAATACTTTTTTCCATCTGGTTCTCCTCAAATGCTTGTCTGTTGCAAACTAATATCATTACATTACGTTCACATTAAAAGAAAAGCTGCTCACTTACTGAAATTTATTTTCCTCTACCCCATCTGCAAACAGAAAAAAATATTTGACATTTATGACTAATTTACCACAAGTGATTTTTGCAGGAATATACAAATTCTCCATAGACACATAAAAAATCTTGAAGGATGAAATTTTCACAATCATGAATAATATATGCAGAGAGGCATAAATGGGTTCAAGAAAAAGAAAATTCAGGGACGTGACGAATATTACCCTAGATCTTACAGATCTTTATAAGTTGATTTCAACACTACTTTTTATTAGTTTAAGTTCAGGTTGATATGGACTACGTATTACTTTAAAACAAATGAGCATTAATATCTTCACTGAAAAACTAGGAATGATGTCCACTTTAAGTAATCCTTAACAGAGCTTTAACAGTCATTGACATGGTAATCAATAAATGATAGTGCTGCTATTTCATACACTGTATGCTGCATTCATGTCTCAAATGTAGCATCTGGAGGGAACCTAATGTATCTGGTAGACCTCCCCCCTTAAAAGAGTGAATTCACATGAAGAATTGCTTAACATCAACAACCTGCTGTTCAGGAGAATCTACTATGCATTCAAGGAAAAAAAAAATCAATTACTATCAGAGAAAATGGTCTATAATGCCTGATGTACTTTCATCTATTAACAGAAAAATAAAAACTTCAGAGTAACTACTTTTATCTATCAGTAAAGAGAATATAAACACATCATGCACTAACATTTACTGTAAAATTATGAAGTTTTTATTTTTTGTCTTATTTTAAACACAAGTGTTAGATTTTTTAGATGGGAAAAATAATGAGGCTGACTAAACAAATACAGGAAGCTTCTTGCTGTGTGCTAGCCTTCTCCACTGTCATCATAATTCATAAAAAGACTGAGAGTAGAGGAACATATAAACTTTCAATGTCTACAAAGTTGTACGGTATTGCTTAATTTCACATTTTCATATATGAATTACAAGCTATTGCAAAAAAATATATAGCAAACAACTTAGAACAGAAAGAGCTATTAGAGTAAAGATATAAAAAACACATAAAGAAAATCTCTGAGAGCCAGAAGATGTAAGGACAATTCTGTCAAGCAGACATTCTTGTAGGTTTTCCAAAAAAAGGATGAATGTATGAATATGTAAAAAACATATAAGAGTATGATTTTTTTTCTGGTACATCTTGTGCTATTTTAGCTGCCTCTTTTCCCACATAATATCTGTTTTCATATTTACATTATTAATTACTTGATCCCTGTTAGAACCTTAATATCTCAGTTTAACCCTATATTAAATAAAAAATTCTCTATCTCCAGTGACCTTCAAGATAGATTTAGCTGTTGTTGGAGAAGAACAATATCTCTCAGGTAAACTATGACTTAGCTGATGGATTTATGAAGTGGTTGGATTCCTTTTGAAATATAAGTCCATCAAATGAAACTAAAATACATATTCTGCCTGATTATACCCACAGGAATAAGAATTCTGCAGTTGCACTATATTCAGGGTGAAAAAATGTCTCTAACAATACTTGCCAGTGCCCCAAACTTGATGGTAACCATTTTTCAAATGATTAACCATTTTCTAAATGGAGGAAAGGAGGAGGAGAGAGGGGATATTACTGTGGCAACAATAATAGATTTTTTTTCTGAAAAAAAAAATATATTTAATATTAGCCATCCATTAAGCCTTTGACTGGAAGATTTTTTTTATATAAGGACAAAACCCCCTCAGACTGAAGGGTTTCACAAAAAGAGACACTGAAAAAAAAAAAAAAAAAGAAAGAAAAAAAAAAAAGAACAAAAAAGAACAAAAAGAACATTCTTCAAATTATCAGGTTTTTTTGTTATATTTAGGAAAATATTTGTGCCTAGATAAGCGGGACCATAGATAATAATCGCATGTATAGCGTGCTATCTTCCCAACTGCAAGTGGTATTTGAGATGGGATTACTATGACTTAACTCTTAAACTACATTTCCTTTTCTGTCTAAAATGGAACACCATAATTATAGCTCAAGATCAACATAAACGAAAAGTATACAGTGGTTCTGGTGAATTTAAAGTGTTCTTTAATCTCAGTCAAGAGAAGAGTTGACATTTCTGCTTATCCATTGGAGAATTTTGCTTGAAATTTATAAGGGACACATGTCAACCAAAACTCTCAAAATCTGACAACCCATCACTCATCTGGAGAGTCAGAACTTCAATGTACTAACAGGTGCATATCTGCTTTTCTGCTATGCATGGAGAGGCTGAATTTTCAATCCCAGATGAAACAAATAACAATTCACAGTAACTAAAAATCAGCTCAACTGGGAAATGTATCTGAAATTAATTTCTTTAAATAAAAAAAAAAAAATCACACCTTTATGTTTCATTTCAAGCAAGTGAAAACTGGAGCCATCAGCATTCATATCAAAAGGGTTCTGTGTGTTAGCTTTGCAAACAGTAGGAGGATTTTCTTGCAGTTGATTGGATAATGACAGAACACAGCAGGGGTGACAGTGGTAATAGATTAAACAAACGGCGTTAAAAGATCTAAGTAGATGGCAAAGATTGTTTCAGCCATAGGGATCATAGCAATTATTTCTCCTAATTTAATTTGAAATCTCAAAGGGCAGTTGATTTGGAGCATTCTTAACCCAAAAGATCTGAAGCAAAGCATGAGCTTTCATCCCTTGATTTGACTCAGTGACATTTTAGCTTAACAAAAAACCAAAACCAAAACCAAACAAAAAAAAGCCCTCTCACTAGCTCCCCAGTGTGTTTAAAGTTTCGATACTAACATTTGGTTTATATTTCACTAAAAGGTATAACAGGCCTCTGCTGAGTACTTTTGCTTTATTTCAATGACACTTGAAGCAGTGGCATTAGTAGGCTCTGTTTCTTTTCCTTTTTATCTAAGTATTTTGCAATGGCATGATGAAGCTGCCCAGTTAAAGAGTTAAGTCTTTTACCAGGATTGTTATCAGGGGAAGAGGGCTGGTGGCATGAGTGGCTTTTGGGATGTCGTGCTCCTAACACAGCAAAGTTCTTCCCAAAATAAGGAACATGGAGAAGAGCCCTCAGTGAGTTGAGACTGGCTAATGCAAATCTTTTCCAACATCAAGATAAGGAATGGATTTGTCAGTTTTTATGTCTATCAGTAGAAATAGATATACAGACCATATTGGATGCAAAAATAAGTTGCTAGTCTGTGGAAAATGATGACTGATTAAATTCTTAGTCCTAACTCTCAAAACAAAGATAATTTAATTTAACAAATTGTTTTTAAAAATGGGATTTTTACAGATAAACGTAATACAAAATTAATTATACATCAGACTTAAGCTACCTACTTCACTTCAAGTAGTTATCTTTTGCTGTGTGTTTAGTAACACTATTAGTTATTATTAGTAACTAATTCAGGGACTAGAGTAAGCTATGAGCCATTCTAATAAGCACTGTAAAAGGAAGATGAACCACATATGGCTGGTTCTCTTCCTTTTCTACCTTGCATGAAAGTACTACTTCTTTGTTCTGGAAGTAATACATCTCTCTTGTATATGTTATAGCTGAGTCAGAAATGAAATTCCAGTTCAGGAGCTACAGTGAAACACTAAGCCTGACTGTTTATTCCACACACATAATTTAGGAAACAAAATTACTTATCCTGAAAGCTGCATGAATATAACTGTATACTACATGTGAGGCATGAAGCTATGTTAGTTCTAACCCTAAATATTTAGGTACCTTCTTTCTTTTGTAGAACATGACAAGAGCCTTTAAAAACAGCATACTTGATTCCAGTTCTTCATGTTTTCCTTTCAAAGGCATGCAAAGAATTACTTAATCTACTTACAGTATAATAAACCTGAAACTCTAGACTACTACACAGCAATGGATTTCACCAGCCCTTATGGTCTGCATAGACTTATGACTCAATATGGGCAGTGATTCCTAACAGTCCGGCTGAGTCAGTCCACAATGGGAACTCTTCCTAAGTACAAAGGTGTTAGATAGTGGATGAATCAAGTATCACTTTACACATTTCTTATTAACATTATCAAAAAAGTATGCAGGGGGACAGCGTGAGTTTCCATGGGAAAAAAAAAATAAAAAGGAAAAAAATCCTATAGATACAAAGAAGAAAAAAAAGGTTTGTGTTATTGTTTAAGACGGAAGAACAAAAAATATTCATGCCTTAAAAGAAGCATTTTGTTTCCAAAAACCAAGAGAGATAGATCTAAGGTTATTTTTCCAATCAAAGTACCTAACTTCCAGAGAGAACACTAAATATGTAATTGTACCTGATTTGTGAAAACAATGGAAAGAATAGTTAAGAGATCTTGTTAAATACAAAAAATCTTGCTAAAACAATGCTCCAGAATTCTTTCCTTACCTCAGACTACCTATAAACTGTTGTAATTTCAGTACTTTCATCAAACCACAAGTCAGATGTGTGGTAACATGGTAATTCCATCTCCTTTAATCTGAAAAACACTAGATCTAGTCTAAAACCAATGAGATTTTACCATGGGAAGATTAATAGCATTGAATTGCTACTCTAATGAAGATATTTGAGTTCTCAAATAATTCAGATGTTCTCAGAAAATTGCCTAATGATATTTTAAAACTGAGCAGTGAGGATTCCAGTATCAATTTTTCACTCCTTTACTCACTGAAGCAGACCACTGGCTATCCTGTTGTATACAAAATAGTTGCAAATTTAATTTTGGGACATTGTTTTGTTGCTATGATAGCTAGACATAATATGCAATATTTCTGTGTGTTTTAGGTGAGAATTAAATAGAAAATTTCATATAAGCCAGTATAGCTAGTAAGGCTACTTTTTAATATCTGATAATTAGTATGCTTTCTGCCGGATTTTGGGGACAATGAGAAGGCATTTTTTTGTGAAACAGAATAGATGGTCCTACTACATGTATCTAAATTGACTAGAAGATTAGCAGAGTATCACTGTTTCTAACTCATATATAGACAAAGTGAATGAAAATAATTATGGGTAAGCAGCTCTGCACCATCTTCCACTTAAGGGAATTTCAGAAAAAAAGATTTAAGGAAAATGTGGAAAATACATAATCTTTAACAAGAACAAGCTGTTAAGAACCTGAGTCTCCAAAAAGCTCTTCTACTTTATACAGAATTTAAATGTCTGCAATGAGATAAGAAGACTTACACCTAAGTAACAGTACAGAGACTGTCATAATATATAGTGAAAACATCTACATACAAGAGAGAGAGTACAGAAAACATTTGTTTTAAAAGATGTTTAAAGATTACTGTGAAAAAATCAGAGGAAGAACAGAAATGCTTCTGCCTAAGATGTAGTGTTAGTTCAGCCTGTGATCCTTTTCATCTAAGGATGCTTTTTTCCATACCTCTAATTTTTTCCATTTCCTCTAATAGGCTTTTAGTACAAATTAGTATATTTTTTTGCCTTCTGTGCCACAAACTGGGCTATGAATTTCCCTCATTAATTGTCAACAGAGTATACAATGTAAGGGCTCATTCTGTACTTCAGCTGGCAGAAATTATTTTAAAAAACCACAGAAATCACTGCCTGTGGTGGTATTTGTAAGTCTACAGTGCACACCAGTGGACTATAGCAGTATATGCATTTTTTTCACTCTTTTCAGTATAAAGTAAAATGGCTTTGTAAATATTCTATTGTATTTAACTTTTAAGCGACCAGAAAAAACTATCCTGCTTAAATTATAAAAACAGATATAAAATACTGGGGAAGAGTTGCAAAGATTGTAAATAAGGAAGCCTTATTGTGCATTTTATAAGACTGAATGATCATTCTAAAGCCTAAAACTTTAGCAGTGTTGCTATCTATAATTCTGTGTTTACAGGCATCAGGGCAACACATGACACTTCTGCTCTGGTTTACAAAGAGCCCAAAGACCTGAGTAATCAAACTGAGATGAGTGAAATGACCAAAATAAAAAAGTCTTAGTCAAGGACATGGAAATAATCCAGAGGTCATGATTAATCTCTTATTAATCTAGCAATTCCTTTGTCATTATTACTGTGAATCAGATTCCATGCTTAGCCTAGAGCATATCTGTGCTTTCTTTTCACCCTCAATTTTTTCAGTCAAAAATCTTGTATCGTGTTCTGGTATCCACTTCTTGAGAGTACTATATGGTGATACCTTCACACACATCACCAACATATTTTTTTCAATAAAGGAAGACTTTTCACTTACAACAGCCCTCACAAATGTAATTGCATTCACATTAGTCAGATTCATCAAGATCAATGTTTTCCTATAAAGACTAGTTCAAGTCCTATAAATCTCCAAAATCAAAGAGAATTCTCAAAATATTACCTGCTGTTAGCAATTAAAGCAATTCAGCATATTCCCAAGAAGAATGCAGCAATACATGCATGCAAGTATAAAAACTGGATATCAGTTTCCAACCTCCAACCAGTTTTCAACATTTTACTCCTTCTATTCCTGCTGACAGTGCCACAAAATGTGAAGACTACATTTCCTAAACAAAACAACTAGCTAAATCTAGACTTCTTCTGTTGCACAGAGGTATGATAAGCTAAAATCTTTCTTAATGAGGAAGCAGAAAATAAAGGGCCAAAATTTGAAGCAAATCAGACAGGATCTATGAACTATGACAGATATTTATTTGTTACTGTGGATGTTGATCTATAAAAGATACTGCATTTATTTATGCACCATCTTGTAACTAAAACTTGGAATTTAATAGACTACTTGCAATCTTTTCCAAAATATGAAGAGAAGCTAATTAATTTTCCTAGATTAGTCTATATCTGAAATGTTAAATTTATAGGGAACTTTAAATTATTTATATTTATCTATATAGATACACATTTTGTTGGATCTAAGAGGTTCTCAGCCCATGGTTCCGAAAGCTAAATCCTGAAAGTTGCACCACAACTATTTTATGTTCTTCTACTCGTGAACTTGGAAATGTATATTCATTTCCTAATATCATTGCAATGGGCAATGTTTTTAAATTCCTCCTTTGGAGGCTGATCTTCAAGTACGTAATTTTCTGGCATTAAAACTCCACCAAGATTTTCCCTGCTAAGCTAAATCAGTCTTCTGACAAAATTTACCTGTTTTCCTGAATACTGAGACAAATCTTTGTTGCACTTGGAAGATCCTGTACTTCAAGACCTGTCAGCTTTGCTTGGCTCCTTTGTTTACCAGTCAGAGCTGCTTCCCATGGGACCCTACCCAACAGTTCTCTGACTAAACCAATGTTCTGCTTTCCTTCAGTTGAAGGTCTGAACTCTGCTGCTTGCTTTTCTCACCTCATTCAGGACCACAAACACCACTATTTCAAAACTACTACACACAAGGTCATTATTCTTCATCACATTTCCAACTAATTTCCTTCATATTAGTCAACATCAAATCCAGTTATCCATCTCCACTGTTGGTACCTTTAACACCTACAGAAATAAATTATTCATGAAACCCTCTAGAAATCTCTTTGATTGCACCAGGCATGTTGTCTTTCTAGTAGCTGCGCAATCCCTCATGAGAACCAGGGTCTGTAACTCAGAGACTTGCTTCCTTATCAAGTGGTCCACAACAAACTCCCATCACAATGTCACCTTCCTGGCCTCTCTCCTGATCCTGAGCCAAAAGTCTAACTACCACCCATCCCATAGGAGATCTCAAAAGATGTGAGCTCTTTATAGATTTGAGGGCAACTCTTATCCCCTCTGACCTTTCTTTGGTAGTCTTTCTTAAGTCCTTCAGAGTGCTCCAGTTGCATGAACTTGGCACATACCTTAATTGCTCCAGCAGGGTTGTAGTTCTGTAACCACATACATCGCTAATTTCCCTGCTTGTTTCCCAGGACCATTCCTCACTGGTGCAGCCTGGGATCTGTGTGTTGGACCTGGCAGTTCACAGCTCTTCCTAAGTGCCACCTAAATGGGCACTCAGTTCTCCCTAACCAGAAATCACCTCTCTGGGCCCACCACCTTGGAGGGAGCTGCCCCTCATTGCCAGGATGCCACCTCCGCTGTGCCCACTTGGTAGCCCATGGACAATGTCCTCAGAATAGCAGAGCTTTCCCACACACTCCCCTTCTCCTCATGGGCCCCTTCTACCCAAACAAAAGCACATCTGGACCTCAGCCATGATTTCCTGTACATCAGCTATCACCCTGTCCTGGTTTGGGCCAGGATAAAGGTAATTTTCTGTCTTGTACTTTTGCTTTCAGCTAAGTCTTTTGTAAGTAGCTGCACTTGCTGAAATTAACAGCAAGTTTCTCAGACAGTGTCTGCTTCTAGGACTGATAACACTGGATGTTTATAGTTACTGCTAGGAACTGGTGTGCAGAGCCAAGGACACTGCTCAGCTCTGAGGAACATTTTGCCCTCCAGAAGGAGAAAAGGAGTAAAGAGATCACACCTGCAGCCCTCCCTTAGGGAGAAATGGACAAGATGGATGGCCAAAATTGTCCAAATAGAGTATTCCATCCCATACATGTCATACTCAGTATAAATTTGAGTGATCATGAGTGTCAAATCCCTTCCTGCTTCCCCTTCTTCACCTGTCCCTATTTGCTTTGGCATCCTGGGAGGATTCCGTCCGTTTATCTGCCTGTGGTCCTGATCCATGCCAGCCTGAATCCTTGTGTTCCTGCCTCCAGCTCCCGACTGCTCCTGACCCCAGGGGTCCAGCCTGGACTTTCCCAGGGCTGCCCTGCAGCCTCGGTGGTGACGTGAGAGTTATTGGGGGAGAGGGGTGAGGAACGTGGTAACAATTTTCCTGTATATTTGTATATATTTAGTAATTTTTCCTTTTTATCATCACTGTTTCATTAAAGTTGTGTAGTTTAGCTTCCAACCCATAAGCCTCTCTCCCTTATTCTCTCTCCTTCCTTTTTCTGGGAGGGGAGAGGGGTTAATAGAGAGCATCTGTTATTGGGTTTAACTGCCGGGCCAGTGTTAATCCATGGCACACCCTCACTATAGATGGGAACAGAGCACCAGCACCTGCCTCCTTCATCCTCTCCCTTCTGGCAAGACTGTGGAGCTACCTTAGTGTGGTCCCAGCTGCTCTCCAGCACATTGCTGCCATGGCTGCACATGGTGCTGTACAGGGCCTGGGCTTCTCCAAAAACCTTCAGCAGGTACCTCCACTGAGGTTACAGGGATAAATAGTAGATAAATGGTTGATTTATTACTTGCATTTATTACTGCAACCATAAATGGTTGATTTGTTGCTGGATGCAATTTAACTCTTAATCACAACACAAGAAATCAGAATTCTCAATTTTGCTTCTTGCTCCATGTGATAACGATGTTCTGCTGACATACCTGTTCCACACTTTCCACCTTGTTTTGTTTCAGTTCTTCATATTTCCATTTCCAAAGAAATAATTCATTTTCTGTCTTTTCCATTTCTTTTTCCAGAAATAGATTCATTCTGAAAAAGTATTATAAAAGTCAGGGTTACGTCTTTTTGAAGCTGTCAACAGAAAAATTACTTCAAATTTCCTTTTCATATTCCTGAGTTATATTTTGCAGACTTTGTCAACTGTATATGTGGTTTTTATTAAAAATCTATATGATCATCGAATGATTATTCTGGGAGACGTACCAAAAATAATAGCAAAAGGGAACTAAGAAATCTAGTTGGATACAATTAAAATATTAAACAAAATAAATTTTGGGGAACAAACAGAAAAAAATTCAGAAATGGATTTCAGTCTCACTACAGGTCACCTAATATATGGTGAGTTAGTGAAATCCTCAGAGAAAAGGTAACATATCACTTTTATTTAGGTACAGACAGAACTATTTTAAACACACATATACAGGGGAACATATACGGTAAAAAATATTATCTGAAGCAAAAAATATTATCTACTTTAGATGTAAAAAATATTATTAAAATATGTATATTTCATGTCTCAAAAAATAATTGGTCTTGAGAGAAAATGCTACATGAATTTTAGGGAGAAGGGTTATTTAGATCAGAAGTACTACATTTAATTTTTTAAATTTAATTTTATACTTTTCTTGTGCATTAATAATTTTGTAATTTTGCAACATAACAATCTTGAGAATAAAAGTGAAAGAAAAAGTTCTTAATTACAGATAAAATTATCTAATTTTTATTTCTAACATTTCAATGAAACTGACTCACAATTTTAAATAAAATATGTTCCATTGCCTATAAATATCAATATAGGAATAAAGCCTGTAAAGTTAGGGTGTTAAAGAAATCTAAAATCTGAAAAACAGTAAAGCCATATAAGTACTGCTCTTTTAGGAGATGAAAAAATTATATTATATAAATTCAGTGAAAATTGAGGTATGAAGAGAAAAGAGAAAAACACTGAAATAGTTGAAAAGAAAATTTTAATACTGGCAATTAAGGAAACTAGTATATGCCACTGTAGTTATTTCCTGTCCTGAGACTAATGGAATTTGACAACCTTTTTATTGAACGTATTATAACCAGGCTGACTATAACTATTTAGTTGACAATATTTAGCTTTAAATTAATCTTCCACAACAGCATTGTTAAATTTAAGGAATTAAAGAAAAGGGTATTGATGAGATTTGTCTGGAGCATGTCTATGTCTATATGTCTATTTGGCTTGGGTTTGGAAGCAATGTTAGCTACGTTAATGAAGCAATCTAATCAGGTGGTTAGATTATATAGGAGAAATAGATTAATAGGAGAGCAGTCTTCTTGCTCTCCTTTTACAACTAAACATAATGCTCTTGAACTAGGGATCCCCTTTTTTCTTCATAGATATAGCACATAGCACAGCTTATCTCAGCAAAGACCTGTGTGTCCCTGTAATACTATAATAATAAACCAAACATCCCTCACAGAGCAAAGTGGAGCCAGATAACTTCTGTCACACGTAAATAACCTAAAACATGCATTTTAACTGCATGCTTTTTGTTCTGAAGTAATGGAATATATCAGTGGAACTGTATCATGACTTCACTGGGGAACTAAAGGAATTAAGAGGTTTAATAAAGAAGAAAAAAAGACATGAAAGATGAGAATTTAACATTTTGGACAATGTTCTATTAACTGTACCAAAGGCATTTAAAGTCCTTAGAAATGGTTTAATCTGAAAAATAAAAGAGAAATATCTAGTTTGTGAGTGCTTACATAGAAGATAATACTTCTATTTTGTATTACAGTATAACTCTTAAGTGTGACCATATCCCCCTGATGCTACTAAAAGAAACAGCTGACCTCGAGTACATGATGTGTACTATTTAAGAAAGCAAAGAATATATGAAAGAATTTAGCAGAGATTGGTGAAGCAGCTTACTACCACTTAAACAAAAGATCAAGATCAGAATATTTTTAACGGGATTTATAATCACGTATTTTAACTCCTTATTATCTCAGAATTTCACAGGATGGCTGAGGTTGGAATAGGCCTCTGGAGGCCATCTGGTCAAACCCCTGTGTTCCAGCAGGGTAACACAGAGCTGGTTGTTCTGGACCATGTCTCCACGTACACAGACTCAGCAGCCTCTCTGGGCAACATGTGTCAGTTTTTTGTTGAACCTACAGAAAAAAGAACAGTCTCCTGATGTTCAAATAGAGAGTCCTGTATCCATTACCAAAGCCTACCTGTCCACTTCCAGGTTATTCCTCTTAGATGTTACCAGCTATCACTGTAGTTGATGGACTTTTGGGTTTAGAACAAAGAAACTCTTTTGGTTTCATAATGCATCAAATTTAGATCTTGGCTATCAAAGACATTTAGATAAGTACACTGATCCAAAAGATTATTAAAGAAATCTCTTTTATGCAGATGTTTCTTTACAGTGCTGAAAAACTTACAAAGTCCATAACTCCTATTCATGTCAACGGAACCTCAAATGTGTATTTGATATGAGCCATAGCGATACTAAAGGATTTTGGTGTGTGATTTTACATTGTATAACCAAACCTGAAGTTCTTTGAAAGTCAAAAGACAGACTCTATTATCTTTTTAATTTTTTTTTTTAGAGCTCATTTCTTTATGTATCTTGCAAAGCCTGATCCATGGCTTAAGGTTATATTGGTATTACTGAAGATAGCACTAAAAAGAACTCAAGAGACACAGGGCTGCTCAGGGTGAAGAAATAAAGTATCTCATGGAGACATTACTCAGCCAACTAGGGGCACGTCCAAATTACTGGATCTGCACGAGCCAGCTTGGAAAGAATGTGGAGTACTGCATGAAAACCAGAGAGCCCTGCTGAGAAGTCCCGTGCTGTATGAATCAGACTGTACTGAGTGCCAAGGTAACCTTTGGCCTTAGGGTTCAAGCTGTCTGAGATCCAAGCTTGCTTTTGATGCAGCGCAGCTGTTTGTCCTTGGCTCAGGTTTACCGAGAAAATTGCTAAGTTGTGAGGAAGAAGCTGTGAGAAAGTACTGAAGCTAGAGCCACACTAGATAAGAAAAGCAAAAATGCAAGCGCGGGTGATTGTTGAGATAGCCATTATTAGCAGCTCCAGGATCCAGAAGCAAAAATACTGACATGAACAAGTATAAGACCTGAAGAGGAAAAACTGGGAAGCTGAAAGTTGAGACTCAGCAAAACAAGCCCAGTCTAGTAAGCAGAAAAGAACAACCCTTTCTGAGCTGGCAGAAGACAGCCTGCCCAGCAGAGACTTGTAGGCTGTCTCAGCAAACTGGTGACTATATTAATGCTTATACTAGTAACATTATTCCTAGCTGTTCTCAGAATTGCCAAAACATAATTGCTTCATGCTTTAAAGTTGCATACATTCTGCTTACAGAACATCCTTGCACACAGGAAATGTTGCCCAAAGTGACCAAGAGAGGGAGATGCTACACCAGCCCCCACTGTTCTGTGGAGATCACATCGCTGTGAGCATTTGCTGCCTGAGGTTGGCACTGCCACGTGTTCCACAGTGTAGAGATGCACTTGGTTCTAACCAAGTGCCAGTAAATGCCAGTCTGCTTTAGTCAGTATGTATCTAGGCACATATATTATGTACTATCTAGGGATAAATGTCAGAATCTGTCTCTCTGCAGTACAGTTACAAATTAGCTAGTGAAACACATGAACAAAACAAACCCAAACCAGAATTTAAAACCAAGGTTTATTAATTTTTTTTCCAAGAAGTGATTCAAAACTAAGAGTTGAAAAAATATCCCCTTTCCAAGACGGAAATTTTGTATATGCGTGTGTACTGAGATTGAGTTTGGAAAATGAAGTACCTAAGACCCCAAATACTTCAGCCAGAGAAGAACACATATGTGAAGCGACAGTCTCCTAACTCACATGAAATACCATGAGAAACTGGAAAATACAGGCATTCTGGGAGTTTTGCATCCATGAAACACTAACAAGATAAAACACTTCTGGTTATCTGCTGCATAAAGAACTATTTTGTGTTTTCTGTACCTATAAAATTCATATAAGAACATTAATGCAATTTTGTTGCGGGTTTTGTTTGTTTGTCTGTTGGGGTTTTTTTGTTTGTTTTGGTTCTGTTTTGTTTTGTTTTTTACTCAGACTTGTACTATCTACAGGACAATTGTGAAGAAAAAGCTATCAGGAAAGAAATACTTCCTTTTCATGTTCTAATTAAGTTTGGCTGTTTTTGAAGTAACAGTCACACGGTGCCTAACTCTCCTACTACATCCATCATACATCACATACTGTGTGTTTCCTCAGGAAGCCTTTTTGGTGTGATTCAGTCTTACTCAGTGCTGATCATTCATGCAAAACATCAATGAATTCCTAGCAATAAAAAGCCACATGGTAGCATATAATGTATAATCAACCTGTGAATTCTTTTGGGACACCAAAATTCACATTTACTGTTTATGTGAGATAAATTCAATATGATACAGTAAGAGTACAAAAAGCATGTTTTATTCTCTTTCTGTTATCTGCTGTAAAGATGTTCAGATTAACAGTGTTTTGCAGCTGAATTCATATGTTTTTAATTTAAAAATGGCCTTAGTCATTCTGAAGTTAGATTCTTTCAAAGACTGCTGGTAGAGAATACAAAAATTTGTTATTATGCACATTTGTTATAGCACTCCAGTAACAGCATTACATCCATTAGATCCCACTGCATTGGTGCCAAATTACTAGTAAGTATATTTTTTTAATTAGCTGTACCTTAAGAGTTCTGAGTGGAACACCACTTGTGTAAATGACAGACATGCCAAGGAAAATAATAAACACAATATTGTGAAATGTTTACGAAGTATGGCCAAAGCCTTTTGAATAACAATTCATAAGCTATAAATGCATGTATCTCCATACCTGTTTTAGAAACCGTCTTAAAAACCTTTATTTTTAATTAACATTTCCTCAAGTAGGACATATTTTTCACTTACTCTCTTTCCTTCTGTAAGATTTTCTGCATCTCAGCCAAATGCAAATGCGAGACAGAAACATGTATTAAACCCTCCTCTGTTGTCTTAACTGCATTTTCCAATTTTTTTGTAGGTTCCTCCGAATTGATGCTTGGAACTCCATCAGAAAATGAATCAGGAAGTTTTGGGGTGAATTCTTTATTGTGATTGTTTTGGTCATTGATCACCTCTGCATCCTGAGAAAACAGAAAACCATTATATGCAAGAAAAGTATAAATAAAGGGAAAAGTCTAACTTAACTGCTGCAGGGCCTACCAATGCTCCTCCAGACATTTAAATCACACAGAAGAAAAAATGACATAAGTAACATGTTGTTCAGTTGCATTGTGTATGTATAGAATAAGGAAAAACAGTCATTGTAGTTGGAACACTGTGATTTTGTAGTGTCTCACACCTCCTATGACAAGCTTTATATCCAAAATTTTTCTAATGTATCTTTATTTCAGAATTATACTCCAATTATCAGAATCCTGGGACTAAAAAATACGGGAATGTCATTTATGCATACAAATAATACACTGAGAAACTCTAAGTAAAGAACCCTTAAACTTCTAACAACATAAATCACGTTGAGAGTAAACGACTTAATCAAACTTTGTATAAGGACTGAAGTTACCTGCATAACATACCAATTTACATCCCATTTAGAAACTAAAAGCACTATAATATCTACTTTGAAGATACAGGTTTAGCGTACAAAATATAAGCAAAATTAATGAAAAATCAGGAAAAAAATACATTTTTATTAGGAAGACAATACCTCTTCTATACAATGGTTTTCTTTAGAAGTGTATTTAAATTTTTATCACCTGTGATGAATTGTGCTCAAAAGGTAATCTCATTTTAGCAGATTACCATCAGTCCTATTTCATCCCACTTTGTTCTTTAGAGTTGTTTTTTTTAAATACCTGAAATCTACATCAGAAAATACCAGAAGATGCTGAAAAGATAAGAATGTTTTCCATTCACATAGAAAGTTTCAGTTTTCAAGTAGTGCAGTATTTTTTACACTGGAGAAAGTGAAACAGTTAAAATATGTTTTGAGTAATTTCCTTCCTGTTTCTCATTTGTCTGCCCAAAAATATGAAAGGCATGCACTTTTTAAAAAAAATTTCTTATCAATACTAGCATACAGTGCAGATTCTTTTTTTTTTTTTTCAAGATTCACAGGAATAAAATGTAATTTGTTTGCATTACAGAGTAAGTGAATATTCTAAATGCAATACATTCAGGCCCAAAATCCTGATGATTTTCACTGCACTGAAGTAAATTTCCCATATCCTACAAGGTAGAAAAAGAGCATTTTCCTATAATGTTGGGAAAAGTTTCCTACATTTACAGTGATGACTATCTATCAGAAAAATAACAGGTATAGGTTTTCTACAGTTTGCAGAAGAGTTTCCTTCACCTCTCATTTTAGAAGCTGTGTTAAGAATTAAATTATTTTATTTTGGAAGCCAGGAACTTACATTGTTTCATTAAAGATTAAAAAAAAAAATTGTGCACATGGAGAATTCAAATAACAAAGATAATCTGCTACCTTAAAACATGAGAGAGTTAGAACAATGCTCTAGGCTATTGGATATAACAGTTACTTAAATGTTTAGTCATAGCTGAAGGATTTTAATTGTCTTCTGCATTACTGTGTTACAGGAATATTTGATAGGGGAAAAACGAGGTTTTATAAATGAATGGTTTAGTTAGTATTTTGATCAAAACTTTAAAAATCCCATTTCTAGACACCAAGCCATAATTTTCCACCTCTTCATGAACTAAAAAAATTCCCCATTCTTTACCTTCTTTGTGTCCTCTCCCTCAGGAATCTTGTTGGTTTTGCTCATGTTTTTCACCAGTTCTCTTTCCAGAAATTTTAACTGGCTTGGGTCTTTTTTAATGTAAGGTAATTCTGAGAAAATGGATTCTGTTGTCCAAGCTGTTATCCTTTCTAAGTTTTCCTTCTCATTTACTAAATCTTGATTTATCTTTTTGAGCATACTCATTTCTTTTACAACACCATCTAATTTGATTCTCAATTGCTTGGCTTCTTCTCGGGCTTTATTTCTTTCTGCTCTAACTTTGCTCCATTTCTCCCTCCAGTTAGCAGTGCAATCTGACCACCAGCGCATGGTCTTCTCCATTTGGGCAGCTCTGGCTTTGACTTCTTCCAGTTCCTGAATTCTTACTGCTTCAAAAATTTCCCAGTCGCTGCTGTAATTTGTATGCATGTATGGGTAATTAGATGAAAATGTGTAGAAACTCTGAGATGTCAGATTTGAGTTACATGGATGGCCACCTGGTTTGCAGTCTCCAGATAATTTGTAACTTTGTCTTGGTTGGGTCCCAAAACTCCACTTCTCTTCTGTTAGTTTCTGAACGGAGCCTAAATTCATGTTTTGATTCATAATCTAAATTAACTCCTAAAAAAGACAAAGAAGTAAAAGAAATTATCTTCCCCCAATTAAGTTGTATGAACAATCTCAAACACTAGTTTGTTTTATTCCTGTAATAATGAGATAATCTTAAGAATACTGTTGATATTTTACAAATATGCTTTATTAACAAGAAATAAGTATTAAAATTTCATGTAATACTTTTTGAATACAGCATAAATAGACATAACTATTATTTGATTAGGAACTGCTAGCAAAGGAAGTGTTAATAAATAATCATAGTGCTCTCAAAAATTTTTGAGTCTAGAAAAACTGGGAAAAAGTTTTCTTCAAGACAAGATTGAATGGAATTAATATATGGTTAAAATATCTAGTAAGAGGAAAGTATTTTTACACTAGTCTTGAAAGGGTGGCACTATCCTACTGAACTGTACAGCCTATCTCATGATGATATGATGAGGCTTTTGTTCCTTTTCATTATTTGTTTATCTGCTGTCATTCATTCAGCCAAGGGGAAAACCAAAGTTTCAGAAATTACTTTCCCACCCCACTGCTGAGAAAATGTTGATGTGGATAGTCTGTACAGACTGGTCACTTGTACGTTCTTTTTTCCTCCTAAATATTATTTTAAAAAACATCAACAAACAAACAAAAACCAGAAAACAAAAAATGCACCTAAGAGTCTTGCTCTACCATCCTAGTATATTTTTTAAAGGAAAACCAAAAAACCCTGTATATTCCAATATTCATCTGCAAAAAAGTTACGTTTATACTTTACGGCAATTGGTGTTAACACCTGTAGTTGAAATGTAAAAAAAACAGTGCAATAAACAAAACACTGAAGAGTAGATAGTCTTGGGATTATGATTCATCTGTGTTTCATTTCAGCTGAATAGAAGTTTTGGCAGTTTTTGGTTCCAGTTTCCCAGATGTTTTCAACTTTTCATTGCTTTCTGGGACATTTATTTGCCATTTGTTAGAATACTCTGGAGAACTGTTATAGTCAAGCATGGATATGACAGAAGAAAAGGAAATTGACAGTAAAAGAACAGCCACTGCCAAGGCTTGATCAAGGCTGAGTCAAGGCTTGTTATCAGACCTACTCCCAGAAATTCTTGGGGAAAAATAATAATTAAGTCTTTTGACCATTACAAATAAGACACATCTACATATAGTTTGTATTGATATATTTACAAATAAGTAGTAGCTTTTAGTGCTTGTGGACAGGTTGTCCCATTCTGTCCCCTTTCCAGACAGTATAGAAAATCAAATGTTATTCACTGAGGCACAGAGGATGTGATGAAGCCAAATTCTCAAAAATAAAAGAATGAAAAGTAACTAGAGTCCACAATTCACTCAAAGCTTTCCAGATATCTATTTCATCATGGGATTTTTTTCTAAGGAATTTATAATCGTAGAAGTTTTATTACTTACTAAAAACAGTAGTTTAAAGTAAGTTTTAAGTAGTTTTAAGTGCAACATTACTTTGAAGATTTCTGGATTTATTTTTTGTTTAGTGAGTAAGGTACAGTGGTGACCTGTGAATTTAAGAAATACCTTATAATTTAACATTACATTAAACACAAGAGGGAACATAGGCATGTAGAACGTGGGAAGAATGATTCATGACTTACTCTGGTTTTATTCAACTAATAATAACCTCAAGAAAAAAAACAAATCACAGCACTATTTTTACTTTTTTGAATTGCCATTTCATTTTTTAGTGAAACATCTACAAATCTTCTTCATACAGCCCTGGTTTAATGAAGTACAAGGGATGTTTTCTCATAGACATTACTGAAAGTAGCATTTTCTGGTTTGCAGAAGTACTGTACTGCACTGCTTCAGAAAAGACAGCCCCTTCTTTCTCACACATGCTTCTACATGTTCATGACTAAGTAGCTTTTCCTCTTAGTAAAAGCACTCAGATACTCAGATCAAACAGATGCATCATTCACAGCTGGTCATTTTTCATCTTCATCAGAGCCCTTGTATTTCACTAGTGGCTGCATGAAACCCAGCATTTCCACAAAATCTGGCATGCAATATTTCCTACAATATGGAAGGAAGGTAGGACTGTCCCTTTTGACAGCATCACAGAACTGCATTCGATTCATATAGCTAGCTGAATTACATAATTAATATGCAGGGAGCAACACCAAGGGATATGGGAGCATAACAAATCAAACCAGTCTATGTATTGCATACAGCATTATATTTGACTTTATATTTGACTTTTGTGAGACTATTGTATGAAAGTGAAAGGGAATAATGTAATTCAGTAATGACTGGAGCACATTTGCCCTTTTACAAAGAAAACGGATGAATTTCTTGGGAAGAGACTTCTTTTTAGCTAAAGTAGGGTTTGCCTACAAGCTTCCTTTCTTGGCAAACAACTATAATGTATCATGCTAATCCACTGAGGTAACAGTAGCCATCAGGTAGTCAACCTCTACAACCAGGCATGATGAAACCAAAGGAACCAGCCTTCAGACTGCCATGCACAATTATAATGATATTTCCAAATCTTTTACTTTTTAAAATTATTTTCTACTAAAATCCTAGAATTAGCCATTTCAACGTAATGTTTCCATTTTCCACAGATATTTTTCACAAATATTTTCACTTAAACAGAAGACTCATAGCTTCCTGAGAGTGTTAAAACACAGGGCTAGTAGCATCAAAGATGGATATTCTCCTGCATCTGGTTTCATACCCATGTCTGAACAGAGCAACTCTGTTGCTATAGAGTTGTAGAGCAAATTATAAAAAAGGCAATGGGAATTCTGTTTCAACTGTGAGTGATTAAAAATTGTGCCTGTACGTCTTTTTTTTAAAATATACAGAATTATTGGTCTTGAAAAGATGGAAATACTTTAAAATACAAAAAAGAAGGTGTTAATTATTATAAAAGTGTCTGAAGTGTTCAGAATCTCATAGTTCCAGAGGGATTATTAGGGCAGGCTTTTTAAATTAAAAAGTTTAGCTGAAGGCTGTTCTAATCCTGAATCAGCTGATCTAGAATTTTTAATTATCCCTGTAGGTCCAGTGATACTTTAAACAAATTTGATCTTCTCTGGTATATAAACACCTCATAGAAAATAATTGTCTGTAAAACTTGACATATCTACATTGGACTTTGAAAATTCTCATCTATAGAACCTTGCTAATCTGTGCCAGGGAGGAACAAAAATAATTTCTAAGGTGTATGTTAAAGATAACAAAGAGACGAAATAAAAATGTTAGTATTGCTACAGATACACACCTAAACATCAAAAATTTCACAAGTCTGAATATTGAGGAAAAAAATATACTGTCTGCAGCTGGTTTTAAAATTGCTAGCTTGAATTTGCAGCAGCAGACAAGCTAGCACAGCATATGGAGCTCAGTGATTATAATTACTTAATAAGAGATAATTGGATGGAAAGATAAGATGAAGTTAAGGAACTGGTTGACAGAGGATTTTTTGCCCAATGAAACTTTCAGATAGTTCCATTCCTAACAGTTCCAGGGATAAGTAGTAACAGAGAATCCCTTTTAGAGAATTTTTTCTTAGATGAATAATCTAAAATAAGTATTCAAAATATATAGAAGCAACATCCACTGTACAATGTGAGTGCGGTGAGGATAGTGTGAGAGCAACAGGGAGATCTGATGGTTCTCAGAAAAAAAAAAAAAGAAAAAAAAAAAAAAAAAAAAAAAAAAAAAAAAAAAAAAAAAAAAAAAAAAAAAAAAAAAAAAAAAGTAAGAAGAAGAGCTCTTTATTTATTATTACAAGCTCTTATTGGTATTGGCAAGAAGAAATGTATTAATCCTTGGTGGCACAGTTACCAAAATTACCAAGAGAGAAAAGAATTATTACACTTGCCCCACGCTAATAAGTGCTCATTGTATTTAATTTTTCAGTGAGTTCAGTAGCTAGGTCAGCAACTTGAGAATAATATTTAAACATTCTTTTATCAACTACATTACTTAATCTTTAGTCACATACCTCTTGATTATGAAGACCTCAGCAAACATTTAAGTGCTCTTATTTCTTTAAAAAAAATATCAGCTTCACATTAAGCCAGTTCATTTTCTTTTATCTAATCTATAAATGTAATAGGACAAAATAAAACATTAAAACTACACATCTGCTTTTGTAGGTGCTGCTGGAAAGTCAGAACTTACCATAGCTGTTATAGCTGCCCCTTCAACCAAAGCAAGAAGAAGGCTTTGAGAAGATGAGCTGGGGTGATGGGATTCTCATGGGAAGACTATATGGAGTGAGAGTGTCTTGGCTGTTTACAAATATCTTCTAACTCCTGAGACATCAACTCAAGAAAAGGAGATCAAGTTACGTGTCCCTGTTGTAAAATTGATTTTAACCAGTAAGCTGTTACCCTTAGGTGTTCTACCCAGTGGCTAGAGAATTGGGTGAAAAAATATCGTGAAGTAAACACTAGAAATGTATGTGAGGGGGAAGACCACCACATGAGGAAGTGATTTATCACAGCTCAAACTAAGAAGATATCCATTGATATGTATAGTCACAAAACCCCTAAAAATCCTGAGGCAACAGTGAAGTGGCTGATCATTTAGCTAGAATAGACATAGCACAAAACAGAGGCAGAAGGAGTACCTGGTTACAGGAATGGCTTCAAGCTATTGAACTACTGAAACTATTGACTTTACTGTGATTCCTGTAACAATGATGTATTATGTAGTTTTCTCAATACGTGAATTTTTTCTGGAAACTTTGTATGAAAATAGGAGAATTTGAACACAGATGCAGTCAAAGCTGGATGGCTAAGGGCTTTTAAGAAATAAGCATTTTTTTCTTTCTACTTTAAAAGAATAAATACCCCCAGGTAAAGAGATATTGTTTTTTTAAGTTACAGTAAGACATAAGGTGCCAACAACCAAAAGCAGTAACTAAAACAAGAATTCTTTCATAGTATATCTCACATTATTTTTGCCTTTCAGGCTCAAAATGAAATGTTGTAATGCTCCTTGTAAAAGGATGTACCAAAAGGGAACTTTTTCTACTTCTCTGTGGTCCTCTGCACTGCTTTTCCTTTTATTCAGAGATTACAATAAATTGAAAGACTAAACAAGTCTAAACAAGTCTTTTTTTTTCCCTGTCATTTTCAATCAATTATAAGGAGTGTAAGCAGTTTGGATGTTACTTCTTCAAGATGCAAACCACTATCATACACTTAGTGAGATTTAGGTCTGTTTATTAACCCAGAATCACAGAATTATTCTGTCTGGAAAGGACCTTTAAGATCATAGAGTTTAACCATTAACCTGACCCTGCATAGTCTACCTCTAAACCATTCTTCCCAAGCTCCACACAAGTTATCACGTATCATTGCAGTATCTTCCTATATTTTTATATATACGATGTTTCTTCACATATCTTTGAAGCTGTATTCATATCATTAGGGTAAATATGGGTAAAAAATATTTGCACATATAGATGTCTCTATGGGGACAAAAGAAGTAAGACTTTACATAAAATCTAGAGTAACTTAATTTCCCCAATAATGTTTTGTTTGCAAACCTTCATGATATATCAAACATAATTTTTATACATTTTAGTCTGTAGAGCTGATAATAATTTCTCAGCCAATACACTTGAAAAAAATAAATGCATAATAAAATCATGCAACGGGGAAAGGGAGGGTATGAAACAAGCATCTTTTCCAGACAATCTCAAACAGAACTAAATAGATCATAACTGAAGACAAACTTAACACAATTTAACTAGCTAGCTGTTGGCTTTTGAAATAAAATGGTTTGCTTGGCTCCCTCCTCTTTGAAGTTGCCTATTACTTTTTTTTTAGGATATGATCAAACGAAAAAAAAAAAGGTAAAATCAACTTCTGGGGTAATTACAATAAATATGAACTGTCAAATCTATAAATCTTTTCCAGGTAGCCAACTTACAAATAGGTTTACAAAACACAGTGTAAACTTCTGGCCTAAGCAAGTAGCTGTCTCACCTGAGTTCTAACCTAATCTCATTGTCTGTGGAGACTGATAATCTACCATGAAATGGTACCATGAAATACCTTTTTTTGCTGAATGATTCTCTGCATGATTGTGAGGAAAGCCAGGCTATGAATAATAATCTGAATACTAAGTACTCTTCATATCAAATTCAGACTATTTAAACTAAAGCAATATTAATTAATTCAAATTAATTCACATCAGTTAAACTCTGTTCTAATTGGCATATTTTGAGTAGCATAGGAAGATTTTTTAGAACAATAGTGATCTCAAATTCTCAAACTTGATGCATGTAATTGCTTCAGAAGAATAGCGTTCACCTCAGTTAATATAAATTCAAACTCTATCTTTTTTAATGTTAATGGCTAAAGATGCAAATGAACACTTTGTGCAAATTATGAAAACACCAAGGCACCTTGTTCTTCAGACATAATGAGATTTGCTCTTAATCACATTAAAATGGTTTCTGTTTGTTTCCTTTTATTTTCCAGCAGTTTCACAGCTGAGGCAAAGAATAATCAAATGCTTGTTTGCACTGAGGCAGTAAAGTAAAGTAAATTATTTTCAGTAAGTGTTTAATGTGACAAACATTTTTAGCCCACACTGAAATGAACAACAATGCTAAAGATGTCATAGCCCCTTTCTTGGAGCCGAATAGGCTAAGCAGGTACCTTTTTACACTGCTCAGCTCAGTTGCAACAGAAACAGTTTCCTGCCAATAACCGAGAATTTCAAAGGACTCCACACAATCAGAACTGTCAGGATTACAGGATACACAGCTCAGCCAGTACTCACACACACACACACACACACACACTGTCTTGCTTGTACTG
The DNA here is from genome assembly GCA_038090715.1 of Florisuga fusca. Taxonomy (NCBI): domain Eukaryota; kingdom Metazoa; phylum Chordata; class Aves; order Apodiformes; family Trochilidae; genus Florisuga; species Florisuga fusca. The sequence goes on along the minus strand of JAAWXA010000005.1, from coordinate 30,514,148 downwards.
ACAGATTGCCCTTTGACTTGACACAGGAGATTCTTTCCTGGATTTACTCTGAACTTTCCAGACAAGAAGGAAGAGTCCAAAAATATAGGGTATTGTATGCATGATGTACATAATCCACACGGTTAGGTCTGACTTTAAGCACATCGTTAGTCATTTTTAAAATGTTTTCTTTTTTTTAAGATCTGCAAGCATTAAAGACAGTTGTAAGTCAAAGTCGAAGAAGAAACATTTCATTCAGATGCTCGTTTTCACCCATGGTGCTTTTTAATAAATTTAAGATATTTGAAATATAAATATTAAAACGGATGCTTTAAATAAGCTTACAGTATACTATTCAGACCAGGTTCTCAATGGTTAGGTTTATTTCCCAAACATTAGGAACATTAGCATTCTTCTATTTAAGTTTATATTTATTTATGAATTTTAAAAAGTCAAATTAATCTCCTTGTGAAAGCCTCTGGAAGTTCTTATTGGGTATAGCCAAAATTTAAAATGCTCAGCTACTCTTAAATGGCACTGAGGACTTCAAAGATCTGTGGGGTTTTTTCTACACAATTCAGATTGTGCTATAGAGCTGGGCTCCTTTCAGTTTCAAAATGAAGTTAAAAAAAAAGCAGCTGAAGACAGACGTTTTTAACAGTCATGAAGAACACTTTACTGAATAAGAATTAGATTAAACACAAAGCTAAAACCTGTCTATCCAAATACTAAAGGTCACTTAAATGTATAGAAAAGTATCATTATTTAAACAAAAAAAAAATCAACAGTTCATTTTCTAGAGTTTATTTCAAATTCCTAACAACTTTTTGTATGTTGGAAAGTGACTTTAAATTATCGCTTTTACTTACAGGTTTTTTTTGGCTTTTTTTAATATGTGAAGATGTAGAGGCATGTCTCTGAAAAAGTTAGGATAGCAATCCCTGTTTGTTCTGAGAAAGTCTTCAATTTAAAAAAAGATGTTGAACATATCTTAAAATCATATGCTTTATGATATGAGAGATTATGAGACATTTTGCTATAGTCATAATAACTTCGGAGCTTTTTCAATTAAAACATGACCTACTCTCAAAAACAATTTCATAACACTGAGAGTAGGGAAAATTAATCACATATATATGATGTGTTGTTTCAGACCAAAACATAAAACATTCCAGTGCTTATGAGGAACAGAAAATGATTTTTCTTTCAAACACTACTCAAAGTCAATCTGGAAACGAGTGGTTTTCCCACCCACATAAGCAGACAAGTAGGAACACTCATGAATATTTTGTTTTCTCTGGTTTGGAGCCAATCTCTTTGGCTGGTTCAACTAATCATGTAACACTGAATCAGAATTAATAATTCTTTTGGGCAGGGGTACCCACAGTTTTATCAGAATAGCTGTAGATTCCATTTCTTCTATAATTAAGTTTCTAAAGAACAGACTTTAAGAAAGGATACTTGGACATTGATATGACAGTTCTTAACTAACTATTAGCTACTTATACTAAGTAGCCTTAGTATTATTTTAACACCATTTTACATCTTTCAGCATTTCATGGACTGTGGATTTAATGCTTGTGTACTTTGCTTAGAGATGAGCCTTTTCTAAGGAAAGTGGAATATGGTTTCTAGTGAGCCTTAGTAGGAAATGAATATGGATGTATTGTGATTTCTATACACTTAGACATCTTTAAGTGGCATCAGTTAAATAAAAAGTAAATCTCTAGTGTACAGTTCTGTTAATACCCCATTTAAACACACAGAGGAAAAAAAAGAGAGGTTCCTAATAACTTGGAAAAAAAACCCAAAACCCAGTAAGGGTTCCTACAAATGGAATCAATTATTAATAAAGCTGTAAGTGTTGTAAAAAAGCTGTTTTTCCTTTTTTTGATAGTTATATAGAAGCTCAGTAGGGATAACTGTAACAGCATTGTCCACATGTATGTAAATGGTTTGCTGGCATAGAACGAACTATTTCCTACCTCATGTAAAGAGCCAAATTTCACATCTCTGAAGTACTTTGCATGGCATAAACAGGGACCCCTTGGAACAGAAGTGTTCATGCTTGTGTGACTTTTTGGGGTTTTTTTATGATGTAGTACCTTGATGAAACTTTTAGTGATGAAGAGCAGGACATGTCTACTAAGAAACCTGGATAGCTTGCATGAACCACAGTACTTTGTAGAATCATAGAATTGGCTGGGTTGGAAGAGACCTCAGAGATCATCAAGTCCAACCCTTGATCCACTACCGCTGCGGTTACCAGACCATGGCACTGAGTGCCACATCCAGTCTCTTTTTAAATATCTCCAGGGACGGAGAATCCACTACTTCCTGAGGTAGCCCATTCCAATGTCTGATCACCCTCTCCGTAAAGAAATTCTTTATCATATCCAACCTAAACCTTCCCCAGCACAACTTGAGACCATGCCCTCTTGTCTTGCTGAGAGGTGTCTGGGAAAAGAGACCAACCCCCCCCTGGCTACACCCTCCTTTCAGGGAGTTGTAGAGAGTGATGAGGTCTCCCCTGAGCCTCCACTTCTCCAGACTGAACACCCCCAGCTCCCTCAGCCTCTCCTCACAGGACTTGTGCTGGAGTCCCTTCACAGCCTCCTTGCTCTTCTCTGGACCTGCTCCAGCACCTCCGTCTCCTTCCTGAACTGAGGGGCCCAGAACTGGACACAGTACTCGAGGTGTGGCCTCACCAGCGCTGAGTACAGGGGCAGAATCACTTCCCTGGACCTGCTGGCCACGCTGTTCCTGATATAGGCCAGGATGCCATTGGCCTTCTCGGCCACCTGTACCATTTGTATGGTACCATTCTTGTACTACCTTGTACCATTTTTCTTGATGCTGAGGTGTTCAGTGGGTTGTTTGCAGTTGTTGAAGTGGATGAAATTAAACCCAACAATGAGAAGCTGTACTATATACTTCAGAGAGCATACTACATATGCCTTCTTGTGTGCAGATCCTGTCAATGTAGCCTGAATGTCAGTGTTAGAATTGCTTTTATGTTGGAATTCTGGTTAATTCTTCTTCAGCTATACCATTATATACTATTATAGTGACATATACTATTATACATCTTCATTTATTAGCAACTGGTATAAGTGTTAAAGAAAAAACAAAGGGGGGAAGTGGAAAGCAGTATTTAAAGAAAAATCTGCACCTCACTGTAAGCATATTTTATAGGCTAAAAAAAAAAAAAAGTAGCCAGTTGAAATAAAATTTGCACTGACAGTTTTTCCTGATATAATATTGCCTCAAATATCCATATGTTCTTGCCAATTGTTTTTCAGAGGAAAAGTGTAAAATAAAACTTGTGGTACTGGACATGATACTTTATTCTGAATGCTTTATGAAAAGCGATTTAGCACATAAAATTTTATTTTTTTTATGTTTGATGGCTTTAGCACATTCTAATAGAATAAGGGTTATCAAAATGAAATTGTTATTTTGATTAAAATCTGCTAGTCTCTTCAACCAAGAGTTAACTAGCAGAACATCAAATTTGTGCACTTGAAATTATTTCAAGATCTACCATTCTTGGTGCTGCAGTCAATGACTTTAAGTCTGTTAATGACTTTAATGACTGTTAAGTCCTGCTTTAAGTCTGTTCATTACTAGCTGCTTTAGAGAAACAATTTTCTAATGACTTATTTCTTACGTCTACACGAATTTAATATTAGTACTTTGGATCAAAGGTGAAAGACTGGTCTCAATTTAAAACTAGCTACATGCAAATACATAAAACCAACAGATAATCTGTATGAAATTTTTCATTTTGCTCCTCTCTGGGAGTATTTATGACAGAGTGATATGAGTAGTAGTTCTACCAGTATCTTCATTATATTGTGCAAAGCATTGCATTCAGAAAGGCAAAAAAGTAAATTTCCTAGATAATCTAAGCCACAAGCTAAGCTTCTAGCAATAGGAATATATATAGGAGAGACTGCTTGACAAAATGACTGTAAGAATCACTGATAACTAAGACAGACAAAATGCAACTGTCTGGATAGTCAGTAGGAGGCCTGTTAGTACTATTTGTTATGTATATGTATTAAACTCATCAACATTACTTTTGAAACCTGACCCTTGGTTCTCATTGGCAATGAATCATCCATAAAGTCTCATATCACCTGGAACATTTGCCTTTCAAGTAATGAAAAATAAATATATATTTGTTCAGCATCAAAAAATCATAATATCAGTAAATTATATTTCATTGCATTAGGATTATATCATATAGCTAAAACCAGACTTATTTCTTTCCTATCGTTAGATATTTTCTTGGAAGTTAGGACTACACAGCTCATTAGTGCAATTAATGAAAAAAGAAACACTGTTAAATATTGCTTTCTAAGAAAGGATCAGTATAAGTTGCTACAAACTCATAACAGTATTTTCATGACACTCATGTTCATAATATCAATAATGATTAAAGTTATCAGCTTTACCAGTTTATCCTGTTGAAGATACATTTCACATAGTGATTTTGAAAAGTTTGAAATCATATAGTCATTTAGAAAAGTTTTTTGGTATTGAAACAATTCAATCCTTGAACTTTCTGCATTTATAGTAATTTCTAAAGAAAAAAAAGAAAAAAAAAAATTTAAAAACTGACACTTTTGAAATTTTGAAAACTTACCCAGTTATAGCAAGTAAGGAAAACCATCTGAAAACCAAGCTATATTTAATGGGGTGTTAGAATTAATACTACCTGATAGCAGCAAAAAGGTCTGAAGAGAAAAATCAAGTCAGATCTAACTTAGTCACATACTTCAAGTACTGTTTTCTGATTTTCAATACTCTTGCTGGATATTTCAGATTGTTTTCCTCCTTACTGTCAGCATGATAATATGCCATACTTTGTCCCTTAACAGAAAGAGAAAAATTAAACAGTAAACCCACAAGCTTAAGACCCCTTACCCTCCGTGTTTGCTTGGCTCCTCTTGCTTCTCAGTGTTACAGACACATGTGTAAACAACAGAATTTCCTGCATCCTTTTCTCATCAGCACAGTACTGGGACTTGGCCAGCAGTATTATTTACAGCATTAAGGCCACTCCACAGTAACTTGAAAAAGTTACTCTCATTGGTCAGCCTTTATCAAAACTAAAAACACATTTTTCTTTTAAGTGCAAGCGATTCATCAAATATAGAAGCTTTTGCCATACCATTCTACATGAAGAATTTTTCATTCAGTGTGTTTTCTCCACCCCCCCTTATTAAAGTGAAGACTGTGACCCTAGATCCCCAAGTACTACGTATAAGATTAAATGATTTATTCTAATCACAATAGTTAAGCACAGGTACTAGTCTTTTCCAGGTTGGGTACATTCTTATGCTATTAACTGTTCTTAATATACCTTCTGAGTTTTAAAAATCATGTAAGATGACTAGTTTTTCCCTCTGTATGGCTGTATATGAGCCAGTCAATATGTTTACTTTCATAACTGAATGAGTAATTAGCCAGTGGCTGTTGGACATTTCTGTGAAAAATTGGAGTATTTTAGATTATAAGAGACATGTAAAGAGCATGATGAGGAGAGGTTGAAAAAAATTTAAAAAATCTTTTGAAAAGCTCGTTTATGAAAAATAATTGTGCTGAAATTTAGAGTTACAGTATTAGACTATAACATATAAAATACTTCTATAATAAAATAAGCTCAAACATTTTTGTAACTGATATGTGAAACATTTGACACCACTGCCTCAATCCTGATATCAGTGGCCATCTAAATAGCAAGTAGGTACTTATGGTATAAAACTGATATATTTAGACCCAGATGAAATTACTTGCCACAGCTCTGAAAAACCGAAATATTTCTAATTCAAAAAAAATCATCATATACAGAATAGTCACAATTCCTATGGCATGATCTCAGACTGAGTAGCTGTATTTTCTTACTCATAGCTTTAAGGAACATATCTTGACCTTACTACTAATGTCCTCACCACCTTTTAAGAGCTATAGCAACAAGCCTTTTCATCATTGTCCTGACATTCATGAATAGTAGCTATGGCTTCAGGACTCTTAGCTTAAATAAAGGCATTGTCTGATACTATGATTTATTAGTTTTTAATGTATTTTAAGGAAATGAACAAGCAAAACCTTCCAGTCCTATCAACTACATGGGTACTATGTGACTTTCATGAATGACAAAAACTATTCCACTTCCCAGAAACAAAAGGCATTCCTTTAAAAAGGTGAAAAATGCCCTAAAAAAATGTTTATTAAAAAAAAAAAACAAAACAACCCCCCCATAATAACAACAAAAAAACAAACCCAAACAAAACTAGGCAAAAAATACAAAACCCAAAGAAAAAAATATACATAATAGACCAATACTAAAGATATAACAAAACTTGGGTTGTATTCTGTTATACCCTGTAGTAATCAGCAGTCCTCGAAGGAACTTGATTTTATACTGTTGTTAAAGATATATTCAAGAGTAATTTAAAAATTACACCATAAATGTGGAAATCTACCATGTGAAATTGTATAGAGCAAGCTATGCCAATGACGTTTCATGTACTTTGATGACATATATCATCAATTTTGATAAGAGAATCAAATTTTTTAAAAACCAAAACTAAGTATACCAAAAACTTTTTGTGCTAAATAAGCTTGTGGATTGCAAATCTTCACTATGCTAGTGAACTCCTAGGGAAGGTACTGAGAGCCACTATTGGTCAAAGAAGTGACCAACCCATAAGTGACCATAGCACATCTATGGTGCTAGATTTGATGAATCATTTTAAATATTTATTGAATAAAAAAAGAGTGGAACAGTTGGTTCTTTTTATATATTTACTTGCAAGTACTTCCTTCCTTTTTAGTCTCACTTGACTGTTAACATTGATGTTAGGCCCATCCCTGTAATAATTACAGAACAGATGTTTCCAGCATGCAACCTTAGAAACATATGAGATTCCCATAAGGGGATTGTCTTCCTAGAAATCTCCAGGTATGTAAACATTTCCTAATAAGCTCACGTTAAGAACATTTATATTCCCATCAAGAGGACGAGACTGTGGTCATTATATTTTTTTAGAGTACAATTTATAGTTGTACTGAGAAAATACGTTATGACTGTAGGGAACATTTATAATGTATAATGTATAATGGTTCAATAATGTAACATGTGTAATGGTTCAATGGTAACATGTATAATGGTTCAATACATGGTGGTAACTTTCAGCTGGACTGTTGCAGCCCTAACCAGTGTCAGACAGATCCCCTTCACTTAGAGGACATTTGAACTTTGGCAGCATGCCTGACCTGATCCACAGAGAAGCATTAAGAGAATGTGAAAGCCAAACGCAGAATTTGTAAAAGTCAAGACCCACCTCTTTGGGGTAATGAAGGAAGAGACCTGATCCTTTTCAGGATTACTGAGCCAATGATGAAGACACTTTAATTTGTCTCAGAGGAGAAAGTTATAGCAGGACTTTTTCAAACATAGATGCTAAGAGGATTTGCTACATTGATGCCACATAAGCAGATATAATGAATTAAATTATTTCTCAAACCAAAGCCAATAAAGCACTTCAAGAATAGTAATAAATCAGAACATTCTTATTAACTAATTGGTTATGATGCAAGTGACTGGTATGAAGCAATAAAGTTAAAAGATTTTTAAACTGGGCTTCCTCAAGTATTCTCAGAAAACACCTAAATAAGACAGTCTTTTGTTGATGAAACTCATCTTTAATCTTATTGTTTCATATTATTCCACACAACATTATTTTATACAAATGAAACATTACCATGCATTTGAAAACATGAGGATAGAAGGTCACTCTTCACAGCACCTCAACCCCAGACATACTCCCTCAGACAGTGAAAATAAATAGAAGATAATCTGACAGTAGAAGATATCTTTAAGGCTTGAAGAAGAAGATAAGGACAAAAAACCCCATATATTTCTTAATTTCATCTATGCAGCAGCAGCAAAGCCTAAACTTACACAATAAAAAAGCAAACCTGTGAAGATGTTATCAGTTACAGAAGTCAGTAGTCAAAACCACCAAAAATGAGACACCAATCAAACTTCATGCATAGACCAGTCAGTGTAGAAAAACACAGTGCAGCTCCACTTCTTTGATACACAGACTAGAATCCCTCTCCAGAAGTAGAAATTCAAAAGGGAGATAACATTTTTTCCTTCACATTTCTTTGAAGCTCTATGATGAACTAAACATTCACATGAAAGCTTTGCTTGTATAGCTTTTCAATTTAGTAACATTCATTTGACATTATATATCAAAAATACTGTCACATAATAATAGTATTTGTCATAAAACTTTCAAAGCAAGCAACAATAGGATCCTTACAGGCACAACAGGATTACCTGAATAAAACCATTTATGTGTTTAATACCTATCTCTTACTGAAGTAAATTTATACCAGAATGTAAAATGTATGGGCAACCTTAAGGAGCAATACCTTGAGAAAACTTCATAATTATATTCTATCCCAGTCATAAAGCATGATAAGAAAAGTTTAAACTACCTAGAGGCAATACTTTGCCCAGCTTGTTAATCCAATTCTGATTTAACTTGTACAAGTTAAATTGCTTCACATGTGCAAACACTTACAGCAGATAAGCATGGACAATTCATCTTGTTCAGGTCTGTGCTGCTGATTGAAGTTCTTTGCTCATTAGAGTCGAAGCAGAAAAAAGCCACAAACTGCGTCTGATTGCTGCTAGGCCATTCACTACTTCCCAGCATGGATAGCAAAATTATGGTAAAATTGTCTTTGGTCTTAAAGTTTCACTGTAAATATAAGCTTCACTCTGTGCAGTTCAATACACTCTTTAGTGAAAATTAAACCTTACCACCGAAAGCAGGACTGTCCATTATGGATTAGTAGACTGCCCCAGGCCTTCAAGCTTGGCAGAACTGCCACTGATTCTCAATATCCACGACATATACAAAGCAGGTTGCATAATAGATTCTAAATTTGAAGTTTGCTCTTCTACTGGGACTTATTTTCACATTGTTGCAGAACTTGTGGTTTATGGTATTTTTTAAAAAGAAAAGAAATCAAGAGAAGCCAAATTAGTTGGTTCAACTGTTCCTGATTTTATTCCAGCTTCCTGACCACTTAATAAATTTTTTTAAAGAAATTATAGAATTTACAAGAAGAAAACATTCCAGCAATTTTAAGATGAGAAATAGAAGTAAAAATGCAAGAATTGTTCTCCTTGTGGTGTTCATAATGTTTTATACTGAATGCCTACAAAAATGTTTCCTTTTCCATACACAGTAAATATTTACCAGCATAATATTTTCCAAAAATATTTTCCAAATAAAGTCTCAATAAAAATAACATTTAAAAATTCCAGTACATTTGATGATGAAAACACAAATATAAATTCATTATTTAGACTTATGACTACAGTTTAGTGTTGAAATAATATAGTGTTGAAATATCAGCGGCATACTTTAGAAGAATTTTAAATCATATAAAATTGAGAATAAATTAAGTGGTTTATTTTTTATGAAGGAAAAAAATTAGTTTCTAGTCTGAAATTTCAACATGAAAGATTAAAACCAAATGAGTCAAAGGTTATTCTTACTAATATGTGTTACCAGAGTGCATGGAGAGGTAACATTGCCAAACATTCCTTTCACTCTACGTATGTGCGGTGCTGTTGTGACTTCTAGGTTTGTTCACTAGTGCGCTGATAAGAAAGTGCACCCACATTTGTGCAAAGAAAACAGAGACTTAGTACAATTTTTCATTTCATCACCTTCAGTCAAATAGAAAAGTCTGACTTTGATGGAATCAGTTCTAATGGACACATTCCCATAAAAGTTTCAAGCAATCTCCACATATATTTCTAATTAAAAACATGAAAGGACCCATACTACAATAAAAATGACAAAGCTTCACATTTTTAGGGCAAATTTATTTCTTGATGAACCATTCATACGCTCAGATGTCTCAATTTGTTTTCCTCAGGTATAAAATAAATGTATTTTTTTCCAAAAAAAGATTGACTAATACTTAAATGAAGTTTTCTTAATTTGATCCAGGTCAGACCCAATTTTTGTTATGGTAATTTTCGGTTAAGTCTCTTCTAAGTAACTACACTTGCTGAAACTGACTGTATGTTTTTCAGTCAGTGTCTGCTTGTAGGACTGATAACACTTGATATTTATAGTTACTGCTAGAGAATGGTGTGCAGAGCCAAGGCAACTACTTGTTCTGAAAAACATCTCATGCTCTGGAAATGAAAAGGAGTAAAAGGGTCACACCTGCAGCCCTCCTTTGGAGAGGAGCAGAGACCAGACAGGTGACCCAAAAATTGAACAAGTATTCCATCCCATATGCATCATACTCAGTATAAATCTGATGGAAGTATAAATCTCATGAAGGTCAATCTGTCTTCAATCATAGATGGTGTCCTGAGAGGACTTGTCTGACATTGAGCCCATGAGATCCTGAATCTGTGTGTTCCTGCATCCAGTTCATGCCTGACGTTGACTCCAGGAACCTGGTGTGTGACTTCCTCAGGACCTGCCCTGAAGCCTCAGTGGTGACATGAGTGTTATTGGAAGGGAGAACAACAGTGTTTTTAGATATATTTTTTGGTATGTATTCCATTGCTTTCTTTTTTTCATCTTTACTCTTTCATTAAAGCTTTGTGGTTTAATTTCCAACCTGTAAGTCTTTCTCCTTTATTCTCTCTCCTTGCCCTTTCCCGGGAAGGGAGAGGGGTCCATAGAGAGCACCTATCATTTGTTTAATTGCTGGCCCAGCCTTAAACCATGATAGAAGTGTATAAGAAGTATGTGTATCTTCTAACATCATGCTGGGAAGGCTGCAGGATGAAACTCTACTTTGCGTCCTTAGGATATGACTTTATTAGCAAGCACAGATTTAAACACAACTTTTTATTTTTCTTGCTCCTATAGCCTAAGAATAGTATCTTTCACAAGAATATCTCTGCTCTATACAAGGGATTGTAACATCATTGTGATGTGACTAGCATCAGACCACACCTAAAGCAGGAAAGAGGTCTAAATATGTATTATTAATACTGCATTCTGAAAAAAACTCACCTTTCAAATTTGATGTAAAAGTAGTTATTTCTTTCACTAGGATAGCGTTACTACAGGTACTCAGTATTCAAACAGGAACAGTGACTGCCATAAAAACTTTAATCACTGTAAATGCAGTTACTGAGCTAAAACATTATAGTTCATTCACTTTCATAAGCAACAGTATCCCTCTCACTCTCAATAGTGAAAACATCTTGTATTTTCAGCATTTCAAATTAAAAAGTTTGGCAAGATTGAAGGTTATCTGTTATTGATAAAAAGAATGATTTCATTGAGGTTTCTGAATAGCTGGACTTCCTCTCTGTCTATTTCAGAAAAGAAGCTATCATATTTAGGTCTTTAAATCAGCAGATTATAAAAAACATCCGAAGGAAGACATGTTCTGATTTTTTCCTGTAGTCCAAAATGAACATCAGTTGCATACAAATGTTGAAAGCTAATGTCTTAGTACTGCTTACTTATAGGTTAACAGCAGTTAAACAGGCCATAAGAACCATATTTAAGACCTTTCTCCACACTCCTGTGATGATTTTGATTAGGTCAGTTGTTCTTACCTAGGAATAAATCAAAATTAGAACCCAGACCACATTCATATGTAGAAAGCCAAGAATAAATAATTTTTGTTTGTTTTGGATAGGATGAATCTACTTTTTGTATCTGTTTTTCATACACAAATAATGACTACAGCAACAGAATATTCCTGTATTTCTGCAGTTTTCTCTACTCAAGACTATTCTACACTGTAAAAGCATGACCAAAATGTACTTCTTTTGGATAAATCAGTGATCAGTTTTACTAAACAAGTAATTTAGCAGCAGCCTAATGAGAACCACAGGAATCTTCTTTCAACCTACCTCATATTGTAAAAATTAATCACAATTCCCAAACAAAGATAAGTAATCACCTAAGACGATACTATACAGTGTAAGACAGTACCATGAAGAAGTTTGTGAACTACTTCCAACAATGTTATGCAGAGCATAAAAAACGAGAACACATTGGTCTGGGCAGAGTATCAAGCAAATGTCTTGAATTTCTGTAGTGGTGTAAATCACTTTTCAGTTACGACAGCAAGAATTTTGTTTCTGGAGGTACTTGGATGTTACAAAGAAGCTGCAAGTACTACACGACACCATGTGCTAGAATCGGTTATAAAAGGGGAGTTGACATTAATCTAAAGATGTGAATCTTTATTTTAGCTTTAAAATGCCCTCTTATTGAAAGCACTATGTGCAATTTATCCGGCTCTTAGATGTAGTCTCACAGCCATCTCAGTTACCATATCACAGTTTACCTGTCAGCAATAGTCTGAACAGATGAATACCCATGAAGACAGCATGATTCATCTGAGGGTCAAGAATGTCATTTGTCTTGCATCTATGATAATCTACAATTGTTGCAGTGGATCTCTCTTATAAAAATCTTGTACATAATTCACGGATAACAAGGAGTCTCTTGGTAAACTAAGCCATTCTAACTGTACCCTTGAGAGCTCTAAAATTAACTCATGGAAGTGGCTGCTACAGATTAGCCTGGGAAGTACATACAATTCCTAGGAAAAAATTAAGATTACTGAGTTGATTGAACTTTATTTTTAATGGTTATGTTCAATGGGAACATGTAAACAGGAATCCTGAGTCCAGTTTAAACTTTTTTTCCAGACTAAAGAGACAAGCCTTAACCATGTTGTTTTACAACAATTTTCACTGAAATGGTAGAGGTCTCATCCTTTCTGGCCTTCTCAGGGACTTAAGCATCTTTGTAATTTCTACAGACTGATGTGTTTACATTAAAAATATTTATTCATGTAATGCTTTCTTTTACATTTTAACTTCATCTTTTTTTTTTCAATTCCAAATTGCTCAGCACAATCTTATACTACCTAATATATTCTGCTTAATGTAGTTCTTTCAACTCTTAGTGGCCTTCCATCATAATTAAACACAGGGCTGCCTAGCAGAAATGAACAAATGCACTTTCCCCATACCCAAGATTCTATGGCAGATAAGCCAAAGAAATACATTCTGTCCTTTTCAACTTGACCCAAGCTGATGTTTGGCATTTCTTCTGAACAAGAAGAAAAGCACAAGAAACAATATAAAAATTATTCTGTATAAGCTTTATCCATTAATGAAATTCAGACAGAAAATGTGAGCAGCTACAAGGATCGTTTTAAAAAAGTCTAAAATATGAGTAACTTAAACCCTCATTCTAATATTTGGGATAGCTAAAGGAAGGTGGAAATAATACACTTTCTAGCACAAAAGTTCTGTTCTCCACACCTCATAATTTATCTATGAAGTTTCAGCTTTAGTAGTTACTGAAGACTGTTTTGTTGTAAACCAAAAACATGCTTCAAAAATATGGCTTTTCAATGAGAATAAGTGTGTCAACAAATTCAGATATCAGAATTGGAAACATCAATAAACTAATTTAGTAACTCAAGCATATCTAGATTACTGATAAATCTATGTTTTTAGGTGGGTAGTGGCTACTATCAGTCTGTTAGAGTGATAAACTTTAAATCTTTTAGTGCCTGATGAGTTGTAGAACTGCTTGTTCTACAGGGTCTGAGAATTAAGGCCTGCCTAATACCTGGGCAGGTGTTCTGCTATTCACTTGTCAGGGTTTGACTGGGATCAGCATCATTTTGACTTGGCCTTAGCTAAGTTTGAATTCATCTAATGTTAGAAGTTTAATATATAGTTGAAATCTTGAAAATTGTTGAAATAAATCGATTACAAAAATCTTATAGAAATATTAAAGGAAATTTGTAACCATATCTCTCCACCTAGAGCTTTTATCTACAAAGATCAGAGGATATACTTAAAAAATGTCAGAAAAATTTGCAGATGATACGTCTCTGAAGACACAGAAAAACTCAGTATACCACTTCTGTTGCACCTCGATGCTCAGTTGTTTCTTTTTATTCTCTCTGCCCATTCTCCAAGAGAACAACTAAAGACAGAAAGATTGCAAGGAAAATATAAGAAGTTTTAAAACCAAAAAATTAACATTTGATATTTTGATGTATTTTCTCTAAAGTATATGGCATTTAGAAAAGCAACTACAATTCTGCTCTCAGAACACTGGATAGAATAACCTTTTTCTTAAGAAAAAGAATCAGTGCTACTTTCTGTTAAATTGTCAGCACTTATTTTTATTCAGCTGGCAGTAAGAATTACTGCTAACCAATATAAAAGGTAAAAGTTCCACTATTTCCTGTTGACTGAATATATCTGATGGAAACACTACACTTGAGTGATATAGTTGTCAGCAGAACTATGACTAAACCAAAAGAATTAAGATAGTTCAGTTCTTTTTCTATTCTTTATATGCACACATTTTTATGCAGTGGGATTACATTTTTTCTATATCTGTGGCTGATCTGAATCCACGAGGTCAATCTGAAAAAGTTAACTTCTAAGTTTAAATAACCTATGGTTTTAGTCTTGTTATTCATAAATAAGTTCACAATTCTGTTATGTATCTTGTGATGAAATTCTATTTCCAATGCAGAAAAAAGCCCACAGTCATGCATATGACTGTGGCTGTATTTTGGATAAAATTAGTTTCATGGTCTGGCTACAATGTATTTTAATTTTTATAAAAAGAGAAATTAAACGGCCAGCTGACATTCGCTGAAACAGGTGAAATCTACTAGCAGCTGATTACCACTCCTGAAGGCTGAGTTTATAAATAAAAGGAAAATATACGAGTCTATAAGGCAGAGATAATTTAGATGGATGGAAAAATTCACAATCCTGATACTAATATGCTTTCATACTCAAAAAAGCACTCAAGGAACCATAAAAAAAATTATTTTTGGCATGAGCTTTTCCTTGTTGGCTTTAGTAAATGTTAAATGCTAAGAGGAAACACATGACATCAGGTTATTTAAAACCAACCACACACTTTTGGCTTTTAACTGTTCTTCTTTAAGTACACCAAGATTTGGCATCTGGCTAATAATCCATTAATTTTGTTTTATAAATCTCAATGAAACTGTAATATGACCTGTTAGTCCTTAGTTATTAAATTTTCCAGTTTCAAAATCACATGCAGTTAGAACATATATGCACACAGGTGGCTTGTGCCCTCCAAGGGCAAGCTATACCATTTCCATTTTAAAGATATGATACACTTTCAAAGCATGTTTACTTTACTTTATCTCATCTGAAGATTATTATCTACCAAAGCTCGAGATTCTGAGCAGTATGTGGAAATGGCTCTACAAGACTTAATTAGCAAGCAGAAGGATAAACAGGAAAAACTGCTTTCAGGAGATGATAAATCTGTATATGTCTGATTTTATGATGACTGAGAACACCTGCACTGTTATTAGCTTTTACTGCATTTTCTGTTGTAGCTGTCCCTGAGTGGCTGTGGGGAGATTTAGTCAATTGCAGATCCTTTCAGGCTGGGAAGGTAGAACTGCCAAAGTTTCCTGGCCTAAGTACCTTGTACTAGAGCCCTAGATTTCTCCACAAAGGATGAAAATTAGTACCTTCCAATCCTCTCCCTGTCACTTAATACCTCCCCTTAGTTCACAGAATCATAGAATGGAATCACAGGCCAGTTTGAGTTGGAAAGGATCTGAAAGATCATCTCGTTCTAACCCACCTGCCATGGGCAGGGACCCCTCCCACAGGACCAGGTTGCTCAAAGCCCCATCCAACCTGGCCCTGAACATTTCTAGGGAGTGGGCAGCTCTCTCTGACTTGTCCAATATCTCTGGATGAAACCAGTAAGATACCTGACAAAATTTCCTCTCCTAAAAGTCATTCCATGTTTTTTTATATAAGGCTGAGCACACAGTTAATTTTTCACTCATAGGGTTTGCCAGCTAATGTTTTTTCATCTGGGGTATATTTGATTAAACTAAATATATTTTCTTTGCCAGTTGAAAACTAGATTTAACTAGTCAGAAAGAACATTGATAGGAGCCTTTTAACTTTTAACTATGGCTAAAAAGCAGAAAATACTACACTTATGCTGATATTTCATGCTAAAAAGTAATCACTGTCAATAGAATGCTAACAACTTCAATGTGATAGGTTGAATTGATGTAGTTTGTAATCTTAACATACTTCTCTTCATTTGAGAAAACTGGATAATGTACAAAACCAAAAAATGGTGATAGTTTGCTCTTATTCTGCCTAGATATAATATTTTTAATCCTTGAAGACACTGAACAGTTTTGCACTTTGCCTATTAGAGTTCCAATTCAGGTTCTTCTCAGAGCATGGAGCTAAATATTTAGAAGAAGAAAGATCTTTGGGAGAGGCAACATATGTTAGAAAATCTTGGAAAAAAGAGATTAATTTTTTTACAAAAATATACAAATGTCAAATACAAAATGTTAAGTACCTGTGCAAATACTGTCTTTTTTCTCTCGGAAACACTTGCGTCTGAAAAATTAATAGTGCTGCAGAAGTTACTATCAATAAATTGAATAAGGTATGAAACGGCAGATTCAGTTTCTAACAAACAAATCTTGGCTATAGTTATAATAAAATGATGGTTCTTGTCACCATGACAAAATACAAAGAGACAAAATGTTGTAAGTAGAGAATTTTTTTACTTCCCAGTAAAACTGGCTCAGCAGCCAAAATGTTCTGGGACAATTCTCAGCACATGTGCTATCATTTCTAAACATGTGAAAATCATCAGTTCTGCCAGCTTTTGGAGACTGGACATACCTACATTAGTTTTTCAGATGTTTTTTTTCTCAGTTATATGGCTACAGTCTCAGATGGATGCATATTTCCAGGTAGCTGGAAAGATAGTCTGCTTCAACTTTACTCCATGTGGCTCCTGCATGGGGAAAGATTAAATCAGCTCCTGTATCAGTTTTATTACAACTTTTAGTGGTTTAGATAGTGAGTTCTTACTGGTAGGTTATTCTGATTGGAGCTGACTAGTGAAGCTGAGACAATGGTACAGGCACTGGGGGTTTTAGATTTACCTATTTCAAATTAAGGGTATCAAGGAAATATTGATAAGTGACTTTGTAAATCATTTATCCATAATGATGTTTACAAGACTTAACAATTAGTAACCAACCTGATTTCCTTTTATGACAAGGTGACCTGCTTAATGTATGAGGAAAAGGCTGTTGATTTCATATGCCTAGATGTAAAAAAAAAAAATTTACTTATTTAAGAAATTAATTAAAATTAATTTATTATCTTTAAAAAATAATCTTAAAAATTTTTTAAAAAATTTGACACATTTTCCCACAGCATTCTCTTGGACAAACAGGCTGCTCAAGGCTCAGATGGGTTTATGCTTTGCTGGGTAAAAGACCTGGCTGGCTGGGCCCGGTTAGCTGTGGTGAATGGTGTTAAACCCACCTGGCTGCTGGTCGAAAGTGGATTTCTCAGGAGTGAGGCCCAGGGGCCATTTCTCTTTAATACTATTATCAATGATCTGGATCGAATGTACCCTCAGTACCAAGTTTTATGTGAGTGTTGATCTGCCCGAGGGCAGGAAGGCTCTGCCGAGGGATCTGGACAGGCTGGATCAATGTATCAAAGTCAATTTTAGGAGAATCCACATGGACAAACTTCAAGCCCTTGACTTTAGTCAAAACCCCATTCGATGCTGCAGGGTTGGGGAAGAGGGGCTGAAAAGCTACATGGCAGAAAAAGACCTTTCATTGGGTTTATTCATTGGGTTTATTCATTGACAGCCAGCTGAATATGAGCCAGCAGTGAGCCCAGGTGGCCAAGAAGGCCACCAGCATCCTGGCTTGTATTTGAAATGCTGTGGCCGGTAGGATTAGGGAAGTGCTTGTCCTCCTGTACTCAGCATTGGTAAGGCTGCAACTTGAATACTGTGTTCATTTCTGAGCCCCTCACGACAAGACATTGAGCTGCTGAAGTGAGTTTCCTCCCCAGAGAAGGGAAACAAAGCTGATGAAGAGGTTGGAGACCAATTCTTATAAGGAGTCTCGAGAAAAACAGGCTGAGGGGAGACCATATTTCTCTCTATAGCTAACTGGAAGAAGGCTGTAGCAAGGTGGGTGTTGGAGGAAATGACCTCAAGTTATGCCATTGGAGTTTTAGATTGGCTAAGAGGAAAAAATTCTTTACTGAAAAAGTTGTCAGGCACTGGAACAGGATGGCCAGGGAAGTGGTTGATTCACAATATTCCTGGAAGCATTTAAAAGATGTACAGGCGAGGTGTTTAGGATCAATAGTTTAGTGGTGGACTTGTCCATGCTGGGTTAATGACTGGACTTGATGTTCTTTCAGGTGTTTTCCAACAAAAATGATTCTTTGATTCTATGATTCTGTTTTGCTGATCTGTTTTATGCAAACCTTATGCACTGTGAGTCAGAATATAGTATGCAAACTCAGTGGTAATGTATGATCATATAAAGCATTTGTACTGCTCAAAATAAGCTTAAAAATAAAATTACATATAATGAATTAGCCAGAAGTCTTGGCTGGTTTGTTTTCATAAATGAATACTATGACCAGAGACTGAAGAATTAACAGCCTTATTCACTGAATTACGCCCAGCCTGAACTTTCCTTGAGACTGGGACAATACAAAGGTATTTGAAAAATAATTAAACCTGTGTGTTATAAAGCATTATAGTTACTGAAACTGCCTCAGCAGAATTTGGCTGAGGCATATCATGCATGCATATGAAATAGTAGATACCAGTTCTTTGTCCACATGGAACAAAAAACAGGAAAAAAACAATCTCAGGAAAAAAAAACCAACAAAACAAACCTCAAAACATTAGTCTCATCTTCCCACAGATAAATCAGATGTAAAGTTATTTGACTTCATCATCCTTACAAGCATCTCAATAACAGAAACCAATAATGTCCTCAGCCTCAATGCATTAGTAGTAACCAGTCTGTATCACCTCCCTCATGGTTAAATTTCACCCGCTCTTTGAATCGATACTAATATATTCATCATGAGACAAATTCCTTTTGGACATCCTGTACCTTGATGAATAGTACTGTGGGTAGGACCTTGTAGTGCTAATATCCTCTGAATAGAGTTTTGTGCAAGCTGTCAGGACACCGGGGGGGCTGGGAGGGTGGCAAGGGATCACCATGGGTCTGTCAGAGCAAGGCCCAAGACAGGAGCAGCCATCTGGGGACACCAGGGCAACCCCAACACTGGGCATGGGGCATCTGCCTGGGGATGGGGATAAAGATGAGAACAGGATGTGGGTCTGGCTCTGGGGACCCATGTCTGGGCAGGCCAGGGGGTGGGAGATTGGCCTTTCTGGGGTATCACTGGGACAGGGGATAAAATGGGGTGCTGGGCTGTGGGCAGGGTGAGGAAAGCCTCAAAGTCCTAACAGGCAGGGACAGGCAGTGCGCCTCAGGGCCATGACACATGGCATCTAATCATGTTTTTTTCCCAATTGAGTCAATATCATATATTTGAAAACAAATCAAAATAAGCCAAAAATATATTACAGCAGTCAACTTAATGACACATATGTATTTTAAAAAATACAATTATCTTTGATACCTTTAATAGTTATTTTTCATCATCCTACCTTGACACTTGTCCGTGACTTCATACCTGCATGCAGGGACATGAAGTTCAAAGCTAGACTCCAAATAGATCATACTCATACAATAAATCCAGTATCTTAAACTGTAGATGCTGTGCTATTTTGCCCATTTTTCCTACATCTGACTTCGATTTTTTTGTTTCACTGCCTTCTTGGCTTCTCTACCCGTACTTTTCTTTCAGTAACTTCTCTCATTACTTGCTGTGTGACCCTCTGCTGTGGGATTCAGCCATCCAGCATCCACAGGCCAAGTTTGCAGGGCCTCTCCACCTGACCTTGGCTCCAGTTCTCTGAGAAAACTCTTGTTTAGGTGTGAGAAAGCAGGCAAGTTAAAATTAGGCAAGATAAGGAAAGTGAAAACAGATGGAAATGCAACTGTTGTAGCAACTCTGGGACTCAAAGGGGAAACTACTGATCTAAAACTTTCAGACCTTTTCCTTCTGCCAGCTCCAGGGAACTTGGGAGATAATAACTCAGCAGCAAGAGCAGGGCAGGTCAGACATTTGCAGGGGTTTGGGCCTTCCCCAGCAGACCAACAACGTGTCTGGCCTGTGAGGACTCTGCCTCTCTCAAAGGGATTGTGTGGACATTAATATCTAACCTAGCGGCTTGATAGTCCTAGCCTGTCATCACATGTATTGTCCAACAAACAATCCCCTTGTACTCCTCAGCTGTATCTTGATACAGAGACAAAAACACAGAGGAAAAATTTAGAAAGGATAAAATGAGAACACCTAACATCTCTATGTAGACTTCTCAAAAGAAAAAAGTAGGGACTGAAGAAGTAAAGGACCTTATTCACTTTCAAAGTCATCCCAGTTTTAGAATTTATTTGCACCCATGAAATGTTAATGGAAGACAACACCTTTGCATGAACAGTCTTGTTGCTGATATGCATTTTCAGCGAAAAATATTTTGATGAAAATTCCTACCTAGTTATTTGGATTTGTTGTTGGTCTTCCATTAAAATAAAACAGATTAAGGCATATAGCTTTACAAAACTCGTTTTTAGAAGCTGTGTATTAATCTAACAAGACTATGGAAGAATACACAAGGAAATTAATTTTCAGTTTCTGGCACACATGTTTTCATTGTAAGCAGATAATAAAAGTACATCTAAATCAGAATCAAGTGACACAAACCATCCTGTTGAAATCCTACTAAAAAACTTCAGCAGATATCTGAAGACATAGAATGCTCAGAATATCTAAATTCTTACAAATTTACGTTAGGTCATAATTTTCCTTTCTTGAAACTAAGACCCTGACACACAGTTACTGTGACATTTCAGAAAGTTAAGCAGGTCATTAAATTCTGTCCTTTAAATCCTACTCCAGACTTTACCTGGGACACTTCTTCTAACACATTCTTTCATGTTCATGGATATTTTGATTTCACCCATACTGCACTATTGTTACAAATATTATTACAAATACAATAAAAATATGCTAAACTACACTTGATAAGCAATGATATCAGGGAAAATATAATATCAGGGGTAAAGGAATGAAAGAAATTACAAAAACTTTATCTCATGCAGTGTGTCAACTTCTCCTATGTTGCCTTTTCACTGCATAAGAACTTAATCCTTATTTTGCACATTTGCATGGGTACAGTGTAGGAGATATCAGGAAAACTGGAGAGAGACCTTTTACAAGGTCATGTAGTGATGGGAAAAGGGGTAATGGCTTTTAACTGGAAGAGGGCAGATTTAGGTGAGACATTAGGAAGAAATTCTTCAGTGTGAGAATGGTGCCACAGGTTGCCCAGGGAAGCTGTGGCTGCCCCCTCCCTGGCAGTGCTCAAGGCCAGGCTGGATGGGGCTTGGAGCAGCCTGGTCTAGCATGAAGTGTCCCTGCTCATGCAGGGGTGTGGGAACTAGATGATCTTTAAGTTTCCTTCCAACCCATATCATTCTATGATTCTATGATCTATGGATCATACATAATATTTACTTACTTACCACCAAAGCCAAACTAAATCATCCCAGGGTGAGATTTTTAGTCATATTTATAGTTTATATGTTCATATTCTTCAGAGCTAATGTTCTGAACAATATAAATTTTCTCTCATGAGGTTTCTGAATGGAAGTGGTTAGAGTGTGCTTTACAAACATTAGATACAACGGTTTTGACAATAATATTTTTATATCTTTGCAGATGAAGTAAATGCATACAATTTGTCACACAGGAAGTAAATGACATAGATGACATGGAATTCAGACTCCTAGACTCTGTGAGATTAGAATCTTTAAGTAAATGTGCACAAACCCGATTCTTAGATGGAGGAGAAAAAGAGTGCCAAAACAAGCAAATAAATTTGAAAAAGTATAAATTAAAATGACAGGAGTTATGTATTTTTAAATTCAAACAAGATTGTATCGTTGCCTACCAGAACATAATGTTTTCAGATCAATAAAAGCAGAATAATTTCTTACACGGGTGGAAGAATCAGAACAGAATAACTGCAAGCCTCAGAAATATTTTTACC
The DNA here is from genome assembly GCA_038090715.1 of Florisuga fusca. Taxonomy (NCBI): domain Eukaryota; kingdom Metazoa; phylum Chordata; class Aves; order Apodiformes; family Trochilidae; genus Florisuga; species Florisuga fusca. The sequence goes on along the minus strand of JAAWXA010000005.1, from coordinate 30,492,045 downwards.
AGATATCTCATTCAGTTCCTTACTATATTAGTTCTTCCAGTTTCTGCTGCTGCTAATAATCACAGGATGCTGACGTGTACAGCTAGTTTCTGCCAATCCAAGCAAACTGCAGTAAGCATGCTGTAATTTGCAGTCCTGAGATGTTGACAGACTGGTTCAAGCCAAACAAAAGTACTTTTTTTTTGCAGCTTCAGAGCCCAAAAGGAGTACATAGAGTTCTGTCAAAGTCAGTGGGATGCTGGAAAGCTAAGGCATAAGCTAAGCTGTCTCTTACAAAGATGCTGGCCATCATTCCAAAGGGGATATCACAGAACTAACTTCAACAAAACATCTGGCAACAAAGGGGTTTTCTACACAGGCTGCAAATAATAGGCTGAGAAAGTTTCTCTTAGGGGCCTCAGCCTGGCATCCAGTTGTGTGTCGGTTTTGTGCACTACCAGTTATGTAAGCAAGTAATATTTTAGTCACGTATATTACATAGTCTATCTAAATCTGTACCTTGTCCAGGTATGTTCATTACAAGGTATGTAATTTTGAAAATTTTGTATTTTGAGACAGCATTTAGAAAATTCTTTTGTAGCTATCTTTCATGAAGAAAGATACATGAAGTTTGAATCCAAAGTTTGAAGTTCAGTTACATGAAATTTGAATCCAAAAGATCTCTATAGTTGCTATTGAAACTGTTGTCTAGCAAACGCTGAGTTTTTGCATGTGTAGTTGTGTCTCATAACCCAAAAAGGGTGGATAATATGTTAATATTTTAAGATAACCTTAAAGAAAAATAAATCTAGCTTTTTAACCATGGGAAAACATTAACCTTAGTTCTAAACTTGTAGCCTTGGGACAAGGGGAGATAACAAACAAAGTGAGGACAGAGGAAAGGTCATCACAGTCTGGATGACAGAAAACGTCTGGCTATAAAAGAAAATTCACGGTACTTTATATTCACTTGGATGCTTAAAATACCAAGAGTGATCTTTGTGGGTTCCACTGTGTCCTCTACACAAACAGATGTAACCTGGTTTAAGTTCTTCATAAGATACTGCAGCAACTCTTTCAAAAGCAAACAATTTTTCTTACAAAGTATACAGAGAGTGATACAATACAGAAAATGTAATAGTTACCAGGCAAAAAGGTTGTTTTTCATTACCACAGTGTCTGTTTTTTATCATGGCTATTACATTAGCACCCCACAATCTGCTTGCATCCTGTGGACTCTACAAATAGAGCTTTGCAGATGTTTGCTATTATCCACAATTTAGAAACTATTTCATAGAAGAAAAAAATCCCCTGGGAATTGATCACCCTCATAGAGCCCTTGAAGAAGCAAAAATGTCAGTCATTTCATACAAATGTACATCTAAAACAATATAACTTTGCTCTTATTAAACAAAAAATAATTTGTCTTTATTTTTCTTTTCACAATGCAAGCACATCACAGCCCATGCTACCGTATGTGTATAAACCCCTCCTATCAGGGGTATAGAAGGAGGAAAAATAAAACAGGTATCTGGTGATACATGGACGGGTGAATACCAGAAGTAACAAATTAACCCATGCAAATTCAAGAAGGGTAGTGTGGGTTGAACATGTGACTTCAAAACACGTAACTTGCATAAATTAATGGGATTATTCTGACATGGTTAACAACATCTACAGCTATTAAAATTACAGTATTAAGAAGTTATTTTGCTCACATTTAATCTGATATGGCACCTTAACCTCATATTGCAAAATACTGTTCTGCATTAACTGTAGAAAATTTTAACCATGGAGTTACCAAAGAAAAAATAAGAAAACTACAGAACAACCGTAATTATGTCATGCCAGTGTTGCTCAGTGTCTCGTTGACAATATGAAACACTATTTATGGGCAAGGAACCATTGCTTTAGTAATTACATTATGTAAAATACTGACATAAGTGAACAGTCCGAAATGGAAAAAATAACTGTGATTACTAGTGCTGAGAAACAATTGAACTGATAAAACCTAGTAGGAAACTGTAGTCTAGTTTAACTTTACATTTGGGGTGGATTAAGAGCATATGGGACATGTAAGTAATTCACTCTGTAACACACTGGGGGCCATTCCCTTATTGAGTGACAATAATGGAACGTTGCTCTCATATCCTGGATTCTGTACAGTTCATCAAGTTAAAGAAGAACTTCCTGCCAAACAAGTCAGTGTAAATTCCATGAGCATTATTTCCTTGGCTGTAACTGTCTTTCTCTGTTAAATAAAACCAAAACTTGCAAATATAGGCATTCAGCATTCCAGACTAGGTCTAAAAATCATCAAGATGTACAAGTAATCTTTAATTCCTCAGAATCAAGTCCTCAAGAATTCAAGAACAGCTTTGTCTTTGTGTCATTTCAACTTTTTTCCTGTCTCCTGACCCAAACGATGAGGTTCCAATTTGCCAGGCAGCATCTGCCACACACCAACAGTACTTCCATATTTATCTGACCACACCATTACCAATATGTTTTGACTCAAATTACACCACCAGTTATGTTAATTAATATTAATTTAAGACATATTTTCTCTTGTATATTTTTGCTAGAAACTGATGTGGCTGAGTTGAGGAGACAATATTGTCGAAAAATTATTTTCATTACCTCTGAATCTCCCAAAAATACTATGAATGATGGGTTAGTTTTCTGGCAGCCAGCAGAAAAGCGAAAAATAAAGTATAATAGAGCTAAATACAAATCTTGCATATGATAGTTCCTGAAGGTTTCATACATTTCTTTTTGGTCAGTTATTCTCTTGGAGTTTCAAACTCTAACAAAGCAGTGTTGCAACATCCAGAAAATTACTGCACTAAGCAGGACAGAAATTTAGATGTGAAATCCACTTCTCAGCTGAAGTACAATTGTAAGCACAGGCACAGCTCTGATAAATGCCAAATGAAAACCACAAAACAACAAACACACCAAAAATACCCCAAACTAAGCACCAAACCAACCCACAAAGATAATTTCCAATAAAAATAACTTCAATGATGATCTCATTTCACTAAGTTAAGAGCTGTAAAACCACATTCTAAATCTGGACAAGAAACATCCAATGTTACTTGTATGCCTTGAAGTGAACAATGTTAGCTACAAAAATTCAGTTTGCCTCCCACTCACTCCCACCCTGAGCAAAATATAGATACCTAGCATTTAAAACTTACTTCACAATAAAGACCCATGTCTTTATTGGGGTTTTTTGGATGGGTTTTTTTTCTACCTAAAAGTCACCCTTAGGTGCTGATTGAGAAAGTCATGGCTGGATGACAGCACCTGTCCACCTGCTTGCAGCTGCTTGTGGCTGCATCCACCCGCGTTGTGATGAGGTGCTGTGCACACACATCCTGGCTGCAGGTGGGTGTCAGGAGCTGCTGTGGCAGGACGATGACAAGGATGGAAACTGGAAGCAGCTGCTGTAGCACCAGAAGTGTGGCTCCTGGATCTGATTGACTGTCTGCCTGACAGTCTGGGCGTGGTGTTAGAAGAAATCTATTTTAGTATCCCTTGTAATTACCTATTGCCTTGTGTAATAACTTGTAGTGCCTATTATTTTTAAAATGCTATACACATAGAATATTATTAAAAATTCTCTATGGTAGCATAATACTGTTCCTATCTGCATTTCTAGTGTACAAAGCCCTTCCTTTATGTATTTACATGCGGATCTGGACACTAAACTAATTCTGATACAACTTTTTGGTCATCACTTCAATCTCTTAAAACAGACAGAAACAAAACTGGAGGCTCAAAACATGGAAGCCAAATACTGATTATTCCAATATTAAATTCTGAAAGAAATATAATATTACTTCAGTTAGCCTGTAATATGTCCTATCCCTCCACCATATAGCTCTGATAGGGAAGATTAATGAAAAATACCCATGTTCAACCATGAGGATCAATACCCAGTACATAATGGGTAATATAAAAATATTCTAAACTTAATTTTCAAGTAGTACTATGAATTAGGGGGTTCTAAATACAAGTCATACCTCATAAATTATAGGGCAAATTTTAAAGTAAGACCATACAAAAAAATGGAAAACGTTATTTTTGTAAGTACACCCAAAGACCACCAGGTGTCTCTGTAATAAAAGGAATGTAAAAATGTAAAGTTTAAAAAAAAAAATAAAAAAATTTGAAATGGCCAGCACCCTTCTCTCCCCCACAAAGGATCAGTTCAAGCTCTTCTAAAAACTGAAGTTATATGGTAAGGTGAAATGCTAATACAAGATCAGTTAAATGCTGCTGCCAATCCCGACAGTATTAATGCTGTCACAATTATGTTTTTAATTCAGATTCTCCTTCATGCTGTGTGCCTGGCAAAAACTGCAAGCACTTTCATGCAAAACATGTAAAAAAATCCTCAAAGTGTACCAGAACATGTGCAAATATCTGTTCCTCTGATTAGAAACAAAATTATTTCACTGCAACTTTACTGCTACTTTGAATTTAACTGTGTATAATAACAACTGTATTATTGGTTTAGTTCATTTTTCAAAACAGACTTATAAGGCTTTACCACTAGGAAGGTACCAACAGAGATGAAGTGTTGTAAACCTTCCATCATAGATGCAGTAACTATAGGAAGATGTTACATACCAGTAGATATTCCTGTAATGGAAGAGAAATGAACAGCGCTCATCTTAAAATCACTAAATATAAACAGCACTAAATATAAACTAGCTGAACAGCTTTGAATATTTTCTATTACAACATTCAATATTGAATGATATAGTTCCTGGTCTCCTAGCTGGCATGTAGTTATAAGAACACACAGGCACATTTTGTAAAAATGTGAGAACACAGAAATCATCTGCTCACAAATGTGCACTTAACCCGTCAAACTGAAGTACATCTCCTCCCTTTCCATTCATTACCACGGGCTGTCTGGTTCATGTGAAAAGCTCCTTGAGAAGCATTTGTTTACGTATTTGTTTTGCTGAGCGTGTCTTTGAAAGTGGTTCTTAATTGCAGGAGTTGTCACAGCAAGAGCTGTTTATCAAACCTTAACTGTTTGATAAAAGGTAAATACAAAGGAAGTGAATGTTCTCAAAGTACAGAACACCTGTACCCTGTTAAAGGGAAAAGAAAAATATTTTTATATACTTTCAAAAAGAAGTGTCTTTTAATTTTGAAATTACTAAGTTTATTCTGGGACTACTAGAGTTAAAATATATATTTTTCCACATACGCTCAGATTTTATGTAACAGCAAGGAAAACACAAATCACTGGATAACATTTTGTATAAAATCTTTGTGTGAGTATTCAGAAATAGCATTTTTTTAAACTTCATCTTTATGTTTACATTCTTCATGCCCTATAATAGCAAATATATATAGTAAATGATATATAATGAAGTCAAAATATACATTAAAATTTATATAAAACAATTAGCAAAATATACCCCCAAACAGTAGCCTCATCAAGAGATAATACTGCTAGCAAAATTAGAAGGCATGTGGATTTCTTGGTTTGCCTTCTTCATTAGATAGAATCTGTTCCCTCTTCAGAATCACAGCTTCTTGGCTTTTTTAAACTTCTACTTCTTCCCTTCCTATTACAAGCACTTGGTGGAGGCTGCATTACCATCTTAGCACCAAGTCTGGCTCTAAAACTTTGTCTCAGAATTCTCTTCCACCTTCTTCCATACCTCATTTTCTGTTCAAGTTCTCATTTTGCTTTCTCTCCCCATCTTTATTCTTCTTCCTTCCTTTCTTTCTTTCCACTGCATCAAGCCCTCTTTGCACTTGTATTCTGATCCTTCCCTACAGCCTTTCATGCCTGGTTGGGCAGTGCTCGGAAATTTCCTTCAGAACGGTGCCATCAATACTCTGTTCATTGTATAACAATAAAGATGCACACAATGAACTTTAATATCCTAAACACTTTATTTATGCCTATATGTATTGAAACTGGCCTTGGTATTCTGTTTACAATGTTAATGAATCTTAGAAAAGAAACTGTCTGAATGAGATTATTTCTGTTAAGGCATAATTCCACACATTCCAGTAAAAATAGTTTGATGTGGTATAATTTAGATAGAGTTACAGACAAGTCCTTTTACCTTCCCTTCACACAAAGTGTACAACCTGTACAAGCAGAATGAAAATCTTGCATCAGCCAAAAAGCTCTGAAAAGCAGCTTTTGGCAAGCCATGAAGTATCTTGGTTTTGTTGAACCTCCTTGTCTATCATATTAAGAACCAGAGCTACCTGGGACAGCAAGACCATTAAAATTTTGTATATAATATGGATTGGAAGAAGCCTTTGAAGCCCTGTATGTGAACTTGCCTGTTCAGTTTCCAGTCTTTCACTGATTGCCAATCTCCCCATAATTCCCAATTTTTCCTGCAGTCTTTCCCAGGATTTCAACAGTATCTTCTGTGCTTTTGCTTTTTAGCCTGCCATGTCTTTTTTTTCTTTCTTTTTCTTTTTTTTTTTCTTTCTTTTCATACTTCCTCCTTAGTTCATTTACAACAGTAATCCCTTTTCTTTTCCCATTATTTTTACACTAATCTCCACAGTTTCGTAATCAAGTAATAGTAATCTATTAATCCCGTATTTTTTATTCAAAAGAATTGCTCATGATAGAAATAATACAACACAAAAAAGCCCCTTGAGATGTCTTTAGATCTCATCTGTCATTATACTATTTTTCTTGGCATGTCACATGCTTTTCCCACAATACTTTGTTACTAGGCTTCAGTGCAAGAACCAGCATTTATATGCACATTCCATATTAAGCAGTAAAGCTGGGCTACAAATTGTGTAAGTATCACACAGTGACATATATATGGGTGTACATAAATTTAACTAAAACAAAGTAAATATATAGTGTCTCCTTCAATTTCAAAATAACGCAGTTCAAGAATAGAATACAGGCTTGCAGAGAACTGACTCACAAAATGAAAAAGTTAGTAAAAATGATATCCCATTATTTACATGGAGAATGAACTTCAAAGCCAACAAAAAAGGCTTAAAGGATACGCAAATAGTTTTATTCAAATCCATAAAAAACATAGTGTTCCTTCCACTTGAAAAGTTATTTGAAGGCAACCACGAATTGCCTGAGTAAGAGAATAGGATTATACTAATCTAGCAGTTACATGGCTATTCCCATTTTCTCCTGCATGAATTTCCCACTAAAGGATTGATCGTGTAAATTGTTTTCATTGTCTCAGTCTAGACAGTGGCTAGATTAGGATCAAAACAGCTGCCAGCTCTCATTTGGTCAGGCACACAGACAGCACTTAGCTAGCTGTGGTATAAAGGAAGTGAAATGCCATGAAACAGAAATTCTATATGCAGTGAATAACACTCATTATGATCCAATGCAGATGTTAGCAATTTATTAGTTCTCCTGGTGACAAGCATGGGGGGAGAAGTTAAACTCTTAGTAATAATGCTTCATAATCTTTCAGTCAAACACAGGCAGGAAAAAACGTATCTGTCCACCATAGGCCAGGAGGCAGTTATGTATTTCAGTGTGAGTTGCTGTGGCCATCAGTCTCAGGTCTTCACTTATTTCTCAGGCAATAAACCTGTACTATGGTAGCCAGCTTTTCTGGAGGGCTGAAGAGCTTTGGGCATCATTTGACGAATCAAACATGCCTTTTCATGTTTATGCTAGAGAAGAACACACATACATGCTCGAGCACATACACACAGAGCAGCCCCAAAGCAAGGCAACCGTAATCATTGCTGCTTGCAGGCTCTATCGTTAGAAGAGACTAAGCACTGAAGTTAGAGGAACTGAATTGTCACTGGAATGATTTATCCCTAATGAAAATTTCACACTTTTGCATGCATAGCTGAGGAAAGCAGCTCCAGTGTAAGGGTAAAAGGCATATGTCAGAAATTACACTGACAGAGTCCAAATGGAAAAGGAAAAGGTAATGGAATCCCAGAAGAGTTGAGGTTGTAAGGGACCTCCAGAGGTCGTGTGGTCCAACCTCCCTTGCAGGTTCACCTACAGCTGGCTGTTCAGGATGATGTGCAGGTAGATTTTGCCTATCTCCAAGCTGGGAGACTTGAGGGCTGCGCTTGGTCACCTTCACAGTGAAAAAGTGTTTCCTGATGTTCAGAGGGAACCTCCTGCTTCAGTGTGTGCCCATAGCCTCCTGTCCTATGGTAAACACCAGCAGAAAGCACCTACCTCTTGCTCCTTTGCACCCTCCCTTCAGGTATTTATATACCTTTGTAAGATTCCCCTGGGGCCTCTCTTCTCCATGCTGAATAACAACACACCTGCTCTAAATTAATGTTTTAAAAGGGCTCCTCAGCTGGGTTGCTCCCAGGACGTGCACTAAAATGCAGACAAGCTGCTTGAAGGTAGGAAAGACTGTGAACAGGCCTGAAAGAACGGGGAAAGTTGAAGAGAATGGTATGGACATAAAAGCAGGGTGGATCAGGTCTGTGTTTTTTGTGGATGTGATGAAGGAGGGTTGGTGACACAGCAGCATCCGAACGCGGGACAGGATGAACTCTACCAATGGAAGACAGCACACAACACAAGCGGCACACGGTTATCCGCTGAGACTCCCTTTCCAAGGAATTAGAGCACAGATTTTACTGCGAGTCCTGGAAAGCCCTGGGGAGATGACAGAGTCCACCCACGTCGCGTCGGGGTGTCACGGTCCACCGTGTCGGGGTGCCACAGCCGCCCTCCCCCAGCCCCCAAGGGCTCCTTTCGCTGGCAGGAAGACTCAGCAATGGCCGCAGGGACACCCAAACCCCAGCCGGGCCCGTACCGGCCATAACTCCCCTCATCCAGAACCTCCCCCCCCGCCACAGCTCGGACACAG
>JAAWXA010000005.1:30299073-30483208 GCA_038090715.1 Florisuga fusca | reverse complement strand
GGCGGGGGCTGCGGGGAAGCGTCGGAGGTGTGAGGGGAGAGGGTCTGGTGGAGGTGAGCCGGTCAGCTGGCATGGTTGAGAACCCCTGTTTTGGTTTGCAGCTCGCTTATGGTGTGTTTTTCCTTCCCTCGCAGTGATTGCACATGTGGTGGCATCAGGTGCAGGTTTTGTGGTGGATCTAGATGAGTCGTAAGTACTGGGGTGTCTTGCCTTATTGCTTAAATGCTAATTTATTTTTTTTTTTTTTTCGTTGAGGGGGTTATGGGACCCCAGACTGACATCTTTGTGCAGAGTGTGGTTGCCAAGAAAGCTAGGCAGGAAAAGTGCCTTTTTCTTTAGCAGGGATGGCAAGAAGATTGTGGCCTGTTAAGCAGATGCAACTAATGAAGCTGAGTATCACTTTTCATTTTGCAGTTTTTTCTTTAAGAGCTACTATTAAAGTTGCTGTAGTAAAAAAGAGTTCCTAGGCTTCCTTAATCTTTCTTTAAGAGTAAATATATTGGTGGCTCCATGCATGTCCCAAATAAAAGCTGCTTGCATGTAACCAGATTCTTCATTAGAGTTCGCTGTGTGATATCCACAAGAAATTGGGAGGATGACTACAAGCTCATTGGTGCTTGGCCAGAAATGGAAGAGAGGAGGCCTAGCCTGCAGGAGTAGTTCATGGCTGCTTGAGGTGCCAATTATATCCAGTGCAAAAATGTTCTTTTACAACAGATTTAGCCCTGAGACTGCAGAGGTGTTGAAACAGGTAGTCCTGCCCTTAACTTGGCTGGGTAGTGTTATTGTTCACAGTCTGATGGTTAATGCACTTGCTGTTCCTACTAAAAAATGACTTTCCAGATTGTTTTGTTTTCTTTTTTTTTGTTAGATCAGCAGGTTGATCTAGAGTGCTACAAAGCAGCACAATTATTAGAACTGAAATAGAATGTGTAGAAAATACTAGCAGGTAGGGGAGGAGAAGGTGGCATTAGATGGCAGCTTTGTGAAAAATTTAAGGCAGTCAAAGGAGACATTTTCATGAGGGTTCAATTCATGATAAATTGCAGTCTAGAGCTGAACAGTCAGAAAACCATTAACTTTTTACCACGTTGCTTATTCAGCTAGAACAGATAACCATAGGATCAAATGAAGTGCTGGGGAAATATGGGGGAGGGAATAGGAATATATGGAAGGATTACTTCCATGTGTCTGAAGAAAGAGACAGCCGTATCTCTGACTGGTGTTTAAAGTGGTGTGAAAAGGCTACTGAAGCACATGAACTTCTTGGACTTGACTTTTAGAGCTTGTTATTGACATGCCTCATATTTTAAAGGACTGAAGTGAATAAAATAGCATGTGTGTGTGCTCCCACATCACATCCCCATATCATGTTTCCACAGGTGTAAATTAAAATGTAATTGCTTTCTGGAGTGAAAAAGCATAATTCAGTAGTCACATAAGTTTTTGGAAATAGCTGATAAACAAAATCCTGTTTTACAAACTTTGGATTTTGCAACTAAAAACCGATACAGATGCTTGTATTCACAACTAGGAATAAGAATTAAATGGTGGGTTGTTCAGGACAAGTTTGTGGAAGTTTTTTTCTTTTAAACCAATTGGTAAATTTTAAACGAATAGTTTCTTTTAAACTAATAATGAAAAAGAGCAGAAAACAATTTTTAAAAATTTGAGAGCAATGACCAGTGAAAGCTTCAAGTTTCCCATGTTATAGAAAGCTGAATACTAATAGAGGTTTTGCTGTTGATTGGAACTTTGGGTTTTATTTGAAATTTGGTCGTTGCAAACAATGCCTACTAGGATGAGGTGCAGGTCCCTTTCTCAAGCTTACAGCATATGGAGAAACCAAGCAGCAGAGAAGAAATAACAGAGGTGCAAGTTGCACCAGTATCACCCAGCTGAATTGTGGAAGGGATGCAAAATAGCAGCTATGATTCCTATCAGCTTATGCTCATCAAACTGCCACCTGCCTCAGGTCAGAACTCATCTTGCAATATTTGCTGACTTGTTCCACTGTGATAACAAAGCAGGCAAGTAACCTGACTGAAAAACAAAGTATTTTCAGTGTGGGTGTGCTGGTGGCACAGCCCATGAAGAGAAGCATCAGAAACTGTATAAAGAAACTGAATATGGATACAGGGAGGAATAGAAACAGAAGCTACACTGGTTTAAGGCCCTGCAAATTCTGGCCTTAGTCTTCAGTTTTGCTTTATGCTGGTTTGTTTTGATAGTTAATCATTAGCTGGGGTGCATGGATTAAGTGGAGATTGAGGCAACATTTGATCATGTAATGCCAGATGTTGGGAAGTTGTATGTATTTGAGACAAATAATTTTGATTCAAGTACATGCAGCACCTATGTTATCTTTCCAACAGTGTAATTGTGCCCGTGTCAATGAACAGAGAGGGGATTACATAGGACAGCTAAAAAGAGACACTGGAGTTTTACTTCTAGAAACAGCACCTTCCAAAAATGCTTAAAAACCCATTTGTACAGAGATTGCAGTTTTTCTTGAAAAGTATGAACTCCCTTAGTATTGTTTAATGACTTAATTTACGTTGCTGTCATGGTTTAACATTGTCCCGGCAATTAAACCAAGTTACAGATGCTCTCTATTAATCCCCCTCCCCTCCCTGATAAAGAAAGGAGAGAGACTTATGGGTTGGAAACTACTACACAGCTTTAATGAAACAGTAATGATAAAAAGGAAAAAATACTAAATATATACAAATATGCAGGAAAATTGATACCAAATTCCTCTCCCTTTCCCCCAATAACTCTCACATCACCACTGAGGCTGCAGGGCAGCCCTGGGAAAATCCAGGCTGGATTCCTGGAGTCAGCAGCAGTCGGGAGCTGGAGGCAGGAACACACAGATTCAGGCTGGCATGGATCAGGACCACAGGCAGAGGAATGGATGGAATCCTCCCAGGATGCTGAAGCAAACAGGGACAGGCAAAGAAGGGGGGAGGAAGGGAAAGAAGGAAGGAAAGGGTTTGACCATTGTGATCCCTCAAATTTATACTGAGTGTGACGTGTGTGGGATGGAATACTCTGTTTGGTCAGTTTCGTCATTTATCTTGTCTGCTCCTCCCTAAGGGAGGGCTGCAGGTGTGACCTCTTTACTCCTTTTCTCCTTCTGAAGGGCAAAATGTTCCTCAGAACTGAGCAGTGTCCTTGGTTCTGCAGGCCATTCGCCAGCAGTAACAATAAACACTGAGCTTTATCAGTCCCAGAAGCAGACACCAACTGAGAAACTTCATGTTAATTTCAGTAAGTGCAGCTACTTACAAGAGTAGCTACCTGAAAGCAAAAGTACAAAACAGAAAATTATCTTTATCCTTGCCCAAACCAGGACAGTTGCCCAAACCAGAATTAGTTTAGGCAGCTTGTTTTAGTCACACTCCAAATTTAAGTTTCTGTGGAAGCTGGTTAAATAGGTACTTGTAAATAAGGTACAACTTGAAATTTATTACTGTAGCCACTGAATATTTTTTATAATATGTTAGGCCAGAGTTATTAAATTCAGTTGGAATGTTTTGCCTTCAGACATCTTCTTCTTTTGCCTTCTTTCCTTCTTTTCATTGCTGTCTCCTGGTTTTCTAAGATTTCTGCCTATCTTCCTTAGTGCTTTACTGCTCTTTGCAGTATCGTTTAACTGTCTACTGTGGTAGGGAAGGGAGAACATTTAATTGTAAGTTCTTCTTTTACAAATCAAAAGTAAATTTACGAATTTTGATTTACAAATCTAAATTGAAGCCTGGCCCAGGATCTGATGATTCAGTAGCTGTTTTCTGCCTCTTGCATCATGACCAATTATTTGACAATGTAATTGGAGCTTAACTGGAGCTTTGTTAGAGTTCTCAAGAGACGCTTGACTCTTACTAGCTATTGTATTAGCTGTGTAGCACTATAGAGTAGCCAAGTAAATTTTTAGTGACTTGGTCAAATGAGCAATTTTGTGACTTCAAAATGCTGCTCCACTGTAGCAGCTTTATGTTAGTTGTTGCAAACACCTTTTCTGCTGTGCAAGGGTTGCAACCTTGGTATGCCATCAATAAAAAAAGCTGGAATTTGCCAGTGAAATGGTGCCACTCAAGTTTCAAACACTCAGTGCTGTAATTAGATTATAGTTGTGATTCAGAATTATTTATTTCAAACAGTAGGCCAGAAGCAGCAGTAGAATTTCTTCAAGATGGTTATGGACTATTGCAATTCTATTCAGCTTTAAATGAAATATCATAAATGTTTGCTGATTCTGCTTACAGCCTAAGAGCCATTTTTAGGCATGCTGCATATTGGGAATTAATGAGCTGGGCTATAACTTTTATTAACTGGATCTTAACTTAGATTGTAGATCACAGACTTACGGTGTAATTCTATATATTTCAACTTTTGCAATAAGAGTTTTATGGTAAGAGTGTTGTGTAATGTGTTTTATAGCACATCTCAATACTTTCAGTTCTGCTTTTACAAAGCCTACCTTTTAAAAAAATAAAGCTTACATTAAAATTCTAGCATATTTAGTTCTCAGCATATAAATAGTTAAGTAGTGTGATAATTTTTGTGGTCTTGCAGAGACGAGTTCAGTGAAATGTGTAAACACTATTTCAAGAGGTTCCCAGGAACTTTGATTTATCACTTTGATCCACATCACTTTGATTTGATTATTTACTATTAATAATGCAAGTCAGTTCACCAAGATGTAATTTCTCTGTCTATTAGGAGTATTCAGTACTACATGTGTGTCTCTGGGTTTTATAATCAAATTTAACATTTTTGTCCCAATAAGTTGGTTTCTTGTGTACACCTTTGATAAAAACAAACTGATCCTCCTGTAGTAGAATGTTGAAGAATATTGAACTAAGATCGCTTTGCATTTTAACATGAAAGATTAGTCTACATTCAGTAAAGCTAAGATTATCAGTATAAACTAATGGTCTGAGAGTCTATATTAGTTGATCTATAAAAATGCAACATTTTCTAAGCAATCAACAATAGTATTTAATATAATTTGAACAGCTACAAGATGCTTCCTCTTAAATACTCTATGCAAATATTTGTATGTTGTGGTGTGTTTTCTCATTTCTTACTGGTTTTCTGTTTGGGTTTTTGTGTTTGTTTGGGTGGTGCTTGGTTGGTTTGTTTTTGTTTGTTGTTTTTGTTTTTTTGTCTTGGCAAATGGTTATAGAATCCTAATGGGTACAACTGTGGATTTGTAACATGGGCAGGGGCAATCTTAATATTCAAAAAATAACTGTTTCCCTTTTCCCCACACCATCAAAGAAAGACAGAAATCAGAATTCTTAGTTTTATACCAACTTAATTATAGACTTTGCCTGTTTCACACATGCATTTCACTTATTTTTAGATATATCCCATTCATTTTGTTTTTTTCCCTCCTAGGTTTAAAGAAAATCGTAAAGATGATATTTGGCTTGTAGATGTGAGTATATGAGAAAAATGGGAAGACCTGCTAGTGGAAATCAAAACACAAAATGTATAGTGCTACAATCTGTAGTAAGGCTGCTTCATCATTTGGAAAATAGTTTGTACACGGTGCAGAAAAATTACATGACAGTAATTCTTCTGGCAGGATGGATAAGCAATCTGTTTGTATTGTTCAATATGCACCAGGAATTAGATTGACTACTGGGTGCAGACAGGCTTCATCCTATATTTTACAGTCTGCACTAAACATCAGCTATATGAGGGGCTTCTTTTACTTTTCCATGATATTTGAAATGATTCAGTGATTATTTCACAGGAAAGGGATTTTTAAAAAGATTGAGTTTTGGGGGGAATGAGATTACATTTTTTTTAGATCATCAAAATACAATCTGTAATTCCCAAATTGTATAATTCAGGTTTGTGATTTTTGAGTGGGGAACACTGTACATGCTGTTTCAGAATTGATCAGTAATGTATAGGAAAGCAAAATCCAACTTTCCCAAGTTTTAGCTTGATCATGTTATACAAAACATTGATCTCTTCCCTATTAATTTAATGGAGGTGTTGCAACGATGACATAGGCAGAAAGATGAAGTGAAGTCTCTTGTCTATATCTGGCCCTGAGAAAATGGCACCAATTTTATAATCTGCTTGGATAAAATAAGTTTATGAAGAGCTGAAATCCAGAGGGCAGTTTGTGTATGTGTATATACATATATACGCACATATATATGGGCAATGTATAGATTAGGCATTACGAAGAAATTCTTCACTGTGAAATTTCTTTAAAAATTTGTGCTTTCCTATTAAAAGTAGCACCAAATTATGAAAGCTGTTTGTCATGTCAGCTTTGTAATTGACTTGGTGTTATTAAGACTTAAAGAACAGCAAAGGTTATTTTGCAGTTAATCATAGTGTTTTGAGCGTTAATAACAGAATTTGCTTCTCAGTTTTACGCACCTTGGTGTGGCCACTGCAAGAAATTGGAGCCTGTGTGGAATGAAGTGGGTATAGAAATGAAAAATATGGGCTCTCCAGTAAAAGTTGGGAAGATGGATGCAACTTCATTTTCTAGTAAGTCTGGTTTGGTTGGATATCATTTCATGGCAGACTCCGTTTTGAAACTCTTCCTAAGTTTTTTTCATTATCATTCTGTATCACAGTAAATGTATGCAGTCATTGGAGAACTAAAGGTGACAGACAACATGCTGTAGTATGTGTTTTTTCTTGTTTCTGCTTGTGTTGGGAATTCTTCCTGACAAGTGAAAGGTAAAAGCTTTTCAAAGATCTGCTTTTGGTATGCTGCTTAGAGTACCATTTTACAAGTACCTTTATGTGGTGCATTTCCTGCTATCATTCAGCTTTAGTTTCTTTGTATGACTGTTGGACAAGTGCTTGTGTTCTTGCTGTTACTCTTCTCAGGTAATCAGTCCTTAAGATGTTACACCAAAAAACTATTGAAATCACTGAAGTTGCCACATCCATGTTGAACGTATTATCCCCGTGTTTCTCTGTAAATGCCTTCTTGAAGAACCAATTTTAGCTATTTTAACACTTTCATTTTTGATGATGCCTTTCATATGTACTCACCTTTTCAGAGAAACCCAAAACTTTAGATATTCAGAAAAGTATTTTGGGTGGACTTGAGAGGACTGTTGTGTGCTTCATAGTATTTTTGTAGTTTTAGCATGCTTATTTACTGTCATTTTACTTAAGTCTATGTTCATATAGGAGAATATTTAAAAGTGAAAACATGGAGAGTAGTGGGGCCCAACTGGGATCTGTATTAATACACGTGATGTTTTTAGTTAATACCCTTTAAAACGGATTATTCAGGATTGTACTATTTGCATAAAATATTATGCAGACTGCTTCTTCAGTGATAATCCAGTTTTTCTGTGCATATGTGTAACGGAGTTTGGTGTTTTGAGATCAAAATGATCTTGTCTCAAACAGCAATTTATTACATGTAGCTTTTCCTGTAAAACCACAAAACGTTGACCTCATGTTTCATCTTACTTGCTGAAGAAAGAGACTTGCTAAAGAAAACTAAGTTGGGAGAATTAACAGTTTCAAGATCATTCAACCAGGTAACTTCAAAATTTGGAATAGATGTGGTAGATCTCTAATATTCTAGGCATGTACGTCAGAATTCTAAATTGTATAATCTTTTGCACTAAAATATTTGAATCTGTCATCCTGGTTCTGTTTTTGTATTTGATACCTAGAACAGAATTAGCATTTCATTTTTTTTCCTCAAATATTTTGCATATTCAAAAATTTCTAAAAACTACAATTGAAAAACTGCAGGGTTTTGTTGTGCCCTGAAAATATTTTTATTCTTGGATTTGTGGCCAGAAAATAGTCCAATAAATCTTTTGAAGTAGTTTCATCCTTTTATTTTGGAAGTGGTGATTTTACAACACCTGGATGTGAAGAGCTCAGTTAATGCTGCTTAATGTTTTCCCAATCTAAAAAGTCTCTGAAATCAAAGTAGTTCAGTCTTAAGAATATGAGAAGGAAATGCAGCTGGGCAGACAGAGGTGACTGGGAAGGAACATGAGTGGTTGGCTGTGCATAGTTTGTGTTCCAATTAGCAATGTGAAGTAGAGTGAAAAATCTGAATTTTGGTTGGCTTGTCATCAAAGAGTTGAGGCTGAACATGTGAAGTATCCAACAAGTGTTGCCAGTGGTAGCTGTGTGGAATGAGAATATAGCAGTAATGCCAGCAGAATGGTCACCCTCTGTGGTATCAGTTGAATTTTCTTGGGTGTTAGGCTCCAAAGTCAACTGAATGTGACTGAAGCAGAAATACATCACCCTTGGAGGGAGCATATTAGCTGCTGTGTGCCTATATGGTATTCTTCATACCAAAAAATAGAGCTTATGATGTAAATAAATAAGTCACTTCCATGATGCTGAGAGGATTTTAATAATCTCCATTGTTGGGATGTTTTAAAAAATGCCTGGTTCTGTAGTTCTCCTGACTGTGCTCACGAGCTGTACAAGGAGAAATCAACTTCCTGTCAATGTCTCTTGTGTTTGAATGCTTTAATACACATTTTAATATATTCTGGTTCTCTATTAGCTGTGAGAGAAAATTATCAGAATCAAATTCATCCTAGTATGCATATTTCATAGATCAGTCTCCTTTGACTAAGAGATCAGTAGGGGAGCTTCTGGTTTTATTCAGTTAGGGTTTTGATACAGGCAAAAAGTCTTAGGGTCAGAAATTTGCAACTGCTGTTTAGAGCCCTGCACACAAGTCCTCCCACAGTTACTGCTCTGGCATATGGTTGGTAGGTTGAGAATGTTTATGTTGAAAGTATTGAATCTTGGTGCATTTGAATGTAGGTTTTGTTTTTTTCTGTAGGGAATTGTGCAGGTATTGGCAGAATTTTAGGCTTATTTTAGCCTTTTTTGAAGCGTACTTAATTGAGCTTTTAGAAAACACTGAATTGACTGAGAAGTGTACTTTAAGGTGGCAGTTGCTAAATTCACAAATGGAAGGGTGCTTGCAAATTGTACACTTCTAATTGATGGGAGCAAGACACAAGGTTTTAAAGGAATGTGGGATGAGGGAAAATGTTCTGCACTTTAGTAAGTAGCAGGTTAAAATAACTGCTTAGAAAGTGTCTATTTTTGGTGAAGTTGATGACTAAAAATTTACTGCTGCAGAATAAAACTTTTTTTAACTGCTACAGTGTGATACTGTGCTTCTGTTGTTACCCATTACTGTAGCACAAGTACTTAATGGTTCATTTCTTTTAAGCATTAGTATTTACAACTTGACACCCACAATACTTAATTTTTGCCTCTGATGTTTTCAGTGTATTGTAGGTACATATTAAAAACTGACCAAATGTGTGTATTTAGAGGATTCTTATGACACTTGACTCCTGGCATATGAATTGGGAGCCTGTGCTGGGACCCTCCAGCCCTTCATTTGAAGGAGGTCCAAAATTTAATCATGTAACTTCATAAATCAGCTTCTTGAAAGCAAATAAAATAATTCATATTGAACAAAGTGCTAGGTTTTTCATTTATGTATGTGGCTTGAATAGTAAACTATTTAAAGATTAAAATGGGAGAGAAAGAAAGTCTGGGTTCACTTTGGTGTTAACAAATTTCTTTCTTCTTTCAGGTATTGCATCTGAATTTGGAGTGCGAGGCTATCCAACAATTAAGCTGTAAGTTGATGCTTACCATTGAGCTTCCAAGAGATCTAAAAATTGCTCTCTGCTTAAAAATCCCAAACAAACAAACCAAAAAATGGGAGACCTTATAGCTCTCTACAACTACCTGAAAGGAGATTGTAAAGAGGAGGGTATCAGTCTGTTCAGTGAAGTTACAAGTGATAGGACAAGAGCTAATGGGCTCAAGTTGTGCCAGGGGAGGTTTGGATTGGATGCTAGGAAGAATTTCCTCACTGAAAGGGTTCTCAGGCATTGGAACAGGGTGCCCCGAGGCAGTGGTGGAGGAATTTAGGAGCTGTGTAGACATAGTATTTAGGGATATGGCTTCATGAGGACTTGTCAGTGTTAGGTTAAGGGGTGGATTCAATAATCTTAAAGGTCTTTTCCAGCCAAGGTAATTCTGTGATTCTGTGATTTTATTTTTTAAAGCCGATAAATCACATATTGTGTAAATAAGATTTTACTCCATAGTTGTGTTGTATTCATTATTGAGTTTTATTTTTTTCTGACCAGTTCTTTTATCTGATTATTTGAAAAAAAAATCTTGCTTATCACTTGCTAAAAGGTGACTGTAATAAACATGTGAAGATTGAGTAGTTCTGCATGTGCAGATGTAGTGTAGTTGATTTCAGTTCTGTTCTTTCTTTTCTTTCCTATTTATCTAGGTTAAAAGGTGACTTGGCATACAACTATCGAGGACCAAGAACTAAAGATGATATAATTGAATTTGCTAATAGAGTGGCAGGGTAAGTATACTCTTCTGTGAGACTGGTTCTGGTGACTTAAAACTTCTGTAGGATTTTGAGGTGGGCCAGGAATTACTTCTGTTTCAAAAAGAACAAATCATTAACATGAAGTTAAACACTGAATGTGCTAGATGTGTGGTTGCATGCAAGGCTGGTAGTGAGTGGCATGGAGAAGGTGAGTAGAGGCTGGCTAGTCACAGTCTCTTCTTTACAGTTTGAGAACTAAGGGCTTTTCCAAGTAGGTGAAACTTTTAACAAGTGCAGCTCATGGAATCTAGAAACAGGAATACTGATCTCAATGTTGACTGATAGATGAAAGTAATCACAAAGATAGAATCTGTTTAGTACTCAAAATTTGTCTTAGAAATAATGGTTTAATATATGCTTGTGCATCTGAAAAGCCAAAAAATCTTATAGACAGAAATCTTTGGAGAGAAAAAAGAATCATATTTCTTTCCTTCATTCTTAAGGATAATTAAGAGGCATTTGTGTAGGTATATAATACTAATTATTATTCAGAATTGTGTAGTTTAGGATTATCAGTGATCTCTAATAGTTTACATGATTTTTGTCAGATTATCTGTTTCTAAGACTGTTTTCTAACTGCTGTGCTTACAGTCCAAATATTGTCTGTCAAATGACTGAGACCTCATTATGGATGAGAAGATGTATATAAAGCCTTTTGCTTTATATAAAGGGCTTATATGAAAGACTGAGAGAGACTTTTTATCAGGGCCTCTACTGACAGGGTAAGAGCCAATGGTTTTAAACTGACAGAGGATAGATTCAGATTGGACATGAGGAAGACATTTTTTGCTATAACAGTGATGTGACACTGGAACAGGCTGCCCAGGGAAGTTGTGGGTGCCCTCTCCACAGGTGTTAAGGTCAGGATGATTTTGGCTTTGAGCAGCTTGGTTTAGTGGGATGTGTCCCCCCTGCCTATGACAGGGTTTACGTCACAACAGCACTTTTAACTAATTGCAAATTTAAATGTACTATTTGAGGTATATCTAAGTTTTTTGTTGTGTTTGATTTTAGGATTTTTTTGCTTTTAGTTGAAACTGAAGTAAATATAGAAAAGTGAAATAGATTTGCATTGGCAAACTGTTTTACAAAACAAACAGAAAACCCAAAAATCTGCCAGGGATTTTCCTGGAAATTATTTCTTTGGTTTTTGCAGCTTGCAGAAGCTGAAATTTTTCTCTTTTTTCCTTCCTCACAGACCACTTATCAGACCACTTCCTAGCCAGCATATGTTCGAGCATGTGCAAAAGAGGCATCGTGTACTTTTTGTCTATGTTGGTGGTGAATCTCCTTTAAAGGTTTGAAGTTTGATTAAGTAAAGTTATTTCTTATGGGAATTCACAGATATAGTTTAAAATATCTTCTAAACGACTGAAGTGCATGCCTTTAATAAATTTCCATCTTATTTTTACACTTATTGAAGTGACATTATTTTATGAAGTGACATCTGTGACAATCCGATGTCATAACCATATTTTCTAATTACTCCTTGAGGATAAATATATCTCAGTTTTTATTTGAAGCATACTAAAAGCTCTGAAATTTAAAAAAAAAATATTGTTTGTATTTTTGCAGGAAAAATACATTGAAGTTGCTTCAGAACTAATAGTTTATACATACTTTTTTTCTGCCTCAGAAGATGTGCTGCCTGAGGTAAGCTGTTTCGGTTCCTACTTTTTCCACAGAAATTTTACAGTTCTCTAGTATGCAGTTTTGCTTTTTTGGTGGCACAGAGGTGGTTTCTTACAACATATTTGAATTTGAAAAATTTCAAACTAATTACACATAATCAGTTAATATTGGAGTCTATGTGGACACAAAATACAAATGAGGTTTGTCTGTCATTGCTTTGTATTGGCCAAATTACTTGTTCTGTCATGCAAATTTAAAAGATATGCAGAACTCAACGTGGGCCACATAACCTGGCAATGACAGAGTGAAACTTGTTTTGTGTTGGCAAGTTACTTTTGCCTTGTGCTATACAGCTGATCAAAACATTAGTCTGCCCAGAAAATCAACCAATCCCGTCTACTGGTTGCAGAATTCTCATGTGGCTCTTTGGATGATCCTGTAACATGAAAATTAGTTATAGTTAGTCATGAGGGTGGAAAAATTTGCTGTTACTGTTACTAGTCGAACCGTTGTTGCTTATGTGTTGAAACAAAATCTTTTTCTTCATATGTTGTTATCTGCAAGTGGGATGTAAGTCTACTCCAAGCCTGGTAAGACACTACTCTGAAATGAGTTTATGATTAGCAGAATGAGAACTAACATTATTTTTTGGGGGGGCACTTGACTTTTCCAACGTCATAAGTAGAACTGGCCTCATTATAAATACTGTACTGTTAGATTTCCAGAAGCCTTCTATCAAAAGCCTCCTCAATTTGAATATTGCTATTGGTACTTCAGCCACAAGTTCACTGGTGTAGTAGAAAGAGTGTAAAAGGCTGAAACTCTTTTAAGATTCTATGATCACAGTGCTGTGAGCAGTGAGCTGTTTTTCCCACTGGATGTAATTTCCCACAAATGTGACAGGATCACAGAATTGTTGCATGTGGAAAAGACTTAGGAGATCACTCCTCATCTAGAACTACCTTCTCCTTGTTTATTCGTATGAAATGCTACAAACGTATCAGTAAATTAGACAATTCAGCCAACATCATCATCAAAACTAAGTTAATGATCCTGTCCTTTCTTAACCACAAACACTACAAGAATTTTAGCTTAGAATTGTAGCAAGCAGTCAGGACAAGATGCAGTAGTTCTTCTGCAGCACTTAAACTGAAATACGAGCTAAATAATATTCTTACAATTTTCAAAGAAAAGGTTTCTTCACCTTTTGTGTTTTTGAGTAGGTTGATGACCATCCTAAATATCATGTTTAGGATGGTGATACATGCATTCATTTTTCTGTTTGCCTAAATTTGGGCTATTTTGTCTGTCTTTATACTCACATCAGCCTGAACCACAGGAAGCAGCCCACATTTAGTGAAATGTGTTTTCAGTGTTTCTACTTTATGATATTATTGATTGTCCCTTTAGTAGAAGTATTAGTACGATATGTATGCTCGTAACAGCAGAAATTGGAAGGAAAGAATGACTAATAAAACCCTCAAGGTATGATCTGTCTGAAGTTCATGTCCAGCCGATAAAATATTCCCTCTGCTACTGGAGATATGAGTAAAAATCTTGCTTCATTTACCCTCTCAAAAGAGAGAGATCCACCTCTCAAAAATATCACGATGTTGTGTTATATTTTAGTATGCAGAAGCTGATAAATTTATTTTAGTATATGTAGGCAGAAAACATTGAAATGTACTTTGAGATTTTCCCCATGGGTTTTGTTTCCACATGTACGGATTTTTTGTTTGTTTAAAAATATTTTAATCTTTCATAGATTAATCGAAAACCCCTTCTCTTTCAGTATGTGACATTGCCTGAATTGCCTGCTGTAATGGTCTTCAAAGATGGAACTTACTTTGTTTATGATGGTAAGTGGAGGTGGAGATTACCTTGAGGCAAGATCTTTAAAGTGTATATGGAAAAACTGGAATAGTTGGGATTTTTTGAAAGTTGTGTTGGAGCGCTGGGAAATTTCCCAGTTTCATGACAAATAAATGCTCCTTTATGAAAGAGAAGCAAAAAAATGTTAGTTCTTCTGAAGCAAAATGCATTTGAGAAGAAACTGAAGTAGATTTCACTCAGTATTTGAGTGATACTGAAGTAGAAGAGATAAAATTTGCTTTCTATTACCAGTAGGACAAAACTTTTAATATTACTCCTTTTGTGGCATTAATGCACTTAGAAAAGTTATGCCTTTACTCACTGTCCAAATTCATGATATGCAAAATAGAACTCTTGCTGAAGAGGAATCAAACCTAAAATGTATTTACAGTTCTGTTTGTTCTTCCTGGTAGTCAGAGATCTCTCTCTTGTAGTTAACTTTGTTTATTTCAGATGTGTACTCTGCCCAGAGATTGTGTAAAAGGTTCCAGTATAAGCTTTTTGTGCCTTGTCAGTGCTGGCTCTGTGCTTTCTTATTAAAGCGAGTGTTCCTTTAAAAACTGTGAAGGATGAGGAGACTGATTCTGCCTTTATTCCCAAAATTAAAATTTGGAGGGCCTTAAATGAAAACTTTGAGCATATGTGACTTCCACATTAGATCAGACAGCATCACCTCTCCCTATGTACTTGATGGAGCATACTACACGTATGTAGAATCTTCACTGTCCAGTCTGTTTTTAGCACTTGCTGAAATCATCCCTCACAGAAAGAGGTTATGGAGGCATGGACTGTTGTCACTGGAGCAGTTGATACAAAATTTTAGGCTGGATATACTAATTTGATTGTGTTGTTGAGCATAAAACTGTGGAAGAGCCATCTGAAACTAGTAGTGTTCCATAACTTCACTGACAGCAGTTTACCTGCAATTGATATAAAAAGTGTATATCCATATCTGTGGATATCCATGTGTTACTGCTAGAGTATACTCAGGCTATACTGTAAAGCCCATGCTTTATAGTTAGATGCACAGACATAGATGTACCTATATATGCATATTATGTGTTGGCGTGTAGGTACATCACTTGCAGAAACATGTACTTTTGATTCTGATTCATTTAAATTCAAGTTTTTAAGTTGAAAACATATCATTCAGAAGATAATTTCTGTTCTAATTTCTGAGGGCCATTATTACCACAGCAAAATACTCCAGATGGGCCATCAAGGATATTCTTTGTCATTTTGTGTAACAGCTGTACTTTAATGGCTGCATAATGGCTATAGTCTGCTGCCTTACCAGTCATCTTCCACTCTACAGCCACCTTGGTTCACATTTGATCTTTTTTATATTTTTTAATGGACTTTGGGAAAGAAAACTTGTTAAAAAGAAACACTTCTGAATAGATTTCTGCTATGTTAGCCACTTGCTTTTCTACACCTTTCAAAACAGCTACAAAACTTGTAATGATCCAGGCTTCTAATTTACTTTTTAAAATTTTTTCTCTTCTCTACTGTACTAGAAACATTATTGTGAATCAACAGTTTACAAAAAAGCAGTATAAGAGACTGGATAAGGGTTATTTGTGCAACTGTTAGGATTGGTCAGAAATTTGAAGAGCTCACTATAAGAAAAAGGTTTAGCAAAATCCTTTTCAGTGCTCTGGCCCCGCCTGGTGTTTTGTTCTGTGTTTTTTCTTTCCCATAGTAGGGGAATGGGGTGCGGATCTATGGGAAGCTTTGTGCTCGGAATTGCTTGCTACAGTCTTATGACACCTGTTAACCTGGCCCACCTCACAAAACAAAATGACCAACAATTTTCTTTTTATAGGATGATGTGTGTTTAACTTTCAGCATTCTTTTTTTTTTTTTTTTTTTTTTTAAGAGTATGAAGATGGTGATTTGTCATCCTGGATAAATAAAGAAAGGTTTCAAGGTTATCTCAATGTAGATGGCTTTACGCTGTATGAACTTGGAGATACAGGTAAGATGCTGCTACCACTGTACTTTTTGGCATCGCATGTACTTAAAGCTAAGAAAAGCTGAAGAGTGCTAAGAATGGGGTTTTTAAAGCTCAAAAGTTAATTAGTCGCAGAGTTGGAGTTGATAGTGCCAGTCTTTTTTTATTATCTGTTTTGATATTGGTTAGGCCTGTTCTGTTGACAAGAGTCTTCATCCAAAGCCTACACTAGTCCTTTCCTCACAGCATAAAAATTAGTGTGTTTAATCCTGTAGTATTCACAAAAAATAGTAGTGTTTTTAATTTAAGAGCAGGTTAGGTTTTACATAATATACATGCTAACATTTGGAATACCTATAGGGAATTTTATGACTGGATTCCGAAGTACCAGATATGGATGGGTTTAAATATCTCTTGCACTGGATGGATTCAGAAATCTTTAAAGTAGTTGTAAGGAAGGGATGGGAGCATGTAGATGTATCCTGAAATAATTTAGCTTTTCTCTACTAAACTTGTAAGCCAAATGAAAACTTGGTAGCCAGCTGACTTTTGGAATAGGCAAATGACTTGTTCTTCTCCTAAGGAATACATACTCTGAACTAACAGAAGAAAATCTGTAGGTGTTGATTTTTCCCAGCCAGTATACTTTATGATCTGCATTCAGTTTCATAAGAGAATTTTCATCAGTGCAACATGGCATTACTTCAGGTTTTCAAGATTATGAAACATGAAGGTGTTTGTGAAGCTTATATTGGTACACCTACATTTTTAAAAGTTTACAGAAGTGCTATTACAAATTGTTTAAATGTAGCATATTTCTTTCCATTACGTACATACAGTTCCTCAAACAAACAAACAAACAAAAAACGTATTACTTTATTAATGCAATTTAGAAGCCATTTATTTATAAGAGCCGTATGTATAAATACACAGTAACTGAAGTTTTTCTTCATCATCTTTTCTAATCTAAAAAGTAGTTGTCTCCTGGTGTAGTCACTACGTAGTGTCTTGGGGTTTGCAAAGAAACGGGAGAAGTGAGAACTGAGGTATGGAAGAATCAGGGGAGGGGGGATCTACTGCTGGGGATGCGTTGTTGTTCTTGCCCTCAACTCTTCAGTATTACTGAAGAGTGAGTTTCCCTTTTTGAGAGGAATGCATCCTGTGGCAAGTTGATAAGTTGGTACTGAGCAATAGATTGGGTTGGTGAATGAATTGTGGTATCTGGAGAGACTTAGCAAACTGTTCTTCTCCACTTCAGAGGAATTAGGTAATCCACTTGATGACTGTGCTGTTAGCAAATCCACTTTCATAATGTGCTTAATCTGGAGAAACTTTGGCCAGCTTTCTAAACATGATCTGGTTAATCTGGTTCACCTTCAGAGTCTTTGCTTTTGTTGTTTGCTTTTTTTCTTTTTTTTAATCAGAAAAAACTTCACAAAGTAAATTCTAAAAAGATCAGTATATTCCGGTGTTTGGTCTTAAAGCTCCTCTGACAGAGTTCTGTGAACTAAGTTGTTTTTTTGAGGTAATAAATTCTGGACTCTGCCAGAACATTTTCCATATTTTTTTTCATAAGGATTATATTCCAGATTTTCATTAATGTTAAAAATAGTATGTACTGAATCCACAGAACAGTGATTCAGTCACTTAGAATCATCTTGTAATTGCCATTTATAATAAAGTTTTTCATAGCATCAAATTTACGTATATGCAGATACGAAGCTTGAGTAGGGAATTAGTTTTTATGTGTGTGCTTCCCCTTTTAACTTCTTTCTATGGGAAGGCTTTTAATAGAACACCAGTGGTGTGGCATTAAGCCACATCTTAATTTATTTTCAGTAGCTTTAAGAAAACCACAGCTTGGTTAGCTAGAAGAGGCTATTTGGCTATGAGATTGGTTTATACTTAAAACAAATTCCTGTCCTTGGTGAGTATTTGATCTTCTGGGTTGGAGCATTTTCCATCTGATAACATGTGTTTCTTTTTAAATGGTTTCAAGCATTTTATTCCTTATTTTAGGAAAACTTGTGGCTATTGCAGTCATTGATGATAAAAACTCTTCAGTGGAACATACCAGGTACAGAATTCAGTACTGGGGACACTATATGCTTGTGTGGCATAGAGAACTTAAAAGTTTCTTGAATATTCAGAAATGCTAACTTAAATGCATGATTTTAACTAGTGGATGATCTTTCATTTATGACATCAGCCTACCTAGTTTACTAAATCTGTGGTTGCTTTGAAGCACATGTGAGCTCATTGAGGTGATGAGAGTTCCTGTATCACTCTTATGTGATTTGCTGATGATCTCACCAGAGCAAACAGTGATCACAAAGATTTTTTTATGCTGCTGTGTCACTTTTTAAACAAACAAGAGTATTTGAGTTCAGATGACTTTAAGATGAACTTTACAAGTTTAAACCAATGGCTTTTAATTAGGTGCATTAAAAATTAATTTAGGGATGCTTATATATTGGTTGTCTGTTGAACTTGTATGAAGAAGGGGCTTTCTCAGATGGATTGTAGTTTCCTGAAGAGACTGGGAGGAACACAACCTTCCCCTGTCCCTTCTCATTGCGCATATATAATTAAACAAAAAAATGTTGTTCAGTTCCTTTGTATGTTATTTTCCAAGACCTCTTTGGATTTTCTTCAGTCACAGTGCTGCATCCTCAGAAGGCAATAGATGAAGGGAAGCAGCCTCACTGTGTATCTGTGCTTTTGTCTTGTTGCAACCTATGTGGTCAATAATATTTCAACCCCTAGAAACCAAGTGAGATGAATGAGGTGGTTTTTTTGGTAGTGGAACAGGGGATCTTTATTGCTGATGAGATGCAACTGCTGCTTACTGGGGAAATCCTCAGTGTTTATTGCTTGTATTTTGACAGAGTAGTGTGTCATGGATTATGAATGTCACTTTTCCCCCCCTCCAGATTGAAGTCTATTATTCAGGAAGTTGCTAGAGATTATCGTGATCACTTTCACAGGTAAGGTACACATGGTACTACAGTATCTTAAATTAACTTAACCAGAGAGTGGTTTTGGTTGGGTGGGACAGGACTTTAAAAGATCATCTAATTCTAACCCCCCTGCATGGCCACGAGCACTTCTAGTGAGGTGTTTCTTCCTAATGTCTAATCCAAATCTACTCTGTTCCAGTTTAAAACAGCTAACCCTTGTCTTATCACTACATGGTCTTGTAAAAAAATCCCTCACCAAATTTCCTGTAGGGCCCCTTCAGGTTCCAGAGGGCCACAAAAAGGTCTCTCTGGAGCCTTCTCTTCTCCATGCTGAACAACCCCAGTTCTCAGCCTGTCTTCATAGGAGAGGTGCTCCAGCCTTCTGATCATCTTTGTGGCCCTCCTCTGGACATGCTCCAATAGCTCTGTGTCCTTCTTGTTTTGTGGGCTCCAAAACTGGACACAGTACTCCAGGTGGGGTCTCATGATAGCAGAGCAGAGAGAGAGAGGATCACCTCCCTCAACATTCTGCCAAACGTCTTTTGACGCAGCCAAGGATAAGAGTTGCCTTCCTGGGCTGCAAGTGCACATTGCTGGCTCATGTTGAGCTTCTCATCAACCAGCACCCCCAGGGAACTTCTGCATTCACCTTTTGTCTTGGTTGAGTGGTCAGGGTGAACCAAAACACAGAATAGAGTTGCTCTCTATAACTATTGCTCCCAGGGATAAATAAATGACTAATAAGGAAAAGAGACTGAGACTGGAAGCTAAAAGTAGTACAGGTATGTAGAACAAGGAAGAGATAGCAACGTGTGGAACAGTATTGACAAATACATGAATAGATACAACCCAATTCCAGTGGTCACTGATACAAATGTCTGAGAGTCTGTTGGGGCAGAGCCAACTCAAGGAGAGGCTCCAGGACTCTTCCCAGCAACCGAGGGAGTCAGATCCCATGGAGCTCATAAAGAGCTAAAAGCAAAGAGTACAAGCATCTCTCCATGATGTCCCAAGTGCAAGAAAGCAGGAAGGAAGAAGGCAGCAGGAAGGGATTGGACTTTTATGCCCTTCTGACCTTCATAGGGTGTGGCAGAAAATTGTAAGGAACACTGGCCCCTCTCTTTTCTTCCTTCTGGGTATCTCAGGGTCCTAAGCACCACCCTCTTCATAGGTCCTCATATTGATACCATAAAATTAGCCTATGCCTTCTCAAACCATAACACACAAGACAGTAGTAATTTTTTTTTCTACATGAATAAAGCTACAGTGCCTGCTTTTATATTAATGGACAGATAATTTAGATAATTAAGATCATTTAATGAACTGTATGCATTTTGGGATGCTGACTGTCCTGTAGATCATAATTTTTTGAATTACATTGTTGAATGTGTTGTCTCATCTTCAATTACAGGAAAAATAGTAAAGGAAGAACTTCTGCTGAAACCCATTATTCTGTTTTCTTTTTAATTATTCTGCTTTTCACTACTACTCTTACAGGGATTTCCAGTTTGGCCATATGGATGGGAATGACTACATTAATAGTTTACTAATGGAGTAAGTAAATTCTTATTTGATTATTGTTTCTTTTCTTCTATTTGTTGCTAAGTGTGTTTAATTGAAAACATTCTTCTGAAGAATCCCTGCCTTTTATGGGTTAAAAAAAAAATCTCTGTCCTCAGGATTTGGCATATAATAAAGTGTCAGTTGTTTGTTAAATTAAACTGCATAATTTATTGTTAGAAGTTTGGCCTAGTGGTAATGCTGATTGACAAAGCTCATCTATTAGGTCTGCTTTGTTTAATTAATTACTCTATTAGAACTGCAGGGTAATTTCCTTCATTAAAATTACTGGGCACTAGACAAATTAAAAGTTGTGCCAATTTGTAATAGGAAATGTACATAATGGTTGTGCTTTTTTCTGTGATACTGTTTTTCTGGAGAGGGTAATTTCATTCTTGATGCACCTTTTAGGACTGATCCACAGAACTATCTTCTGCAGAGTAGAACCATGATATGAATTGAAGGTGCTCTCTGCACGTGATATGTACATGATACATTCTCAAATTTAAAATTAAACAAGGTTATTCACATCTGCCCTTATTTTGGTCTTTAAAAATGCTTAATTAGAGAGCTAAGTAGCTGGGCATTTACAATTGGCTCTTCTTTTCTGGCCTTTCAAGAGAAACAATGCTCAGTATGCCAGCTCTCTAACTTTTCCAAACCTCTTTCTTGGGGATCCAAGGATGTGTTTGTACCCATAAAGGTTCTGGGAGCTTCATGGGGACTCAGGAGGCACAAGGTCTGTATTTATGTGAAATAATTAACACAGGAAGACAATTAATTTAAAAACAGCTGTCTCAATGGAAGTTAAGTGATTTAATTGATCTAGTGCTTTATAGCTGTCAAAAGTGAGAGCTTCCTCTACTTCATTATTGCTTCACCTGTGCAGGCTCTTAAGTCTGACTGCTGAGCTGTTTCAGACTGTTTATCTGGCAAAAGATTGTGTGTTTTTTTGGCTATGTGAGAAAGGGATTTATTTTGCTGATCCAGCAGAACCCTTAAATATCTTCCTGTGTAATCTGCTGAGTACCAGAACTGATGTGCAAAGAAGCAGGGGAGGGAAATGAGGGCCCTGGGAGGAAGGAAATGTAGACAAGACAAAAGTGCCACTAAAACCAGCATTGGTCTGCAATTAGTGGCCAGATCTGTTCAACTGGAAGTGCCCACAAACTTTTAATTATTTTATAAAGTGATTGTATACGTTCCTAGCATAAGTGGAAAGCAGGAAAAGAAAGCTTCAAAAATACATTCTCTGATAATAGTAGCTGCTCTGCCAGTGGCTACTTGAATAAAACCGTGTTGCAAGTGCTTCAGTTGTCCACTAGATGGCAGCAAGTTGAAATAGAAAAATTCCGAATAGTGAGAAATATGTTGCAGAATAATTTTTTACTACACTATATGTACATACGAATGCATCTTCTTAGGTGCCACCATACTTTCAACTTGAGTACTGGGATCATGGTCTGCACTGTAAGTCTCAAAGTGTTCAGCTTTCTATGAATTAAGAAAATTTTCATGTGTAAGTATTAAACTTGTTCACTTGTAGGTTTGGAATTGCATTTAAATAAATAAAAAAACACCAAAAAAACCCAAATAAAACCCAAAACAACAAAACAAATGAAGCCACCTAAAATGTGTGAGAAAATTTTAAATCTTTCTTGATAACAATATACTTGTGCAGTATCAAATTTTCCTAAACCTGATCTAATTTTGAACTTAGGGATACTTTGAACAACAGATTATACTGGTTTATCTCAAAAATAATTTATAACCTTTCTCTATCCTTTTCCCATGCTTTCTTCGTGCTTTCTCCATAATACTTATGCATGTGAATGTCAGCTGCTGAGTATAAAAGCTCTTGTATAAAAGCTCTGTAGGTCATCTGCTGTGTCTAAAAGATGCCAAAAAAACTTTGGTATGGGTTATTCTGTTGACTTGACAGGCAGAAGTTGGTGGGTGGAGCTGATCAGTTGGACCGTCACTATATGGGATTGAATTTTTGGATTATAATTTTACCTTTGTGCATGAAAACACTTCAAGTGTCATGCTAATAGTACATTTAAATACAAGGCTAATGGCTGTATTCTCTTACTAACTGGCAAGTCATAAAGTACCCAACTTGTAGTCACTATGGGTGTGCAAAATGCAATAAGTTTCAATAGTGTTAGTGGCACAGATGAGAAAGAAAAAGTATTAGTAAGAAACGTGCTGGTGTTGTTCAGGTGATTCTCTTCCCCTTGCCTTCAAGGAACTCTTATAAGGAACACACAACAAGTGGAGATTAATAGATACCCTTTTAATTGATTAGGAATGATTTGAATTGCAGTGTTTTACACAGGAGTTCTTTAAATGTCTCTCTGTTTTGTGTTTCCAGTGACTTGACTGTTCCTACTATTGTGGTACTGAATACCTCCAATCAGCAGTATTTCCTGCCAGATCGGCACATTGAGAACACCGAAGACATGGTTCAGTTTATTAACAATATCTTGGATGGTACAGCTGAAGTAAGTTGCATTGTGACTTGGAATATGTTGGTTGGTGTTCATTTCCTTACATGCTAAAGTAGGTGGACAAAATGGTTACTCTGATTGGTATGCCATGCCAATGTTTTATCTTCTGTCTGTCTTTCACTTTTGGGTGATTCTGAATTCTTGAGGTGTGCTGCTGCTCACTGTTCCAACTGCAGATGTTTGTGTAGAAAGCAAGCTTTTTTTTTTTGTTTGTTTATAGCATGATGTTACCTGCCTTCTCTTGATACTCCTTTTACTGCTGACACTGATATATGGAGAGCTTTTTGTCCATCCCTCATTCACTTTAAATGCATTTCTCTACATTTTTCTTAGGGCATAATTTAACTCTCTCATTTTGGGTAGTAAACCATTAAATCCAATAGTTTGAATTGCATGTTTAGATTAAAAAAACAGTGGTATACTTGCTTTGCATGTTACAAACACACACCCCACCCTCTCTGATCTAAAAATGAGCTGTCTTTTTTTTTTAAAACACCAAATGAATGCATCTAGAATTGATGGCTTGGACACTTTTATAATGTTATCAAAACAAAGTCAGGTTTGTTTACTCCCTCACTATACTGTAAGTTGGACAGAAGACTGTGTTGTGTGTGAATGAAGAAAGAAATCATGGACCAGAGCTTGTTTGTACTTCTGGGGCAAGAAAGCTTTACCATGAAGGGGGGAAGTGCTTACAAATAATTTGTCTGCCTCCTGGGAGAAGCCTGTGTTGGTTTAAGCTCTAGTACACAATGTACTGAATGCCTACTGTGTTAGCTTATTCCCACTTTACATTATTCCAGCAAGTTCTAGATCCTTGGGTGGTAATGACAAGTAATATTGTTGATCATTTCAGTCATATGGGGTACTTCAGCTTACTTAGTCTGAGAAAGTCATGTAGCAAAATGATGTAGGTGGATTGGCTTGCTGTTCATTACTTTACTGGCCATGCTTCCAGTGGCAAGGTGAGAGGTATTCCTGTAACTTATTTGGTTGTTCTTTGTTCAATTCTCACTTTTTTAATGCTTTGGTAATTTCATTGAGTTACATTATCAGCATCTGTTTGACTCCAAATATGTCCTTTGGTTGAAAAAACAAATTAAATTGGTTTCTGTATGTTTTTTTTTAACTTGGAAGAAATTAGTTTCTGATGGCTTGTTTTTTCTGCTGTAATATTCCTTAGGTCTTTATACCTTTTGCTTGCAGTATTTCAGCTACTATGATTGAAGGTGTGTCTAAATTCACATCTCAATATGTGTGTGAGAGTGAAATGCAAGACAGGCAGTACAGGA
Source organism: Florisuga fusca (assembly GCA_038090715.1). Taxonomy (NCBI): domain Eukaryota; kingdom Metazoa; phylum Chordata; class Aves; order Apodiformes; family Trochilidae; genus Florisuga; species Florisuga fusca. The sequence continues at coordinate 30,459,008 of JAAWXA010000005.1, read as the reverse complement.
TGTGACTCCATTTGAGCTAAATGGTGTCTATAGATTTAAAATGTGACTACTTTTGCTGCATTCAGGCCCGAGAAGTGGTGCAGCTCTTGAGGAATGGCAGTCTTCAGTGTGCTTATAAGCAGGTTAATAGAATGAGGACTTTCTGAACCACAGTGAAAGTTATGAGAAGTACAACATTCACACACCTTGCCCCCACCCCTGAGAGGAGTTGGGTTATTCACCTTGACTTTCTTGTTACTTTATGTAAGGACCTACAGGTAGTCTTCTCTGAGTCTGTTTCATCTTTGTGGACTTTTTGTGTAATTTGAGGGGTTTTGGTCAGGTGCTGATCAGTTGACTTTCAAAATGTAGATTTTGTTCCCATTTGTTTCTGTGGCAACTCAGTACAGGTGAAAACTGGTTCTAGTCAACAGAAAATTATAATCAGTATGGAATCTATTTATTTTGACAGAAATTCTTTATTACACCTTCATATCTTCTTGTTACTTAGGTTTTTCTAATTGCTTCTGTGATAATCCATAAATCCATCAGCTGCAGGAAAGTTCAGAACATCTCTGCGGTTTAATAATTGTTCCATCAGGACAATTGATAGTTTCTGTTCATGTTCCTCTGTGGTAAAAGAGTGGATTACCAGTCCAGAGTTAAATTCTGCAATGGCTATTTCAAACAGTTATGAGAGAACTTTCTATAAGCCTATTGTAAAGTTTATCCATGCTTGAGAAGTTGGAGTATCTGGGCATCATGAGATGCAAGAATAATTGCTTTTCATTTCCTTCTAAAGGGATTTAAGGTCTGAAGAATGAACTTTTGGAATCATAACTGAAAAGTGTCAGCAGTTTTGACATGGTTCCATTTGAAATTTCAGGCACAGGGTGGTGATGGGCTTGTGCAACGAATCAAGAGAATAATCTATGATGCCAAATCTACAATAATGGTAAGTTTTATTTTTACATTAGATGGTGTCCTTGTCAACCCGATGCAAATATATTCAGAGAGCTTAGAAATATTTTTATCTATATATATATATTTATATATATGTATATTGGTTATACAGTAGAGGTATATATAAATTAAGTTTAAGACAAATTAAGTTCTTGATTACAGTTCTTAATGGTTTTTTTCTGTGTGCTAAGCATGTTAGTTTCTTTATTTTTCACTCCTTTTCTGTGTTAGTCTGACGTATTTTAATGTAGAGAAGAGGAAGAATTCAAATCTTTCCCTTGAATCTTTGACATCACATCCTTTCACTGACACTGGTCACACTTTCACATTCTGGGAAATGTTGTTAGACTGTTAATTCAGTTGAATTGGTTAGGGCATAAGGGGATTAAATACTACACTTGGTGTAGTTTTAAAGCAAGTATTTTTATCACCCTATAGGTTAGTTATGCATAACAGAATTTTGCTGGGAAGATGTACACAAATCCTATTTTTCAGTTGTCCTACAAAACCAAAAAACCCTGTGCTGTGAATTAAAATTGAAGCTCCCATGTTTCTGTATGAGTGGCATCAGAACTTCTATGAATGTGTAACATTTATCCATCAGTTTCTGAAACCAAAAACATGGGTAAGCTTCAATAGACAAGTTCTGTGTATGAGTAAAGGTCCTTCCTCCTGTGCCATTAAACTACCCTTCAGCAGGAAGCTGCATAATAACACAGTGTTTCTGCAGATCCCTTAGTACTCAAACTAATTTTTGAGAATGAGGTACAAATAAGAGATGAAATTGCTTGCTTCAATGTGTTATTTGAACATTGTTATAACAATTGTTTCTCAAGCTTTAAAGGATGGATAGTATCTTCATTTCACATGTTAATGTTATCTAAATGCAACATTGTGACATTTGAAGTTCTGACTTTTTTATGGACTTAGAGTATGAATTGTTAAAATGAGGACTTCTCCTTTATAAAAAAAGAAACAAAAATCATAAAACAAACAAACCAAAACAATTAACCACCAACAAAAAAACAAATAAAAACTGATTCTGTCATTTTGGATGTCTCTGAATAAATGCACAGAGTAATAAGGGAAGTAATGCAGTAATTTATTTTTTTTTACATTCTCTGAAAGTGTTCTTCACTTTGAATTTGTGTTTCAACAGTCTGTGTTCAAGAGTTCACCACTTCTGGGATGCTTTCTCTTTGGGTTGCCCCTGGGGGTCATCAGCATTATGTGTTACGGAATCTGCACAGCTGATACAGATGGAGGGGTAGAGGAACATGAGGCAGCTAAAAAGGAAACCTGTGATCGGGAGCTCACAGATGAAGGCAGTGAGGAAGAACAAGAGGAGGAAAAGAATGGAAAATACACAGAACTTTCAGATGGAGAGCTGAAACAGAAAGACATAATGGAAAAGAAAAAAGACTAGCTTGTTTAGAAAAAGAATTCTCTAGAATTTTCAAATAGACTTATTTATTGAAGGCAGCCATTTATTGATAATATTCATGAGAGGACCTTTTTGTCTACATTATTGTAAGTTTGATTTGCATGTATGAAAATTTATTTAGAAATTTGACAGAAAAAAGGAAAGGACATTCTCCTTATTGTCTTTAGTAAATGAACAAAGAGCAATTTAAACTGAAGGAATTTGCGGGTACAATTCTACACCACGTTGTTTTGAATTGTTGATTTCCAGAACAGTGAAATAATGAATGTTACTTGACCTTACTTGACTCATAAAGGACAGCTAAACACTCATTCATATAAAATTAAGGCTGAAACCAAGAAAGATTAAGAAATCTGTGACGTCTTTCAGTGCCTGATAACTAAAGACAACTTAAAGTTTTCCAAGTAGTTACATGTTCTACCCATTGCACATTATTCTGGAAATAAAGCCCCAAACTGTTTTATCAAGTGAAATGGAAATTTTTAGGAATTAGAGGACTGTTTTATCATGAAATAACATAATTTTTGGCAGTCAAGAATGTTTACTTGATGTAGGATGTGGGAGTTACATGCTAAATTAAGTCTATATTAGCACTTCAGCAGCTACAAATACTGGAAAACTACAACAGAAAACTTCTAGAACGTTTGCCTATTAAATTGTTTTACATGAGAGCTTACACAGATTTATAGTGCAAATGATCTTTTCAGTTTTCTGAATCCACAGTACAACTTGATAAAGGAAGACATTAATATAAACACCCTCTGGCTATTTTAACTAAGTCTTTAATGCTTTTGGAATGGTGTTTTAGTGCATAATTCGGGTTGTTATTTGGTGTTGATACTTTTGTTTGAGACTGCTACCTACTCTGAAGGAAGCAGTTAATGGAGCATATTAACATTCATAGAGATTGGTCACTGCAGTTAATTTTTGTTACCTGTTTAGTCATAAAAATCACTTTTAATACAATGCTGTGACTGCAAAGAGGACTCATTTCTATCCAGAGTTAAAATCTCCAAGGATAAGCTGTAAAACAGCCCTTGACACTGATGTCATGGAGACTACCACAGAAATAAGACATATTGCTCTTCCTCTTATTACTGATTACTTATTGCTGATTTTTTTTTCCTGATTGCTTTTGTTTGTTTGACTGTTTTTTGTTTGGTTTTTTGTGTTTTTTAAAGCTTTATAACTGTATCATACAGGTCATAATGTCCTTCTTATAAGGCAGCTTGATCACGTAAGATATTACTATGCTATAGCACTAAATTAAGGAAATTTTAAGTAAAAACATGGGTAAGCTTCAATAGACAAGTTCCGTGTTTGAGTAAATGTGATGATGACATAAATCAACTTGGGAAGATGCGTGGAATCCTTTTTTCCTTCTAGGAAATAAATTTGTTTCTTCTGTTTAAATAGCTTGGTAACAGCTGGCTTCATCTACCAGTGTAGAGTACAGTAAATAGATGCCTGACTTCAAAGATTTCTTTTATCAAACAATATAAATGATAGCTAGTCAGATTAGGATCTTTTTTAGAAAAATTCCGTGTCTGATTTTGAGTCCAACCTTTTTCCTTTCCAGAGGACAGTAAAATAAGTGGGTTTATAGAATAATGAGTAGTAGATGTCTGATTTGTTTTTTCTATTTTTCTTTTCTCCTTTTTTCTTCTATAAGTTGTCTTTTTCCATTCTGTCATTATAGCTGGTTGTATGTAGTTACTTGAGTTTCTTTTTGACTTTAATTTTTTTGGGAGAACCTTTGAGGTGTAGTTTTATAATATATTATTGGAGAGTGAGAGGCTTAAAAATGTGTTTAGAATTTTTTTAACATGGTGTAGAGCTCTTAAGTTGTTTTTTGGGGGGATAGGGTTTTGGTTTGTTTTTTTGTTTTTTTTTTTTTAGAAAAGTCAAGGAGAAGCCTGTAAATTTCTTTGGACTTGAGCACAACTAGGTGCTGATATTCAAAATGTAGGACTATTAAGGCAGTAATACGTTTTTGTGCTTTATCTCTTTTCTTAAGAGATTTCACATACGGATCACTTACATATTTAATTTTGGTTCAGGTTGGAAACCTGCAGCATTTGGCTTAGCAAAAAAATTGAAGTGGTCACTGGGACACAGCTGTTCCTTCTATGGTGTGTAATAAAAGAAAAATGTTTCTGAATTCTGATGCTCTGCTAAGAACTGTTTTAACTGAGCCTTAATTTTTATGGTTATTTTTATTTGTGTTCATAATTGTTAGTAGCCAAATAATTTTCTGAGAAATTTTCTGAGATCTGGACCTGAAGATGATAAATACAATGTAAGAAACAGGTCACACTGGCATCTGTAAAAACTATAACATTTAACATAAAATTAGAAGGAAAGTGTGTGTGTCAGCCACTTCTGGAGTATCAGAAATGTCTTGAACTGCTCAAAGTTAAACTTGAAACATACTGCCATTTCCAACAAATCCTTCTCCCAGCTATATTCAGCAAGACACAGGGAGGAAAAAAGCATACAAATCAGGTATTGGATATCAGAAGTGATGTGAAATCAAGAGTTTTACTGTGGTCATACAAGTAATCTAGAATGCTGTCTGAGTGGGGAATATGGCTTTTTTTTTTTTCCCTCAATCTTTAAAGTTTTCTTAAAGCAACTTACCTGTAATAACTTTAAATTCACAAAATAATGCTTCTTTTTTAAGTCAAGTGTAAGCCTTTTGTTTTTCTGTAATAAAAACATTTAAAAGATATTGTTTCCTTGGCTTAATTTACACTGTGTTAATCATAGACTGTGTACATTGTGTACATTCCTACACATCGTGTAGGAAGCTGTGTTTCCTGGGATACTCATTGTAAGTGTACTTTAGGCCCAAGTAACACAATACAGAAATATACCTGGTAGCTTTGGAGAAGAAAAATTGATCTTTCCTGATAACTTCTCTTCAACATTTTGAAAATATGATCTGGACGTAGGAGTTAATATTTACTTGACATTTTTTAGAAAGAATCCTAGCACTGTAGAACAAATGCATTTCTGATAGAGTTTTTAAAATACAAGTTCACGCATACTCTCGAATGCTACCAAGAATTTCAGTAGCAGAGGGAACCTGAGGCAGACTCTTCTAGTGTACATTTCCTTCCAGAAGAGCTTAATTTTGGGGAGCCTGGATGCTTGGACAATCTTACAGCATCATTGTTTGCCTGGGCTGTTTTAGCAGCTCCTGCCCACACTGTGGTGCTCACCGCTCACAGGATGGAGCGATTGCAGCCTGGTAGAGCTGCTGTGTTGAAGATGGCACAGAAGTATTTAATTTTCATGAAGTGCTTAGGCAGTAGGTTTAACTTTCTCTGTTCTGGAACTGATTTACCTGATCCTTTTTTGTCAGCATGTTTGAAGAAGTGGTTGTAGCTGGAGGGGTGGAGAGTTGTTGCGATGACAGCCTAAAGCTCAAGTTGGTGAAAAGGGTGCAAAACCAGAATGTACTTCCCTTAAGGTGTTAAAAATCTTGTGAGACTACAGATTTTTCAGATTATATTATGCTGTGACAGAGTGGTTCTGGCTCTCAAATCTTTCAAGGAGCAAAGCGGTTTTTTTTCTCATCCCTGAGTACACTGCTAACAAGTTTAATCTTATGAAGCTGTAGCACGTTTCTCTAAGCAAAAAAGACAGTTCTGAAAATGTTGTGTTCAACTTTGTTGAATTAACTTGCAAGTTCTTTGTAGTCTGCCTGTGCAGTGTACCATTCACAAAACAATTCTCTTTCTCTGGTTTCTCAAGTTTTAACTAGTTAAAAGATTTACTGCTTCTGTCCTCCATGTCACTTTACTTACATGAAGGACCATTTAGCAGCTGATGTGAACTCTCCTGTTGCTAGCAAACTTCCTTCTGCTTAGACACCAAGGAGTACTTAAATGTTTGTAGTTGTTTAACAAGGTTAAATAGCCTGCAAGTATTTTACACTAAGCATTTTTAATGGGGTGTTGTGGCTTTTAACAATAGAATGTGAAAGATCTAGAAGGTCCTTTGAAGAGAAGCAAGGAAACCTTCAAAGTGATAACTATTGAGAGGAAGAGTATGGCTTTGTAGCTGAGTTTTCTCCATAAATTTAGACTGGAGAAGAGAGGAAACATCACTGAATCCACACATAACCTAACATCTTGTATTGAAAATGGTGTTTTTCTCACATGTTCTGTCACTTGCATTGCATCATTGCAGTATTCTGCAGCCCTTGTTGTTAGGATAACATAGGTATCTTCAGGTGTCCTGACCAAAACGGTGTGTGGTTTTAGGCTGTCTTGGAAAGGAATGGAGCAGGTACATGTATATTTGTATCTGTATCTGATGTTTTGATCTGGATGAGCTCCAGGATGATCTGGATGATCTGACATACATGCACAGCTAGTGGGAGTTCAAGTTCTTTCAAAAGAAACCTTGTATCTCCATATATGTAACAGCCTTTGACATACGGCAAGTAGCATTACTACCCAAGCAAGTTTACTTATGGATGGTTTTGGTGTTTCTCAGCAGAAAGTCACTCACAATGTTTACTTTAACAGTCATAATTGGAACAAAAACCAAAAAAACCCAACTCTTAGGTTGCTACAATGCTACTTTAAAGACATGATAGCTTAGATTACATCTAAGTAAAGCTGGCACCTTGTAGTCTTAATTCTTAGATAATCTTAGAGATCTAATAATAACATGGGATTTGTATTTTCATCTTAAGTAGATTTTTTGCAAAAGTTGCAAAAGTCATTACGCTTTTCTATTACCTTAATAGTAAATGTTGACTCAGTCCAATGTATCTAATGTGTTTCTCTCTAGTATCCAGTGACAGAATGCATGAGAATTGTTAAAACCTTCACTAGGGAAGGCTTAAACTGGACAACAGTAAGCATTTCTTTATCAAGAGGGTGCTCAAACACTGGAACAAGCTTCCTAGAAAGGTGGTTGATGCCCCAAGTCTTTCAGCACCTTAAAAAGAGGCATTTGGATAATATTAAACATATTGTAATGAAAATAGTCTATTTGATTCTACTGTCCATAAGACAAACTTTAAGAGTCGGTATTAAAGAAAAAAACAGGACACTGGTACTTCAGTATCTTAAGTTTCTAATTCCCTCCTAAAGTATTTTTTTTTTTATGGTTGAGTCATTTTGTCTTAGAACTGACTTAACTTCTTAGTTAATCTCTATTTTTTTCTTAGTATGCGTCTCTAAGGTAATGTTAGTATCCTGAGAGTACCACCGTGCATCAAAAATTCAAATGCAGACTGATGTTTTGGATAGCCACTGGATAATCTTATTTATTTCCTCTTTGCTTTTGTAAAATGCATCTTTTTGATATTACTTCACACGTTGAGACAACTGAGCTGCTTCTACTTTGCTCATTTTATAGGATCCCTTAACCCACTTAATGTGGGTTCAATGTGTTGTTTTCAAGTTAAAAAGCCACAAAGGTCACCACTGAGAAGCTGTCAAAATATCAGAGTGGTTTTATAAGACTTTTTTGTAGATTCCTTTTGTTAACAAACATTTAAATCTAGTATCAGAATATTTTACCTTCCCCTAAACAAATTATTTGGTAGAATATGAGGAACAGTAGAAAATGATGGTCCACTTGTAGACTGCATCTCAATAAGGGGGAGGCTTGTGGATGGTCAGTCTTTATAGAAATATAAATTTTCTAGGAACAGAATTTCTTCTTGAAGTAAGAGATCTCATTTTACATGAAGTGGAACAAAGCTCCATTCTTTTCAGTCACTGAAAATTATATCTGAGGGTATTTCCTGGTATGCAGAAAATGAGACCAATACTTGTTGGTCCAGAGAAGTTCTTGGTAATGCATTAGTTGCTATGCAGCTGGAGAAGGAGATTAATTGCCTTCAGCAGATGTATCTTTTGGAGTCTCAGTGGAGAAAATAATTGTAAATTATGCTGCGTCTTCATGCAAAGTTATGCTTTATGCAAGTAAAAACACATGAGAATTGAGTTAAACCTTGAGATGGCAACACTATGTTGCATATCTACCCCTTTTTCTTCCCCATCTTAAAAAATGAAAATAAAGTAAAGAAAAAGAAATGCAGAAAGAACCCGTATTTATTCTTCGTGACTCATTTATGAAATCCCAGAATGTTTCAATCACATCCCAGATACCATGGGTTGCAAGAGAGGATGCAATTTATTGTATAGTTACCTTTTTTAGATTTATCTGATCCTACTGTGCATTAAAAAGTATCAAAAGACTTTTAAGTTGGGTTGAAGAAGAGGCAATATTTTCTAAAAGGTAAAAAGTTCTGTGTTTTTAAGTAGCTGGGAGATTCATGTATGACATTGTCATGATTTAAGATAGAAATGAGAGTAATGCTTGATTTTTAGAACAGGATTTAAACCCAAATATGAATCTGCATTTGAACACACTATGTTTATAGTTTTGCATTCATCATCGTATTGTTATAATTTGAGTGGCCTTTTTTAAAGAGGAAAGCTGTCAGTATGTTCATGTGATTCTGTGTTGGTGCTCTCTGGAAACTGAAAACCTAGAATTCAAGCGTAATGCAGAAGCATGGAGTAATTTCAGTGACAGGTCTTAACTCTGCATCAGCTTCAGCTGTCAGAAATCTAAATGCTAAGGCATGCTAGAAATAAGTCCTTGAGGTGCTTACTTAGCTTTGCAAAAATCAAATGCAGACGCTGTATGTTAGCTAATGGAGAATTATTAATTAAGGCTTAAGCCTGAGAAATAGGTTGCAAGCCTTCTTTTAGTTTCGTAAATAATGGTTATGAGGTGGAAAGAATTTTTCATACTGACATCCTTAACTGTTGCATCCCCCAGGTGTGATCTTGGCTAGAAACGTGTAGCAAGGCTCATAGAGGAACGAAGTTCACAATCAGGGCTAAAGGTATGATGATCTTAAAGTGAGGCTATTCCTCATGATAAGGTGCAATGGAAACGTCTGTAATACATTCAGATAATATACCACTCTTTCATGCCAATTTCTGTAAGAGATGCACCATATTGGTAAGAAAAAGTGAGAAGTTTCCATATTCCTGGCAGGTCTTTTCCCTTACTCCCTGCAGAAGACAAAATGCCTCAGTGCAGAGTCTTGGCATGAGCTGGCACTGGTTTCTTTTTTCCATGTCTTTTCCCAGAAGCAGGAGCTTGATTCCACAGGGCAGTCTCAGGTGATGAGTGATTCTGTTAGCTTCTGTTGTACCTGTGTGGCTTTGCCCCAGTGGTTTTCAAAAAGAGCTGGAGGTTGGCCACAATGAACATGAGCCTGAAAAGTGGCAGTAGCAGGGACTTCAAGGAGCCTCAGTTTTGACATGCAGGACGTGTGCTGCTGTGGATAGCTTTAATGACTGTCTGAAGGCACTGGACATTTTAAGGACTCTTTAAACACTTCAAGAAGTCATCGTTGCATCACTGTGATGATGTATCATAAGGTGAGGAAGAATAGATGAGGTATGGAGGTGAGCAGACACAAAAGCCTGTGGGGTGTTTCCTCTGCTCAGTCTGTACAGGCTCATTTGATGGTAGGACAAGGCCACTCTGTTTTGGTGACAGTATGTTCATGATCACAGATGTAGGTTGGCCTGTGCCTTTTGGTCCTTGGGCAATGAACTTGCCCTGTCATGTTTAAATTAGAGTGCAGACATGCCACGGAGCATTAACATCAGAGTTTGGCCATCTTCCTCTGACTTGGAGTGCAGTTTTAGGCAAGTTACTTAGGCCATAGTTTCATTGCTCTGCAACTTTAATGACAGTGCTGGCTTCAGGAGTTTCTATCCTCATACCTTTGTACACTGCCCTTCAAAGTATGGCCATACAAGCTGGTGGAAAAGCAGAAATGCAAATGGATGAATGAACTGACCCAGGTGAATGCAACTCTTTGCACAGAGCAGCATGCCAGGGTAGGAAAGAGCAACGAGAGCTGGGAGACAGAAGCAGAGTGGGAAACTTTTTAAAGGGTATTTCACTATTATCTGGCTGGTGTTTTATGTTGTCCTTCCTTCAACAATAAAACAAAGAGGATTTGCCTGAGTCCTTACAGTAAAGAAACTGTGGGTTGCTATCCTATGATCCCTCTTACAGTAATGCAATAATATTATTTGTAATGTACCTAACTTAACCTCTCCTTGCTAGAAGACAGTAAATACTGCAAAGCAAAAATCCTGTCTTGTCATGTTAGGCACAATTCATCTTGCATAGGATATAATTAGGTAAGAATGGAAAGGATGCACCTCTCAGTTTCACTGTGGCCAATCACTGCCATAGTCACAGGCTGACTCACTAGGTTATACATTTTGGAAATAAATTCTGCTATAGCATGCTGCATGTATGCTTAAAACTACAAAATGCTTCAACTCTGAGTCCAGACTCAGAGCAGTCCTTTTCATTATACATGACTATGCAAATACCTAACAGAAACAGGCATTGCATTGTATAAAGGAACAGGGTTTTCAGACTTGCTTTTTAGGAGATTATTTTTTTTCGTGCGTAGAGAATGGTAACTAAATGAATTTTAGACTAAACTTTCTGGCATGTAGCAATTGCTATTTTTTGGTAGAATTTTCTGTATCAGAATTTAAGTGCTTGGTGAGGTGGGAATGTTTAAGAACTGCTGCAAGAAAAGACCAAATAAAAATCTCAAATGCCTGCAATTCTTTGTTTTGCAAGCATTTTTCCCAAGTTAGATGAGAACATTGTTGTAGTAACCTTGGAGAAACACAGGATAGAGTACCCAGTGCTGCCCAATGCTGTGGAAATTGTGTTCCTAGTAACTTGGCAGAAACCAAAAGGAACTTTTAAGCTGATTTGGTTGGTCACTTACCTGTAATCGCTGTTAATTTATTCTGTGTTGGTTTCCCTCTTTTCCCCTTTTTCTCTAATTTTCATCGTGTCCTTTCATTTTGTATTCTACTATCTAACTCTTTGGTCTTCTCCTTTTCTCCTGCCCTCTCCCAAGGTTTTTTGAGTCACCATTCTTTCCCTTCCTATATATCAGCAGTCAGAAACACACAGAAAAAAACAGATTATGATGAAAAAATCTATAGGTAAAAATCTTTGTTCCTGCTACTGCATAACCTGTTAGGTTCTTTCACAATGGTGTTGTTTCCTTAGTGACCCATCATGCTTAATATTCTGGTATTTTCCATAGATTGATTATTTTTGATTGTCTGAGTTGAAATTAATAGAATATTTTATTATTGAAATAAAAGGAAAGCTTGTTACACGTATCTTATGCATTTGAGATGTAACAGATTTATAAGACAGTAAATAAAACATTGTCTTTGAGCCTTTCTCTTGGGAGTTGACACATTTCACTCCTGTATTTAGAAAATGGAAGACTTAGATCTTAGTCTTTTGAATTTTCACTGCAGTTAATAAAGAATTTAAAGCTTTCTTTCAGTGAACATGATACAGATAAGCATCAAGACAGAAATGAAGTACTGAGACCTGCGCAACTGATGAAGTGCGTGGGTAATTCTTATAATAAAAATATCATATTTTGCTGGTTTTAGGCATGACCAGTCCTTCTGTAATATTTGCAAGAATAATTCTGAGTTAGTTCAAATATTTCGTGTTTGAGCAGAACTACAAGATCTCTATAGATTCTTCAAAGCTTTCTATCGCTGTATTTGAAAAGTACCTTTTTCTTTTTGCAAGGTTGTGCTTTTTTTGTGTGGTTTGGTTTCTGTTTTGGGGTTGTTGGGTTTTTTTGTTGTTGTTTTGTTTTTGTTTTTTTTTTTATGAATTACTTGTTTGTCGAGGCCATTATGTTAGAAAACTTCTAGTTGTGCAAGTGCTAAATTTCTCTGTGGCCTACGGAGATGTAACAGGGGAAACGATGATTCAGCAAACTCTTTCTGTACAATGCAACCCCTGAACATTACAAATTAAAAGTTAATTCACTTGTGATTATTAAAGGTTAGGCATTAAGACTGCTAGTTAGTGTAATTTCTGGTATCTGTACCTGCTGCAATGAGCTGAAAGGTTTGATTTACATATGATGCTGTTTAGGCAATGCAACAGCTCATTTCTCCCAGAAAACAAAATGTGTCGGTCTCTTCCCACAGCACCATAGTTGGGGTCTAGGAAATTGGTTCATAGACATATCTGAACCATGATCTCTGGAGATGAAAGACAAAGGTAATACTTCAACAGAACTTGTTCTACAGTCTGTTCAAAGCAAAATAACCTCTTCCTGTCAACTCTCTGAAACATAATTGTAAGAAAATTTTAAGGTAGCTTTTGTCTGAATGCTTTTGAATTCCATTGACTTACAAGTTGTTCAGTGTCTTTATGCTGTTCTAGAGTAACATTCTGTTTAATAGTAAAGTAATGTAAAGTTATAATTTTATATACCCCATGGATCAACACAGTCTCTATGAAATGTCTTTAAATGTGAACAGTTGTAAGTATAGAAAGAATCAAACTGTCTCTAAATCTGAGAATCTCAGTGTGAGACAGTATGAAATTTCAAAATAAATTTATCATTAATAAAAGAAAATGTAATACGTACATCACATATTTGTGGCTAGATCACACAGGTAACAATTATAATATGCTTATTTAATATTTATATCTTTTCCATTTCATGTATTCACACAAGGGCAATATTAAAAGGTGGTTTAATTATCTAGTCTTTGAGTCTTCTGAGGTTGAAGAAAAAATCTCACTAATGAATAAAAAGGGGAAAATGTTATAACAGTCAATCATTTGTATAATTCAATTTTTAACAGCATGTGACTCAATTACTGGAGAGTTTAATAGAGAAAGTGTAGACTGTCTTTCTTAAAAATAGATTTAAAATGCCATGAGTGATCTGTTGCATAAAAAATAATAATAATAAAAATCTCTGTTGTTAACGTGATGCATTTTTCAACAAAAAAATTTATTTTTCAGCTGTCCAGTTCTGGATGTTTTCTTGTGAATGTAAACCATGGAATTCAATTGGGATTTCAAGTCTTAATCATTCATCAGCATCTCTGTTAACATGGTAATATTAGGAAATGCCAGGCCTTTCAATCTAATTCTGTGTTTTAATGTGGGATCTTAATAATTAAGAACCAAATCCAGTCCTCCTAGGCCAGTGGAAGTCTCTGAAGTATGATTATACATTTAAAAATAATTCAATGAAAGAAACCCCCATAGCATTTTTTAGAAGATTCTTTGAAAAGTAATATGTTCAAGCCTCTCCCTTTAATTTGTCATTGCAAATATTCTAACATTTTCCCTTTGTGAACCCCACCACTCAGAAAAAGCTTTGTAAAACAGCAGTTGTTTGTAAAACAGAAGTGAATTTCAGTGTTTTATATTTGAAGGTAATTGGTCAACACAACATGAAATTCTAACATATACATTTGAGATCAATGTTAATAAAAAAAACTACTGAACAAAAGAGAGACTACATTGGTGTAATGAATGACGGGTTTGGTTCAGCACTAAACTAGTTTTGGTACATTTTGTGTTTAACTGGTAGAGATTTATGCTAAAGTTGTAATATTAGCTGTAGAGCTAAGTTGTCTGCTACAAACCATTTGTTTGGCTTTTTAACGAAGGTTTTATAAACTGCTTTGATTATCAACTTGAGCTGTTTATGAGTGATCCAAAAAGCGTACCTTACTATAGACAGCTAAAGAATGAATCCATCTAAAATGCTGAATTTGCTTGAAACTGACTCTGCTGTTCCAAGTGGGTATGCTGCTATTTCCAAACAGAAAAAAGGAAACCCCAAACCAACCCTATTTTTCTCTGAAGCGTTTGACTGCTGTAACTCAATGTATTTTTTTACTCTGTGGCCTATTCTTGTGTATGCTGTTTTCCCCCGTCCTAGAATACTCTTCAGTTGCCTGTCTTTAGATAAGAAGCAGCAAAATGAAGTTGATTACAGATAGATGCCTATAAGTTTTAATATCTTTCTCTTCATAAAATAATAGAATCATAGAATTGGCTGGGTTGGAAGGGACCTCAGAGATCATCAAGTCCAACCCTTGATCCACTAACACTGCGGTTACTAGATCACTTCCTTTCCCCTGCTGGCCACACTGTTCCTGATACAGGCCAGGATGCCATTGGCCTTCTTGCCCACCTGGGCACACTGCTGGCTCATGTCCAGCTTCTTGTCAATCCAAACCCCCAGGTCCCTCTCTGCCTGGCTGCTCTCCAGACACTCTGTGCCCAGCCTGGAGCTCCCCATGGGGTTGTTGTGGCCAAAGTGCAGGACCCGGCACTTGGCCGTGTTGAACCTCATCCCGTTGGAATCAGCCCAACTCTCCAGTCTGTCCAGGTCCCTCTGCAGAGCCCTCCTGCCTTCCAGCTGATCCACACTCCCCCCCAGCTTAGTGTCATCTGCAAATTTGCTGATGATGGACTCAATCCCCTCATCTAAATCATCAATAAAGATATTAAACAGAATAGGGCCCAGCACTGATCCCTGGGGGACACCACTAGTGACCGGCTGCCAACTGGATGCAGCACCGTTCAGCACCACTCTCTGGGCCCGGCCCTCCAGCCAGTTCCTAACCCAGCACAGGGTGCTCCTGTCCAAGCTGTGGGCTGACAGCTTTTTCAGGAGAATGCTGTGGGAGACGGTGTCAAAGGCCTTGCTGAAGTCCAGGTAGACCACAGCCTTCCCCTCATCCACCAGGCGGGTCACCTTGTCATAAAAGGAGATCAGGTTGGTCAGACAGGACCTGCCCTTCCTAAACCCGTGCTGGCTGGGTCTGATCCCCTGTCCATCCTGCAGGTGCTGTGTGATTACACTGAGGATGATCTGCTCCATAACCCTGCCAGGCACTGAGGTTAGTCTGACGGGCCTGTAGTTTCCCGGGTCCTCCTTCCGGCCCTTTTTGTGGATTGGTGTGATATTCGCCAACTTCCAATCATCTGGGATGTCCCCAGTGAGTCAGGACTGTTGGTAGATGATAGAGAGAGGCTTGGCGAGCTCTTCTGCCAGCTCCCTCATCACCATTGGGTGATGCTCCTCAAGTGTAATTTGTGAATGTGTGCATTTTTAGTGTGAAGATATTCTATAGTGTTTTAGAAGCATTTCTAATATAATCCAATATGAAATTGTCCCATAACAATTTTGGGGATTTGTTACAAACAAATTTTTGGGATTTGTTACAACACAACTTTTAGAGCTGTCTTTTTTCTAGATATGTACACTGAAACACAATGAAGTATGAGCTTCTTTTTATCCATTTATCTAACAGTACTTCTAAATTCCTTTTCTGAGAACTCAGTATGTGAAGGCTTCAAGCCAACAGTCTTCACCAAAAATATAAAAGGAATCAAATATGTAGGTGCTTGAATGCTGTTCATGCAACGTGTTTTATAACTGTATCATCCTTAAAATACATTAGATACTAGATTCATTGTCAGTCTGATCATTAGTTTTATATGATTTTCCTGTAGGAACTACTGGAAAGATGCTAAAAGCCTTTACAATGGGACTTTTCCTCCAAAAACAATTTCCATTTTTAATGCTTATTTCTCTACTGGTTTCACTGACAGGAAAAAAAAGACAACGCATGTGCTGCATTATGATGACTCTTCACTTATTTCTCTTGAAATCAATACGAAATTAAATAATTAATGGAGGACAAAAAAGTCACCAAAAGATTCAACAATGTTCCAAATAAACCTTACTGGCTACATTTTTGCTCTTTGGTTATAATGAATTATTTTTATTGTATCATGACTTTTTTTAAAGAAGGCATTTTACTTCAGTCGTGTTTACACCTTTTAAGTCCATTGTTTTGGGGTGATTCTTAATAAAAAATTAAGAAGTTAGAATCTAACTTAGAGAACAATTAGCATTACATTTTACATTACAGTTTAAGCCATGTGGGTGTTTCCTGTTTAATGGAAGAGCTTTTATTAAAAAAAAAATAAATTGTCTGCTTAATCTGTTTAAGTCTGTCTTAAATGTAGGAACGAAATCTCACAGCTAGGAAAGTAGTTGTCACAGCTTAGTGATTACAGTAGTATATCTGGTAAAGATATACTTTTAAAATGTGCTTGAAAGCGTGTCAGCTGATTGTTTCAGAAATTCAAGTGTTAAACATGCCATATATAGCCATAATTTTGTAAATTTTATATTATACCAAAGTATTGTCACAAAAGCTATTTCTCAAAGGTCTGTACTATAGCAGAATATGGATTTAAATACAGATTTTTCATGCTGTAAAAAAGGATTTATGTATAAGCTGTATCAAGAAACACTGAATCACAGGAAAGAATTACCTCATTTTCAGATGTTTCTAAATTACTCCAAAACAAATAAGTCTGGTTCATAATGTCACCATTATTTTCCCCAAATCATAAATATGAATTTAAAGTGTGTGGGGAAAATAATGAAAAGAATATCTTTTGTTCCATTATATGTTTAGAAAATCTCTGGTTTTCATTGTGGAAAATCTATTATGACCTTTTTTTTTTTTTTTTTTTTTTTAACACAAGAAGGGAAGAAAGGGGTGATGAAGGACTTAGGCAAATATTCAGCACCAGAAAAGTCTGGTAAATTATGTATCTATCCTGGTATAATATGTAGTATTCAATATGTGATATATATTTGTCCGTAAAGATAAAAAAGTTTAAAGAAAAACACTGTCATAATGGCAAAGCAGTTTTAAGATCCAGTTCTGCTCTGATGTTTTCCTAGATTGGAAGCTCTTTGATGTCATAATGAAGGCAGTGGAATTTCCGTATAAATGTGTAACCTGTTCTGCAAGAGTCATTTGTTGACCATGGTAAATGACAAATCTTAGATAGACACGCTCTTTGAGGTACTGCTAGGCCTGTTGTTTCTCTGCATGTGGCTTTCATAAAGTGTGTGCTAGTACTTACGCACAGCTAAATGGGAATATCCCTGTAATTACAGTCTTATAAGTCAAACATCAAACATAAATATATATATATATATATTTATATAATCTCTGGTTATTGTGCTGGGATTGAACCCTGAGCTGTGTGTTATTAGCTGGCTTGCAGTGCTTTATGTAAGTTGTAACTAAGGTGTCTGTAAATCTTGCATAATGTCCTACCACATTATTCTTCTAATCTGGTGCCCGATCTTTTATAGCATTTGACTGGGTTTTTCGTTTAAATTATGTTGCTGTGGAGTGTTATCAGTTTTAAAGCTTTTTATATCCTGAGCATGAGTAGCAGCCATCACACCTTTGGAATTTTTTCAAAGTAAGCAATAACATGCTTCTGGAATATGTACAAACCTGCTTCATCATGGTGAGGTTGATGAAATACAATGCCTTGCTTTGTGTCTTAACATGCCTGTGGTTTGTATGCAGTATGTTGGTTAACATATTCCAAATCTGAAGTGCTTGCAGGAAGAAACCCAAATATTGGAAAGAGGAATAATTTTGAATAGATTTGATGACATTTACTTGTTCTAAAAAATGAAATAGAATAAATAAAATAATTGTCTAAGTATTTAGAAAAAAGGGACAATTTTTACTCTCAGTCCCGCTTTGCTGTCTCTTTCACATTTTTTCTGAACGATTTCATATTTAGCAGTAGATGAAAAAAAGAGCTTCATTTGAATGTGCTCACTGAGGGGAAAATTCACAGAAGTCTGCTGTGCAGTTTGAGATTAAAAGAAAAAAAAAGGTGCTTCTTTAATTAACACTTATTTTCTCAACTAAATGGGGGAGAGGAAAAAGATTTTGCTGTAAGGGCTTTTGGATTAGATCACATCCTATTTAAGAGATAAGAGTTAAAGTAACACCTACTCAGTTTGGTTTGAAGTAGGTGTTCAGACCATTAATCTCTGAAAAGTAGTTCTAAGTCCCAAGAAAATGTTGTTACTGGTGCGTTGGTCACGTAACAGATTGGCACGTATCACTCAACAAACTGCAAGGGAGATACCAGTTACCCTTGTAGTGTTAACTGAAAAATAATAAAAATAATTGTAAGAGTTGGTGACAATTACTCTGTTTAATTTTATTTTTTTTTTACATTAAGGCATTAAACAAAAATTGCTCCAGATTGTTGATCACTGTTGCCATCATACGTGTCTGTTGCCCATGTATGTAGCAGAAACAATTTCGGTTCCCAGAGCAATGGAGCATTGATGCAGTCCAGGAGGTCTTTCTCATTCATACTAGTGAATATTAAAATTGGTCTTACTAGAAAGAGAAAAGCAGATAGTGATTCTATGGCTTCAGTCAGAAAGGTACTTACATGACTTTTCTCTTAGGTGTTTTGAATTATTATAATCATAGACACAGCTATTTTTTGTATGAGATAGTCTTGGACTCTCTTTGTCCCACATAATAAGGTTAGTCTAATATAAAGATGTTTCCTTAGATCAATTAAAATCATGGGAGATTTGCCTATAAATATTGCCAATCATAAATAACAAGATAAATTACCTATAATTGTCCTCTTCTCCAAAGAAGCACAAAGATTTTAAAGTTTTTCATCATCATGCTTTCTCTTCCAAAAGTAGATGACAAATTTGGAGCTTGTGCACAAGGCTGATGAGAGCTACTGTCCACACCCTTTGCCATTTTCCTTTTAATGGTTTGCTATTTAGATGGTCATTAGCTGGGAAAAAAATGTTTCCATAAGCTTACAAGAAATGCAGGCTTATATACCTAATTACTATTCTTTGGAAAGATGACAGCACATTTCACTGTAATTACTGCTCAGCTGGATGTGTGCTTATGAAAAAAAAGCCTTGTTCTTATTATTGTATAGGATGTTGGGATAGCACTTTAATGTCTGATGTTTGAAACCAGCAAAGAATTTACTTGATTTTCCTACTGGCTTCCAACCATAGAAAAACTATTTCCCATACATCTTATGAATATTCAGTTTCTTTGAACAGAAACTGAGAAACCTGCTATTAAAAAATAATAATAAAAAAAAAAACGATTTTAAAACACAACTGAAACTAGGATTAGACAAAGACGTTACCAAAGAAAGCTGAATTGGTTTAAAAAGCAGCAAACCAAGGTTATGGCTACTGTAATTTCAGTGTGCAGAGAATCTGTGCTATGTAGTAAACTAGCCCAAAGCGTTTTATTATGTCCTTGAAACATAGTCTTGTTTAAAAGCTGACTAGAAAAACTGGAAGGTGCTGCTTGAAATATGTGATACCTGGGTGTGTAGATGTCTCTGTGCTTATTTTCATGATGCAATTAGGTTGTTACTCCACAGTTGGTTTTTTTAGTTTGTTTTTTGTTTTGTTTTGTTTTTTTAGCTGGATTAATTAAGTATTTTTCGCTCTTCTGATAGTGAAGTCCCAAGAGGAAAGGTGTGAGCTGGATTTCATTTCTGTCTGTCAACTGAGATTTGCATTTAGGAATGTATTCAACAGCTACAAAAGTAACTGAAAGCAGAAATGTATCCTGGAATTTCTACTGAAAATAATTCTGTACATGAAAAATTCAGCATAATGAGATTTTGCTCAGCTGTGTTATATGAAGAAGTTGCCTAAGTACAATGGGGAATAGTACTTAGCCAATCGTATCTGAATTGCTGGTTAATTTAGTACAAAACAATGCATGTTTGAGTCCTACACTATTTTGTTTTCTATAACATGTGATGGAATTTCATTAAGAGTTGCAAAAACAAGTAATCCGTGCCAATTTTCATCTGGTCAAAGCATGACTAGATGAAACTATCACCTTACACTTAACTTAGATCATTAATTTACTTTCAAATTCAGTCCACTGAGCATAATGACGCTATATACTGCATCCTGCTAAAAACTAAACAATAGCCCACCAAAAAAGGTTTCTTCTCTCTAATATCTTTCAGTAGTGTAAATTGATGCTGAATAAATAATGACTACACGATGTTTTGCCAAATTATTTGCATGGTGTACTAAAGCTTGCTGAAGTCTAATGCTTGCTGAATAGAAGCTGTATAGTGAATTTAAGTTAAGCTAAGTTAATTGCTTTTGTTATTACATCTCTTAATTTTTAAGATCATAGCACCTCTGTATCTTTTATAGAATATATTGATGTGTATTTTGCTTAGTAAAGCTAAATAAATATGAACTTAAGTGTGTATCAGAAACTATTGTAGAAAAGTTAAAATGCCATTAAATGGTCTTGTTAAAAATCAGATCCTGCCAACTATGTATTAAAGTACTAAATGCCACATCAAAGATCATAACAAAAGGCAGATATCTCAAAGCAAGCCAGGAATGTTTATTGAAGTAAAGAAAGTCTACTGACTCAGAAACTTCTAGTAAAGGGAGACAAGGTCCTTCATAGAAAGGTGTTGGCATTTATAACTGTGTTTGTATAGTTTGTAATGAGAAGTGTTTGCTGCATCATTCTGAGATTTTTCTCATACACCAGGCCAGTACAGAAGCTGGAAATAGTTACTGCTTCATGTTGAGATACATCACTTTTCTTCATGCTTGTCCTGCTTTATGTTTTGATCTCCTTTCATACATTGCCATTAGTGTTTGAGTTGAGTTGCCTTTCCCTTATGACAATAATAAACTAGAGGTAAAAATATGTTGAAGGAACAGAGTTTGAGTCAGATATGCAACCGCAAGTGTAATTGAGCTTGTTTTACATCTAAAATCAATCCATGAATATACTTCCAATGGGACTGGAAGTGGATCCATTATTTTTTTGACTTGCACTACTGCCTGGTACCTGAAGGGGACCGACAGAAAAGCTGGGGAGGAACTGTTAGTAATGGAATGTAGGGATGAGGGGAAATTACTTTAAACTGGAAGAGGGTAGATGTAGGTTAGACTTGGCAAAGAAATTTTTCACTGTGAGCATGGTGAGATATTTTAACAGGTTGCCTAGGGAATTTGTGGATATCCCCTTCCTGGGAGTGTTCGAGGCCAAGATGGACAAGGTGTTGAGCAACTTGATCTGATGGGAGGTGTCCCTGCCCCTGCAGTGGGGGTTGGAGCTAGGTAATCTTTAAGGTTCCTTCTAAACCAAACAATTCTATGTTTCTATGATTCTACCTCCACCTAAAACAAGTGCTTCCAGCTCCCTATCTCTCTTTAAGACCTTTAAATCTGTCTTACACTGCTGCAAACAGAGCTTCATGTTTCACTAAAATACATTGCGACTTCTCTGCTACCAGGAATGCTCTGAAAGCTGAGGCAAATGTCTTCAAAACAATATCATTGCCTGACATTCCAGCAAATATGTTAGTTTTTCTTCTCAAGCCTGCTGCCTAAACATTCTGGAATGAGCATATCAATCACCAGCTGTCAGTTTTTAAAATCTAAAAGAAAAAAAAAATTAAAAATTGCAAATGAGTTGAAAAGTATTTTGATTCTTTACCACTGCAAAAATCTTTGTGACATTGGAGCCTACAAGTGAGTTACTATGCTATTTCTCATTGAAGAAATAGTGTTTATATATATATATATATATTAAAAAAAAAAAACAGTGAAAATGGGGGGGTTTGCATCTCTTATTCAAGGTCTACTCTTCGTAAACAGTACTATCTTCTAGACACAATATATTGTGTATTTGTGTGAGAAATCCCCTATAGAGATCTAAAACACTTAAGAATTTTAAGAATTCTGTGTTGATTTAAACTTATTATTCTTCTGCTCCTAACTGCTTAAAATAACAACAGAACTACATATTTTTAACCTCACACTAAGCACTGCATAGAAAATTTTAGAAATCTTGAAAAAAAGTTACCTCAGTTTGTTGGAATCAAAATATTTCCTTTTCTCTGTTTTTAATAATAAATAGTTCTCCTGATTTTTTTTGTTGGGATGGGGTTCGGTATTCTAAACCTGTGCCTCAAGATACTGATCTACTCTTATGTGAAGAAATTTTACATGAAAATCTACAAAAATGCATTAGAGGAGAAACTGGATTTTTTTTTATTTATTTTTTTAAGCAGGTTTCATGAAAGGTGAAGCATTAAATTAAGAAGCAGAAGAGGAGCCAACTTGGATTCTTTCAAAGAGCCTTAAACCTCCTGTGATTGAATCCAGTAAGTGTCCCTGCTTCTTTTGTCCTTTTAACTCAAGCTGCTCAGATGGAATCTTTTCCAATTAGCATTGCCAGTCCAGGGAAAAGATCCATGGCATCTACTCCATTGGCTGGGCAGTTAGACTGGTGGGTTATAATCACAGGCTGGTGGTTTATGGGTTTCTCTGCATGGGAAAGTCACTGCTCACTGAGCTGAGGTTTGAATTTACAGTACTGCTAGCTTATTCCACTTCCATTTTTAAATACAGTTGTGAACAAGCCCATTTGAAAGTGAACTTATATTACTCAGGGTAGTTACCTGACCAATTAATTAGCTATGAAGTCAAGCTTCAGTTTGTAAAGAGGGTTGGTTGTTGTTGGGTTTTGTTTTGTTTTGGGGTTTTTTGTAGATAAATATTTTTTTATTTTCATTCCAATTTACTAATTGCAATTTATGCAACGTTTATAGTTTTATTCTATTAAGTTAACCCAGTCACCATTGCTACTGTTATTAAGGTACATAAAAAAGAGCCAATTAAAAAAAATATTATGGAAGTACTATAGAGTAAGGGTGAAGTATAGAAGTAGGGCCTACAGTATGACTCAGGTTAGCATTTTGCCTGGGTTATGTTCTACGTATGATGACAATATGCCTTAAGCACTTAAGATGTTGCTGCTTGCTCTGTGCACATCCAATAATTGTTTGACCTTTCTGCATTCTGCATATACTGCAACATTGTAGGTGTGTGTCTTTCTCATTGACACTGTGGATATTGGGGAGAAAAACATCATATTAAATAGAGCAAAGAAGTGTCTTTGAGTTAAATGAGTTAACGTACAGAGTTAATGTAAAGTCAGTAAAAGGCTAAGAGACAAGAAAGCAAGTACCAGAACATAAAGCGAGTCCTGTGCACCATCTTGGATGGAAAATGCTTTGAAGGAGTTTTTAGTTTCTTTGTATGAGGACTAGTGGTTTTGTTGTGTCAGAAACCACCTACAATTATTTAATGCTACTAATTTCCTCCAGCTTCTAGAAATACAAGGATGCCATGTACTTCTTCTTGTTTAAGATTTCATTTGAAGCATTTCTTTGTTTTAATTAACCTGTAAATGGGGTGTTGTAATACTTGCTCACACTCAACTGAGTAACTGCCAGTGCTTTCAGGCTCCTTAATGAAAGGCACCCTCATTGCAA
Organism: Florisuga fusca; assembly: GCA_038090715.1. Classification (NCBI taxonomy): domain Eukaryota; kingdom Metazoa; phylum Chordata; class Aves; order Apodiformes; family Trochilidae; genus Florisuga; species Florisuga fusca. The sequence continues at coordinate 30,435,502 of JAAWXA010000005.1, read as the reverse complement.
GCTGATTTATGAACTTTTAGAAACTTTTGGGTGTGTTCTCTGACAGAGTTCATGTTAGTTTACCAGCCCATTGACCTTGTAAAATGAAACTTCTAAATGTCGGATGTGGATTCACAACAAATGTGTGGTTATTTTAGAGCTAACCTATGGCATCCTATTTTTTTCCCCTTTTCATGAGACATGAAAGTACCTGAACTCCTAGGATCAGACAGTTATTCCAGTTAATGACATGACAGGTAACATTTACTCCACCAGTCATTGATATTTCTACAAAATTGTAAGTTCATTATTAGGGTGAATTCCGCATCTAGTAATCAGAGGAATACTATAATACAACCATGTACAAACAATGAATTTTGGGGCTACCTATTTACACACACCATGTAAGGAAGTTTTTTAAGCATTGTAGTTACCCTACCTTTCCACTAGATGACACTTTCAACAAAACACTTAATTCACAATTGGTATTTTTTGATTCCTCTCTTTATTCCCTGTTGGGCTGTCATTTTGTGTTCCTTTTTCTTGAAAGGTTTCCTTGAATGCTTGATTACTGAAACTTCTCTGTTGTTCCTGTATATGTTAGTGATGCTTTAGAACTGGATCAGTGCCATTCACAGGTGCTCTCTCTGTGATTGAGGTGCAATGTTCTTCAAATCTCACCCTTTCCTAGTGGCATAATGGACAATTGAAAGCAATGAATGTTTCAAAGCCTTAGCAGGCAGCCACTTGACTTTATCAATGCTCATCATGTCAGACTATTGTAATGCAAGTAATATTTTTTTAAAAAGAAACTGCTGTAAAAGGTAAATGTAGTCTGTGCTATTTTAAGTACCAATGACTCCAGAAATTAAAAAGTCATCTCTAAATTATTATGACATAAATGCTTGTGCAGTAAGGGCCAAGGTCGAGGTCTTTAAGGAAACACAATAACCTAAATGGCTTAAATCCTGGAAGTGCTATCTTGCAGAATTTTCAGGCCTGCATCAGGCATATCAGCTTCTTCGTACATTTGTGTGTGTAAGATTCCATGGTAGTGTGGAGAGGACAGCTTCAGTGAAGTGTTAGGAGAAAAGATGGAGGTGGAGGGCAAAAGCAGTAGCATCTGAGACCAAGGGACTGTAAACCTTAGTTTGGTGTATCTCTCTGTAAGGCATGGAAGGGAACTGTTTATACCCAGAAGAACATTCCCTGGACAGAGAGCAGAAACCTGCCTTGGAAAGCGTCAAACAGGATGCATCAGTTGTTTAGACAGGCCATAAACAGAAAGGCAAAACCTTTCTTTGAACCATATCTCTAGTCTGTCTCTGTGCTCAGTCTCCTTTACCCCTTTCTTTAAGGTGGTAGCCCTGTTGCATGGACTACCTAAGTCCAACTCATATGGTGCAGCAGGGATTGGAAGGCAAAAGGGGTAAATGTAGAATGACTGCTCCTAGAGAGCTACTCTGCTGTGACTCTCTAGCTTGTTAAATATTCTTACTTGAGGCTCTCAGGGCTTGGGCTTGAGTGAGAGGACCAACCAGTCTGATAGCTGTGAGCTGGCAAATGCTGATAGGCTTTGCTAGCACTGATAGGCAGAAGTTTGTGCATCTGGGAAGCTTTGCTTTGGGCTGGCTCGATTGCCAGTGATCCTGCAGAGACAGATAGGCACCGAAGCAGCTTCAAGGATCTAAGCAAGCACACTTACTAAAGTCAGTGACTCACATCCATACAGAGAGTGTACCCCTCCTGAATCAGGCCTTTATTATTTTAAACTCCTAATTAAGTCTCTTTGAACCTACAGGTGCAGCCACTGATGCTTATTTGTTTTATTTGTCACAGGCTTCCATTTACCAAAATATTTTAGTCACATGATTGAGCCAGAGGTATTTGAGGGGATTTTCATCTATTCTTGGGAACCGTGTCCAACTTTGGTACTTTTCTATTTGGTTTTCTGTACACTTCTATGGGCATACATTTGGAAGCAAGTCTCTGATGGGTGCCTAAAACACTCACTTTCCAATTTTACAGGTAGATATGCAGTATGTATTTATGTGTTTATGGCTGCTAAAATGTTTCTTATGGACCAGTGTTGATTTTAATTTTTCATTCTATGAGTTGAAGTTTAAGTCAAATGATAAATATTAAGAATAAAGTTTTCAGATATGCAAGACGTGAACAAAACATGTAGGATTCATGTATTTCTTGAAGTTTGCCTAGCAACTAGTTAAATATTTACAAATTTCAAATATGAACACTTTATATTCACTTTCATATGCATCAGGCGTACAGCTGTTTTAAACACTCTCTTCCAAACCCACTGTTGATGTGCTGATTTTTTTCTTTGCTTTAATTTCCGTGAAGTTATTTCACAATACCTGTATTGTTACGTTATGCTTACTAAGTTATTTCACTGTTAGTTAAGCTGTTTCATTTTATGATTTCTGAAAGCACTGTCTAGTATCCAGACAGTTATGCAAATCACTGAGCTTCAGTCATTGTGGTTCTTTTTTTGTCAATGAATGATTTTTTTGGTTTTGGGTTTCATGTGGTTTGGGTTTTTTTTTTAGTTTTAGGTGGTTTTTTTTAAATCCAAAGTAGAATAATTTAGAGGGATTCAAAGCATATATTAGAGTAAACCTTGGCATAGGGGTATAAGAATGATAGGAGACAACTGTAGCAAATGTTCAATTTGATTTTGGCAGAGAAAATTTCAATCCATCTCTCCGTTGCAGGCTGGTGTCCTCATCAGTGAATGCACAGAGAAAACACTGCTGTAGTTATGGTTTTTAAATTATTTCATTAAATATTCCTGAAACCTAAATCAAATAATATATTTATCTGTCAAAATAGTTAAATATTTTCTGTTCACATAAATTATTGGAAAAATCTCAAATGTTTTTCATAATGTTGAGGAGAGGTGGAGTAAGCTAAGAAGCTGCAAAACAGGTTGTGTGCTGGAACATAAGTACACACAAAGGATAAAGACATTCTGTAATTTTTACATTCAATTTTACTGTCAGCTTCAAAAATGTTGAATGCATCTCCTCTGTTTATTTCACAATTTTGCTAGGAACATTTACAACTGCTCATTTCACTCTGACCTCCATCTGGAGGGAGGGCTATGCAGACTTTCTGAAACCTGGGATTTCTTGTTCTATTGTAATAAAAATGTTCACTGGTGATCCTATCTAGAGAGCCTAAATTCATCTTCAGTCCAGTGTTCTTTATTGTTTTCCTGAATGTGTTTGAAGATGTCTAGCCAGAAGTGAACAGTAGGTGCTGGGATTTATGGGAACTTTAAATGGCTAAAAATTCTGGATTATCTGAAATGTGTTAGGATTCATTCTGGTCTTAAAATATTTTTGAGACCCTGTAAAGTGTGGGACATCAAGAAGTGAGGTCCCATGATCTCTCCCTCCCTTCACCCACAGGACTCTCCCTAATAATGCTGGAAGTTAAAATGAATCATTTATGAGCATCAGTAGACACATGGGTGGGGCCTCTTTTAAAACTGGTATTTTGTTGACGCAATATGTGTGACAGCCTTTTAGTTCTGAATATAAATCTTACTGAGAGGAAATTAGGTTGGTTCGTGGAGGAGATCAGTCAGACCTTGCAGAGCATCTTGCTGAGGAGGTATCTCCCTCAGAACTGTGCTTCAGATACTAGTACATGTTCAAGAAAAATGGAAGGTAAGTGTCTTGAAACTTTACTATCACTTAATTGAGTACTGAAAGCAGAACTAATGAAGTGGTCAGGTGTAAGGTCAAAAAAAGTTAGTACATATTGCTGTGTGGAATCAAGTCTAGGGATTACTTCTATTGTTTAGGTTTTGTTTGTGGGCTTAGTGAGAAAGAAAAACACAAAGAAACAAACAACTTTTAAAAAGCTCTTTCCTTTCCAAAGGAAAAAGAGAGCTACAGAAAATAATTGGTGAAACAATAGCCAATTCTGAGGATAACAAAGAGATTGTAGAAGAGTACTTTTTATTTCAAGCATAAGCTACACGTTTTTCTGTGGTGTCATGCTAGAAGCAATTATTTCAAAACTGATACCTGGAGTGTTCTCTCTGGTATGGAGGTAAAATATCAATTGATAGAGAAAACCAGTGACTGGTATTGGAGGTCAGGTTTCTACCAGAGAGAGAAAACCTGTAAGAGATGTGAAATTGATTAGCCTTTAGTATTTTCTCTGAGCTGTCTTTACTTAAAAAGGCAGTTGTTAACTTCTTTGTGATCCAGTTGCGATAATTAAGTCTGATAAGCAAACTGTGGGCTGACTTTAGGGAAACATGGGAAACATGTGATGTCTCAACTGCCTGATGTTCCTGTTTATCTGGATTAATGAGTTGATGCAGTGTGCTTATCTTGGTTTATAACTGCCTCCAGAAGATGGGCGAGTATCTCTCAGGTTCTTTCAGTGTTCTAGACTACAGAAATTCCCCATGTGTGCTATAAGTGCTTCTAATCCTTTCTGTTTAAGCAGAACACATTTGGTTGATGACTCTTATTAAGATATGGGATTTTTAGTTCAATTTCTTGTCAGCAGGTATGATGTCTTCATGGACAATAATTATCTAATGCATTGTTCTCTTTTTTTGGTTATTGTTGATAGCATGCTTGTATTAAACATGGGTAACACCCAGGTCTACATTTATCTGCTGATCTTTGCTGAAGAGCTGGATGACCAGACCATTTCATTACCCAGTTTAAATGGTTAGATGAAAAGGGCAATTATTTTGGCTCAAGGAAACAAATCAGAAAAAGCTGGGTTTGGCTTCATTGCCTACCCACCCTCCCAATTAATTTCAGTTCTTATTTACTTCAGGATGTGATCCTGTCCTGATCCCATGGGCCTAGCTATGAGTCTCCTTTTATGTGGATAAACCCTTGTTTCTGTATGGGAAATTTTTTTTTCCCCATAAACACTAACTTTGTATTCAACTTCGTGCCAATGTAGTTTGAGAAGTTGCATTGTTTGGTTGTTCTGCAGGCTTAGCAGGACCAATCTTAACCCTTTAGAATTAAAATAATATGCAAGACTTTGTAGTTCAGTAAACCCAGTTCCAAAATTGCTGAGAATCTGTGGCTTCCATTTTCTTCAATTAGAAGAAGCACTTTTGAAAATAAAAAGTTGTATGCAAATAAGTAAAAATTAGTGTTGCCACCCATCCTTCTGGCACCGGGATCATAATTACTCCTATGAAATGGCTGATATCCAGGCAGGATGCTTAAGGGATAAGCAGTCAAGATTGTTATCAAACTCATCGTAGCATTTAGGATAGATAGTCAGCAATTTTTTAAATGTCACAGTTTGTGATTATTTCCTTCTCCATTAAGTTCCTCAAAAGATGTCTGCAAACCTTGATTTCAGGACTTTAGGAAATGCAGACAGAGAAATTTGCATGCATATTTAACACTATATACAATTTTGGAGGAATATTTTTTTTTCAGAACTCATTTGAAATATCAGTTAAGCTTTAAAACACCTACATTTTAAATCAGATGTTTTATTTCTTCAATTTACTTTACTATTTTATTGCTTGTATAAAAACCAGCTCTAAACTGATAGCAAAAATAAGTGCAAAATGTTAGCTGTCTGTCTGTGGTTGAAAAGTAACCCTAGATAGTGTGTTGTAATGTAGAGAGAATATTACGATATAAAATCAATTTTTCAGCATCAGGTATTTATAAAGCAAAAAGGCAAGATAAAAAACTTTTAGCACAACTTTATAATCAAAACTTTACACAAGTTTCCACCTGCAAACTAGAAAAATGGTGAACTTGTAAGAATATTTTTATAGATGTATGTCTCAGTCTTGGTGTTGCTGAATTTTATATGTAGTCTTGAATGAATTTTTTTGAAACAATTCTCCTTTTTCCTATAATCTTGACCTTAGCCAGTGACAGGGACTCAATTATTTGTTTTTTCCTCTGTGTTCTGTTCTCCATTCTGCAGTCATTGAACTGGGAGAAGTCGACTTGAACTGTCCTTCCAACTGCCAAATTCATAATACCCATTTCTTCGGAACTGACAGACAGATAATAAGGAGAGGGCAAGCCTTCAGCTTTTATGCCTCCTTCCAAAATCGGGAATGGGATGACTCTGCGGACCAGGCCGTTTTCAGTGTGGAGACAGGTAGTCACTCCCAAACTTTGTGTAGTCTTTCCCAGTCCTTGGCTGCTAAATAGTATTTCCCATAGTCTTCAGTGACAATTGGTATCTACTAATTAATTTTCCCCTAACTCAGACAGTCCTGCTAGCATGTGAAGTTTTCTCACCCTGCTCCTGAAGCGACAAATGAAAAAGAAATCCACCCTTGAGAGCTTTGCATTGCAAATGGTGGCTAAACAAATTACTTGCTTTTTACATGTGCTTTGTCTAATGTCTGATTGAAGTTATATTTATTTTCCTGAAAAGGCCTCAGACCCTGTGAATCAAATGAGACAAAATGTACCTTCCCAATGGGCAGATGTCTAGATCAAACCTGCTGGAGTGCTTCGTACAAAATTCATCAGCCAAAATGCATCAGTATCAGCGTGTTTCCACCCTCCAATGCCTGCATTGGCCGTTATATTCTCAATATGCAAATTACATCTTGTGGTCACACATATCAGCGGTGCCTTGGAGATTTTTATGTTCTTTTTAACCCTTGGTGTGCAGGTAAGGACTCTAGCAATGATCAGATAATTTAAAGAAAAATGCTAGTGATGATTAAAATTTTGAACATATTACTTAGCTGGTAAGTAAAGTCTCAAATTGAAGAAATAATAAGAAAGGAGGGATTTTGGTATTGGGTTTGTTTTTTGGTTGTTTGTTTATTTGTTTGTTTTCGCTGCCAGTTCAAGACTGTCTCAAGCCAGTGTTTTGATTTGTATTCTTAATGGTAGCAGGGATGTACTGTAATTTTTTTCACCCACTTTTATGATGACTTGACAAGACAAGAAACAATGGGAACAAGCTGAAATACAGGAGATTTCCTCTAAACATCAGGAAACACTTTTGTACTTTGAGGGTGACTGAGCACTGGCACATCCTTGGAGATATTAAAAAGCCATCTAGACATGGTCCTGGGCAACCAGCTAAAGATGTCCCTTCTTGTGCTGGGTTAACCCTGGCTGGATACCAGGTACCCACCAAATTCACTCTATTCATACCCCTTCTCAGCTGGATAGCGGAGAGAAAATACAATGAAAGGCTCTTGGTTTGAAAGAAGGACAGGGAAATATCACACATCACACATGGACAAAACTCTACTGCTCCTTCCTCCTCAAAGAGTGGGCTCCACACACTCTTCCCCTGACCCAGTGTGTGGTCCCTCCCTTAGGAGACAGGCCTCCGTGAACTTCTCCATTGTGAGTCCTTCTCACAGGCTACAGTTCTTCATCAACTGCTCCAGCGTTAGTCCCATCCATGGGGTGTAGCCCTTCAGAAAAAGACTGTGCCAATGTGCAGCCCCCATGGGATCACAGGTTCTGCCAGCAAGTTTTCTCACGTGTGGGCTACCCTTTCCATGGGTCCTGGCAGCAGCCTACTCCAGTGTTGGCTTCTCGTGGGGTCACAGCCTCCTCTGGGTGCATCACCTGCTCTGTCACAGGGTCCTTCACAGCTCTGCTCTGGTTCCTGTAACACCTCCTCCCACTCCTTCTTCACTGGCCTCATTGTCTGTATAGTTTTTCCTCTCCTGAATTTTCAGCTCTCTCCCAGTTGCAATTGTTGTTGCACAGCTTTTTTTTTTTCCCTGTGCAAAGGTGAAAGCAAGAACAAAGCAGTTGTTCTGTGATTTTGTGAATCCTTGTGTATTGCCATGAAATAATGTAGTACAAATACATAGGAAATTTTGTAGATCTGGTTCTGGTAGCAAGCAATTCTGCAGTCTGTAGGATCATAGAATCATAGAGTAATTTGGGTTGGAAGGGACCTCTAAAGCTCATCTAGTACAACCCCTACGCAGTAAGCAAGGACACCCTCAACTAGATCAGATTGCTCAGAGCTTCATGAAGCTTCACCTTGAACATCTGCAGGGATGAGGCCTCAGCTACCTCCCTTGGCAGCCTATTCCATTTTTTAACAGCACTTATGGTAAAGAATTTTTTCCTAAGATCCAATCTAAATCAATCTTGCCAAAATAATTACATGGCAAGTATTAACATTGCCTGTACTTTGATTTTGGTCAAAATTAGATACCCAACTTTAAGTGTGCAGTATTTGACTCCTAGAATAGCTTAGTTCTAGGAAGATCTAGAAAGATAAATTGCAAGTTCTGTATTTCATGTATGCTGCAGCAGGGAGAGACTTAATAAAATAATATCTAGATGTAAGTAGAAATGAATAATCTGTGACTGTTTAAAGAGCCCACACTCTTGAGCATGTTTGAAGGTATAAGCCAAAAACAGGTACTAAAAGAAAGAATGGTTCAGTGAAGTAAAAGTTAAAGAAGTGCTAGAAATGTACATACTGTCTGACTGATAGCTCTGCATCTTTTCCAGATGACCCTGTCTATATGGACAATCAGGCCCATAGAGAAGAATATGTTCTGAGTGAGCATGGGATACTGTATGAAGGAGTTCACAAGCATATTACCTCTCGACCCTGGCACTTTGGACAGGTATTTTTTCAAGATTTCTCATCCATATACAGATAAATAAAGCATTATCCATATTTTTTCAGAAATACATGCTGTGTTACAGAGTGTGACAGTCTTTTAGAACAAGACCAGACTATGCATGAGCAACACAAAATGTCTGAGAATCTCACAGTAGCCTGAATAACTGGAAGGAAATTTAATGTAGAAAAATTAAGGAAACTGCATAATGCTCTTGGAAAGGGTGAAACATTATATGGTGATTCTGAAGAAAATTATTCCACCATTAGTCAAACATAAGCACAAATGACATGTTTTTATCTTTTATTTTCCTTCAGGCAGATAGACTGTGTAGATGATTAGGAGCTGTACTTGATTAAAAAAAGTCATAAAATTGCAGAGGACTGGAGCGGGCAGCTTAAATAAAAAGACAATTGACAAAGAAGGAACTTTATCAGTGTCTAAATACTATGATGCCTGTGTTAACCTCTCTTTCCCCAGTTTGAAGATGGGATTCTGGATATCTGCTTGAAGATCTTAGACATGGGTGCAAGTTACCATCATGGCTCTGATCGTGACCATTGTTGGCGCAATGATCCTGTGCATGTCAGCATGGTTGTAAATCACATGGTAAGACCTCTAGAGGTGTGTGACCTCTGAACAGATTGGATCACACTTTATAGTATCACAAGAGGACTAATTGTGCAGACTTAGATTGTTCAGTAATCTAAGAGTATGACTAGCAGGTGAAATCCTTTCTGTGTTCAGGTTCACAGGAAAAACTAGTATCTGATGATTTTGTGATATGCTTAGGGTGTGAGCACATGGTCAGCTATTTGAAAAGACTTTTCTCTTTCTAGATAAGCAGCCATACAACTAACAGTATAATGAAGATTCCAGAAAACAATGATTATCTGAAAGGAACAAAACCATTTTCCTGGAATGGAAGTGTCCCTATTCTTCAGCAGTGGTACAATGGCAGATGCAGACCAGTCAGATATGGTTACTGTGGGTCTCTTGCTTCAGTCATGTGCACAGGTATGGTATTTCAGTCTGTCCTTACCTAGTTATCCAAAAAAAGAGAGAAAAATAGGACCAAAAATCTCTGTCTCCAAAAACTACAGGAAGAATATTACATGTGTTTTACTAGAAAATAAATGGAATATTTTATTTTGTTATGATATGGCCTGACTCCTAACATAGTGCTTACTACCAAACTATTGCTTCCTTATACAATATGAAGAGCAAGAAAAAAAAGCAGTTCTGTCTTTTCTGTGATCTTTATACCATGTAGCCATCAATTCGGCATCTTTAATTTAAACACCAAGCAAGTGCAGCATCTTTGAGCCAAAATTTATCCTTTGGGTGAAGTTTTACTGAACCTGCTTCTACACTGAGAAAAAATTAAATTGACATTCCATATATTAATCTGTATTTGCTACACCCTGTTTGGAAAAAAATTATGCTGTTTTATTAAAGTAGGATCAGGATCATTATCATCATTCAGGATGCCCAGAGAGGCTGTGGAATCTCTTTCTCTAGAGACATTCAAAACATGTCTTGACTTGTTCCTCTGTGATAATCTACTCTAAATGATCCTGCTCTGGCAGGGAAGTAGAACTAGGTGATATTCAGAGATCTTTTCCAGCCCATACCACTCTGTGATTTTGTGATTGTTTCTGAACTTACAACAGAGGTATTTTGTGTTGTTTTATTTTTTTTAAAGCTGTAAGAGTAATAAGCCATTTCTTTCTGCTAGGCTCTTTTCTGACTACTTTTCAACACCTAAAAAGTTTAGAAGACAGAATCACTGCATCCCAAATATTACCTCCTAGTCATTGTATTTATATAATTGCGAAGTAGAGTATAGAATAATTATATATAAACCAAGTGTAGGATTTGCTTGATTAATTACCATTTGTAATGAGTTATGAATGTTTTTTCCTTACAGTGATGAGGTGTTTGGGAATTCCAAGCCGTGTTGTCACAAATTTCTGTTTTCCATGCTCAACTGAGAATCCTCTTGGTGTCAATGAGATTTTTGACTGTACTGGAAAAAACCTGTGTGGTAAAGACAAGCTATGGTAAATAAATAAATAAATAAGCTCTTTTGGATTAGTCAAAATTTATATTGTAGAAAGACTATAGTGTAAATCTAGCAGATCACTGTATCTCTTTCTCTGCTGTGGCAAAGCTGTTTAGTTTCCTAATAATGGATTTCTAAAATTTAGTAAGTGAAGAGGCAATCAGCTCAAGCTGCATTTTCAAAAGAGAAGAAAAAACAAAAAGCAAAACACACTGTCATGAGAATTGATGCTACCTGCTTATTCTTCTCAGTTGAGAGAATAAGGGCTCAGTCTTTGTAGCTGTAAAAATATTAAGTAGATCATAAAATGCAAGGAAATACTAAATACTTGTTATGAGTTAGGGCTACTATCTTCATAATCAACTGTCTGACAATTATGTTGCCTTCTTGACGTTCCTTATCATATATTGTTTTATTCTTGTAAGCCTTTTAATTCACGTTCATATGAATATGACATTATCACTCATCACTACAGAATTTTATGTTTTCACCTTTGTCCTGTATATTCATAGTTCCACTGGACCAGAATTTTGTTTGTGTCCAAGTCTCATTTGTGAGAGCTTTTAATGAATTTTCTGCCCTTTACACATACCAGAAAAATGAGGTCAAACTGAAATACTAAGGGAATGAGGGTCGTAATTTAGCACAAAATACTTAAGGGTCTATTCTTTATAAGCCATTAAAAGGAAGAATAAACCAGTATGTGATTTTTCCTCCAAAGAACCAGGAGGAAACTGTAAGGAAAATAAACTATTTAAACAAACAAACAAACAAAAAAAAGAGGTTATAAGAAGAGTGTTTTGCAATCACATCTGCAGGGTCCTGAATTTCCAGTCTGAGTGCTATGAAGCAAAGCTCCTGTCCACAGACATTGTTAACAGTTTTAAGACAGGTCTTCAGTTGATTGAAAAGTTCTCTCTGACATTGTTTTCCTCCATCATAAAGCATTGAACTTGATGATCCAAGAGGTGTCTTTAATCCTATATTCCTGCATACCACAGGCGATATCACTGCTGGAACGAATCTTGGATGGCTCGCAGAGACCTAAACCAATGCTGTGGTGACTGGCAGTGTCTGGATCCGACACCTTTGGAAACGGGCAGAGGTAACTATTTACTATAACCATGATTTTCTTTCCTCTGAGTTTCTTTATTAATGATGTTGCTACATATTGTAACATTTTTGTTATCTGGCTTAGGTTCAGCTTGCAGCGGTCCTACATGGGTTCGAAGCATCAGAGAGGGGGAACTGGACTTGGACTATGATGGTCATCATATGTTTTCTCGAGTTAATTCAAACTATGTGGGCTGGCTTTCCCAAAACAATGCCAAGAAAACAAAATTTTTCTGTGATGCTTGGCCATGTGGACAACATCTAATCACCAAGAGTGTTGGCAGTGAGCAATTTGAAGATATTACCGGGGCTTACAAGTATGAACTAGGTATGACAAAAAGTCAGTCAATGGGTTAAAGGAAACTTTAAATGCTAATAATATAAAATTATCAGTGTAGTCTCTCCTGTGTTAATATGAGTAGAACAGTCTGAACTTCCCTGGTTAGAGGAAGACGTTCAAAGATCTTGATTTTTAAACTTCTAATCCTGTTTAGAAGATTCAAACAAAATAGACACTAATTTCATCCATAGGATGGTATATTACAGTTGGACGGGACCTACACCGATGCCCTGGTCCAACTGCCTGGACAGTTCAGGACTGACCAAAGTTAAAACATACTGTCAAGGGCATTGTCCAAGTGCCCCCTATACAGTGACAAGGCATGGGTCATCAGCCACCTCTCTAGAAAGTCTGTTCCAGTGTTTGACCACATTCTCAGCAGAGAAATGGTTCCAAATGTCCAGTCTGAAACTTCCCTGATGTAGGTTTGATCCATTCCCCTGGGTTCTGTCACTGGATATGAGGGAGAAGAAATCAGCGCCTCCCTCTCACCTTCCTCAGGAAGTTGTAAAGAGCTCAGTCTCAGTTGGCTCAGTTGTCAAGATGACCCCTCAGTCTCCTTTTCTCCTGACTAGTCAAATGCAAAGTCCTTTGCCACTCCTCACAGAACATGCTTTGCAGACTGTTAATGACACTATTTGTATGCACGTTTTGTTCTCACATCTACAGTAGTTTGAAATATTACTAAACTTTTTTTCTAAAACAACCCCAAACAACCCTAAATTGGTTTAAAGCCAGGATTATATTCTTGATGCTTTTTGTACCAGATCTGTCAGAAAGTATGGTTATTTTCTAAATTAACCTATTATTAGGATATTCTGATGTCCTTACTTTGGGATACTGATTGTTGATTGTTGTCTTCCAGTAGTAAGAAGGAGATCAACTAGCAAAAATTGGCTAAAGGAATGAAGAGTTAATTGTAGTTAATTGTAAAATTTCAAGCTCTGAGTTTTTTCTTGAAAAGGAACAAAAAAACCCACCCACCACAAATGATAGTTGCTTTGTTTGAATGGTGTATATTGCCTTTTGAGAAACATGGTTGCATTTCATATACACCCTTATACACCTTTCATATAATAACCCTTACAAAGAATTATATTTTGAGTTTTTTACTAACTATACATTTTGGTACTTACATGACCATTTTTAAATTTAAGTAATAAAAATACAATTTCTTTGGATGTTTTTCTGAGTTTCGTTTTGTTTTGTTTTTCTTCAATGCATTCAGGCTGCTATATCTTTTTTGTCATTATCTGGTGGATTTGTTTTACACCAAGATACCGCATTAGGTTTCAGCAAGGAGGAGAAAGGAATTTTAATTATTTTTATAATTAAGGTACATATGGCTTCTTGTGCATTCAGCAGCCTCATTATCATGCATCTTCTTCAACAGGTTCTGTGAAAAACAAAGAAGCCTATTACCGGGCTTACAGAAGAATTCACCCAGGATACTGCAATGCTTCCAACTGCCATATTGATAGAGAGTTATCATCTCTGAAAAACCCATTTTTGAGTGACTCTGGCATTAACATGAGGTTAAAGATGGCTAACTGCCCAATGTATGGTGAAGATGTTCAGCTGCACTGGCTGCTTGAAAATTTGCGCAATGAAAATAAAAACCTGAAGTTTAATTTGTGTGCGCAAATAATAACATACAGTGGTTGTCCAATGGATCAATTTTGGAAAGACAGTGTGAATATCACATTGGGCCCAAGGGAAGGTAAGAAGCTGACTTTGTCTAATAGCCTTTTATCCACTGTTTTTTTGGTTGGTTTTTTTTTCAGGAGATAGTTTGTTTTGGGGGGAATTAATGTTAGAATTCCTAATAGTGGTGGGATGTGAAATTAATACAACGTTAAATGTTGACAGATGAATTTACTTTATGGTGATCAATCAAAACCCAGCACAGTGTCAATTCTACACGTATGATGACAGATAGGACTTAGTCTTTCCATAATTTCTCACTGTTTAGAGATTCTTATGATCATATAAAAACTTGTTTCCACTAGAAGTTCAGTTCTGAAGTCCATATTAAGTATGAAGATGAAGTTCTGGCTGTCTATCAGAAAACCAGGTTGTTTTCCTTTGGCCAGAAGATATTAGCCAGTGTAAAACAATTGTCTGGAGCACTAAAGTAATTAATTCCAGTTACACCATATGCGGAGATGTGCAAAAGTGTATCAGAGCATATACTATTGTTTTCCTGTTTTATATATTTTTCTGGAAAAAAAAAAGAACCCATCAATTAAAACACAGCATTAAAAGATGAAATTTCATACCTGATATTAATGGTCTGTTTTACCAAGATTTAATTTGCCTACGTTTGAATTATTTCTTTGAGAATTACAATGGAATGAAAGCTTCCAAATTTTGAACAATAGTCACAATAAAGCAACATCCTTGTATATGCACTGATATAGTTATGTTAACTGAAAAGTGTGAAGCTGATTGTTGGAGGTAGCAAGGTATCGTCCTAAGCCAGAAAAAAATAATTTCTGTTTTCAAAGATGCTTTGATAACTTAATATTTAGCTAAGCTATTTTAAGTACCGTTAAATTTTAGTGGAAATGCTAGCCAAAAAATATCACAAAATCTAATTAAAACTTGTTTTGTTTTTTTTTTTACAGTGAAAAAAATTCCACTGTGCATCTCATACAGCCAATATGGACCTTACCTCTGTGATCACAACATTATGAAAGTAGTTGCTGTGTCAGACCCAGAGTGTGGAGAAGCTCTGATGGTGAGCAGGGATATCGTGATCAACAGGCCACCTGTTATTGTAAAGGTAAGGAAATTTAATTATGGGATTTGTGATCCAAGGAACAGACATAGGGGAATCTTACTGGCCACTTCCTAGCTACAATGTCAATAAACATGAAATTCCTTTTTTCCCCCCTTTTCTTGTATTTTTTTTATTTTAACAAGATCGGTGGGATTTATATGTTTAACACTTGACTTAGAGTGATGTATAGAGATCACAGAAGTAAATCAGAAAGAAACATGCATGAGTAATTCTCCACTTCATTGTTAGCTTTGTAAGGGTTACAAAACATTAATTTTTTTTATTTTTTTTTATTTTTTTCTGACTAGCTACTGAGCCAGCCCAGGCTGAAAGTACCATGTACTGCAGAGATCTCTTTCTGCAATCCTCTCCAGGAAGATATGAAGAACTGTGTCATGACGTTAGAAGGCTGTGGCTTATTCAAAGAGCCAATGACTATTGAGTAAGTTCACCAGCTCTTTAAAGAAAGAAAATATTGGGTGTTGACAAAGGTGTGCTACATCAGAGTAGATTTTAAGGAAGATAATAGTTCTGATATTTTTGGTCTTTATGACCCAAACAGGACTTTTTGCCCCTTATTACTTTGAGACTCTAGTAAACCCCCACTTCTCTTGAAAATGATGGATCACTTAAAGCTGACAAGATAAGCTGCTTCTTCATTTTTCTTTAGATTTAAGTGTGTGTTTCAAATTTCTGTCTGGAAGGGAATGTAATTCTAACTGGGTCCCTCATACCTTTTAATCCTGTTGATTTTGTAATAGAATTCCTCTAAATATTCATGAACTGGCACTGTAGATATGAACAATTAGAAATTATTAGAAGTAGTAGAAATATGCATTCTATGCTCATAACATGTTAATCACAGGAAGCTGGAAACTTCCAGGATGCTATAACATCCTAGGAAAAATAGCTCTTCATTAATATGCCTTGCTGTTCTTCATGACAATGAGAACTGACCAAAGCATGACAAATTTTGAGGTGAAGCAATTATGAATTTTTCTCACTTGAATAGTAATGAACTTGATTCCACACAGCTGTCCAATTCTATTTAAACTATTGAAAATGAGAAACAGTAAATATATTTTTTGAGACAGAAAAGTGCTACATTTCTGAAGACTTCAAGGGAGCATCATGAATGAGCTTTACTGTTCCAGTTACTGAGCTGACTGTGGGATTTTTCCAAATATTTCAGGACAGAAGTTGTTACCATGCCTTAGTGACTCAGAAAGTGTTTTGTTTTGGTTTTGTTTTTGTTTTGTTTTGTTTTGTTTTGATGAAAGCAAGAATTGCAACTTTGTCATAAGAGGTTGTCTCTAGAGATGTTTATTAGCAAATAAAACCTAATTGTACATGCTCATCTTGTAGTGCTGAATCAGGTCTCGGAGCTACCCAGGGTCCTAATTCTTTTGCTTTTCTCTGCCCAGCTTAGGAACACTGGCAGCCAACCAACAGGCACGGACCATCGTTGAGTTCACACCTTACAGGCTTGGCAGCCACCGGCTTCTGGCCAACTTCGGATGCCACAAGTTTGCCTATTGCAAGGGGTGTGCCAAGGCTGAAGTGTGTAGTCCTGTGGGCCAGAATGGCACCCTGCCCATCAGCCAGAACGGGTCACTCCCAGTGTGTGAGAATGGCTCCCTCCCCATGAACAACTCTGGGCCTGTCCCTGTGACAGATCCTGGGTTAAACTCCATGTGTGAATATATATGTATCCCAGTCTGCAACCCGAACTGCAGTGCAGGAGGCCAGCCTGTGTACGACTTCGTGTACCTCCCTGCAGGCCACCCCTTATGCAACTCCATCTGCAGCCAAGGCTTCAATCCAAGCACCAATGCCGGTTTCGAACTGGGATGTGATCCTGGCTTCCGTGTCATATGCGAGACCGTGCCTCCTGCTACGTGTGCCCCAATGCCTCCATCCATGTACGGCTCCATGCCCGCCCCAGCATCCAACCCCAACATAGGCCCACCGATGCCTCACGTGGTGTTTGAGACAGGTCCTGCTACTGCACACCAGCCTGGAGGTGGAGTGGGGCAGATGCCCTACTCTGTCTCCGTCCCCGCAAATAACGCGGTGAGTGCTCTTCTGACCCACTTCATGGCTGGCTCCGGTCCCTCTGCAGCAACTCAAGCAGTCCCTACCCATATGACTGCTCTTCCAACCCAGCCCATCTGCTCTCCAGTAGTCCACACCATTGGCAGTCCCATGCCCCCGGCTCCCATCGCAGTGCCAGCTGCCTCTATCTCTCACATAGTCTGTGGCTCTGCACCTTCTCCCACCACTCAACCCCTGAGTGCCCCAGTAGCCCATGGCGTGTGCTCCACAGACCCTTGCCCAGCGCCTTCCCCAGCTTCCCGCCCCGCCACCCGCAGTAACACCCCGGCAGGGCTGCAGCGGGGGAGCTCCCCGGCAGCCCATGGCCTGTGTTCACCAGCCCCCCGGCCTGTAGGACCCCCAGCAGCCCACTCACTCTGCTCTCCGTCCCCCCGCCCGGTGGGACCCCCCGCCGCCCACTCGATCTGCTCCCCTGTCACTACCTCGCTGGGAGCCACGGGGGCCCGGCCCGCCAGCTCACCCCCAGCTTGCCCTGAGGACTCGTCAGCAGCCTGCCTCCCGTGCCCCCCAACCCCGCAGCCCTTGTCGGCCACCACGGCCCGCTCCCTCTGTGGCCCCGGCTCTCGCTCGGTCTCCCGGCTTGTGGCCACAGTGGGCTCTCGCTCGGTGTGCGGCCCACAGTGGGGCCCCTCCTCCGACACCACCGCTCGCTCAGGCTCCCACTCAATGTGGACGCCCGCCTCCCGCTCAGCCTGGAGCCTTGCAGGCCGCTCAGGTTACTCCTCCGTGAACCGCAACACCTATGGCACGGTCACACGTCCTCCGTACAGCTCCTTGTCCCGCTCCTCCTACAACGCTTTGTCCCGCTCTTCCTATACCACCCTACCGCGCTCCACCTCTCCCACTGCCTATGCCACCCTGCCCCGCTCTGGGTCGCGCCCAACCAGCAGCACGGTACCCCAGGTTGGGTCCCGCAGGCCCTGGAGCCCAAGCAGGAGCACTTTCAGCTACTTCAAACGCAAATACCTGTAACGGAGAGCAGCGTGGGGAAAAGCCAAAGATGGTGAATTAAAGCCCATGCACAGATGCTTTGAAAGAGGTTAGAAATAGGGTGACAGAGAACAGTGAGCAGTATTTATCTATGCATTTGAGATGTGCCAGAGAGCTGGCAGCTAGCTGACTGCTGAGGGATGGATTTGATGCATAGCTTGTATGTCTTGAGATATGGAACGGTGGAAGTGACAAGTGAACGTGCTCCTCATGGAGCCATAGTGACAGTACTTGAACAGTGCAAGTAATCAGACTTACTTGCACAGTCAACCTGTTTTCTAAATGATGTACTTTCACTCTCTCTTCTCTTGATTTCTTGTAATGCATATTTCTTGTATCTTCCCTGGGATACAGCACTCACAGCAAATCTCTTTCACTGCATGAAATGTGCTGTCCTTGGGACACTGGAAAGAGGTGTCTGCAGAACTGCCTTACATCTCACCGAACAGACTGGGCCCTGAGCTCCTCTATTGTTGTGGCTCAGATCAGTTCTGTATGCACTCAGATTTTCTTAGTTAAGAGGTAATGAAAACAGTGGAGGTCATGAAGTAACTGAATTGTTACTAATCACCTGGAGAGTTGTTTTTTTGTTGTTGTTGTTGTTGGGTTTGTTTTGTTTTTTACAAAGCCCACACAATTATAATAAATGTTGTGGTACTGATCTTGATGTATTACGCTTCCAGATTCAGGACTTCACAGGTGAGATTAGAAGGGCTGCAAAACTCAATGAACAATTAATATCAACTTCTTGGCTTTCACAACTGAATGTTTTTCATATAGCATATTAAAAAAATTTCCTCATAATTTATTGCATGCATTTAGGTTCCTGGTAAAAGCTCTAAGTCTAAGATTGTACTTTTTTTAGTGAATATAGGAAACTTCTGTCAATAGACTTGAAATAGAGAAGGAATTATGATGGTCTCTTTTCTTTCCAACACCTACCCCTCAGAGCTGAATGATTAAGAATGTAAATGAAAATGTATTATGTCTTCTTCAGATAATTGGTACTATTTCCACGCTGACAATCTCCCAGTGTTTTAGAAAGCAAAATCATACATTTTCATAATGAAACTGTCCCCAAAGTTTGAATTTATTCACAATAATTTTGGATTTGCTGAAAACAATTCCTAACCCTTCATTATATTCCTCTAGTGCTCCACCATTTTTAGTAGCAAGTGTTAGTGGGGTTTGGTGGTAAGATAAGTTTGCTGGTGCTGCAGAATCTTCAGTTATATAGCAATAGTATTTAAGTAGTATCACTGTAGTTCATATACCTGTGTACTGTGATGAGATTGGATATTTTGGAAAGGTGCGGTGTCAGATATTAGATATGAATGTATGAACTGTGTCAAATACATATTAATTCTGAGTATGGTAGCATAAAACTTTGCCTTGATATAGTAGTAGAGTGGTCACAGTTCAGTGACTTGTTTTTTTACACAGTTTCAATAGTCTCTGCTGGGTATTTGCTGAGAATTTCTTTGCCTGACTGAGAATAAAAATACTAATTTAGAAAACCTCTGTAATTCTGGTGTTTTATTTGTTTGTTGTGGTTTTACATCTTCCTTTCACTCTTTCTGTTACATTTCCTTTTCTTTTCCCTGAAGTCTGAAACCACAGCTCCAAAATGTGATTTGACGTTAGGGAAATCCATAAATTTCATACTACATCTGAAATAATTTTTTTGTCTAGCGGATTTAGCATAGTCAAGATTAAAATTCTCGTGTAATGTAGCATGGTACGTTCTCTGTTTTAGAGAATGGACACCAACTCAAGCATGACAGTTACAGTCATCAGACAGTGAATACAATACAAACATGTTTTGCATTCAGGAATATATTACTAAATTTAATCACAGTTCAGATGTATTTTAGTTAAGTGAGCAAAATCTATTAACTTATTTACAGGCCAGTGAAGGTGAAAAAACGTTATTTCTCATTCATCATTACAGAAAGTTACTCTTTCTACAATTTAATTTAATAAATAAAAGAACTGGAATTTGTATTTGTCTGAATTGTCACAGTTCATTAGACCTTTAGAATTTATTTCTTTTTCCTCAGTCAAAAAGTCATGAAGATTAGGCTGCAAGTTAACTTTTTCAAACTATAAATGCTTACAGTTTGTGCTTGTTTGGACATTTGTTGATGACATACCATAAAATGCCTGAGTGAAATGTGATTTTCTTTTATAAATTCTTTTACCTGCAAGAAAAATATTGACATTTACAACTCAATGAATGAATACCCTACCAAGCATTAGTTATAGAATTAAATTAAATCTGATATATTGTACCAGACAGTGAGATTAAATTTCGGAAAGAGAATAGTAATTTTACTTAGTCTTAAAATCAAAGAAAATCTTCTGAAACACATTTTATGAAGTATATAAAAGCATAGAAATTACATTTGCTGGCCTGTAAAAGATATGAAGATAAAAGATATGAAATTATTCACACTGCAAAAGAAAACATATTTCTTATTTATATTGATATTTATTTTTATTTAGATTATTTATATTTATATCTATATTTGTACCTATGTTTATTTTCATATTTATATTATTTATATTCACATTTATATTTATATTTATTTATATTTATTTCTATCTCTATTTCTATTTATTTCTTATTTTATATGTCATCCTGTTGTAGATTTCCATTGCATTTTCAAAACTCTGTTTTTTTCATACTGCAGGAAGTCCTTTCTTGCAGGAAATCCTTTCATAAGAACTTGCAAGAATCCTTTCATAAGGGTAGGTCTTCATTTGTAGAAAGAAATCCTAACCAGGCATTTTACAGCCATGCCAGTTCTTTCTTTCTTTTGATGTCTTAGAATGGAAGAAATCTCTCCATGACTTTGCATAGTCCTCCTTGATCATCTTGTTCAAGCTTTAAAATCATTTGTCTTTGAACTACAAAGTACATGACGTAATGTACATGGATGCTCATTTGTATTGGGAAATTGGGAAATTGTTTTTTTTCTCTGGCTAACACCGGAATGAAAATGTTGTGCTGGATACCAATGCAGAACTGAAACCAGAAAGTTCCCAGCTCAAGGATCAAATACAGTGTGCTTTCACAGCTGAGACCTCATTACTATTCTGTTGCTTGTTCATAGTAATAATTAACTCTGCTACTGCATTAATTTGGATTTTAAATCTATTTGATTCAAGTATAATAACTGGCCAAACCTGTCCAACTTTTCAAGTAACAATAGCTTTTTTCCTGTATTTATTTTCTGAGAAAAGTTGCCATTGATCATGCTCAGTAGACAGTGTTAGCCATCTGAGCATGCTGTATTTTTTTTATAATCATTTTCAGCCATTATACATTTGAACTGCATGTGTGTTTTGTCATAAGGCATATTTAGTGCAGACTAACTCCATGCTGCAGGGTTTGAATGAAGAGTATTCATTGTTAAATAACAATCAGTTGCAAAAATTAATAAAATGAAGTAATAACTAAAAAACAAGGATTTTTGTATAAAGAAGGGAAAATCTTTATGGGGAAAAAGAAATGTCATCACAAGACACCATTTCATTTTTTAGAAAGTCTCTTTGGTGTTTCTGGTGTTCTTGATTTTCTCTCCCTGAATATCAAACCTCAAATTTTATTACAATTATGACAGTATTTTGAGTTAGCTCTAGATTGATTAGAACAGAGAAACTGAGGTATTACAAGGAATCCTTGCTGCTCCAAAATGTTGAAATATACCAGTACACCTGATCTGTCAACTGCATAAGTTTCTGGGTCTAGAGCTCAGGTGCTGGTTATTAACACTGACCAAAAAATACTCTATAATTCTGGCCGAGTTAACTATAACATCTTCATTTACTATCTGATTTTTTATTATCTTTTAGTTTAATTTTGAACTTTTTGGCCTTCATCTTCCACACACAGGTGGGACAATTAGAATAGAGTCTGCTCAAATGCAAATATCGTAAAAATTGCTAAAACAGCTTTCAGTAGACATTTCAGAGTCTAATTGGGAATTCTCTCTTTGGAACACAAACATTATAAGTCAGAGAGAATACTAAGGTTTTTTGTAATGATCTTGTTTCTTTCCTTTATGTGATCTCAGTCAATGATATAATAACATGAGTCATTAGGGGTCCTGACTGCACATTAGCTGAATACTAACGTGTGCACTTTTCTGCACCACTGACTGAGGCCATTTACCAAGGACAGTCTGAATGCAGAAGGAATGATAAACAGGATTCATTGAGCAACTTCACTGTGAAACTTCATGTGTGCCTATAAAACTAGGTATGAATTTTATTCAAAGAGAATGGATCAAATAGAAATAAGATGTTGAAGGGTTATCTGATATGTAAGGCCAAAATTAGGCACTAGACGCCCAAAATAAAAATCCGAAAGATTTTGTGGTGTAGACTGATAAATCCTGTTAGCATCTCACCCTGTAGGAACCTTACTGCTTCTTTTTTAAAATGTTGAGGTGCCTAGATTTGTGTCCCAGTATGTACAGACTTTTGTCCCAGTCAGAGATGGATTGATCCTGATGTGCTCAGGATCAAGAGAAAAGAGGTCAAATAAGCACTTGTGCATTTTTACTGCATTGTAACAAGAAAACATCCTTTATGTTGATTTAGATGTCGAAGAGACTTGGGAGGCAGGACCAAGATATGTATTATCACCTAAAAAACCTCCAACAAACAAACAATGAAACATTCTGAGGGATATCACTACAATGTTAAAATATTTAGAACTTGAATGTGAAATAAAGCCGGTGAAGACATTAAATTAAGCTGTTAGGGAGGAAATAACTGACATTTTATGATGGACCTTCCTAGATTCCAAGACCAGAATATAATGATGTTCAAATAACCTCTTTTAATTAAGAAATTTTTACATCTACTTTTCAATGGCTTGTAGATTATAGATACTCCTGAAAAAGTAAAGATTTGAGTTGAAATTACTCAATATATCATCAGGAAATTCTGCTCAAGATTTTCTTGTGAATGTAGAATTTGAACTTCAATATTTGACCTTGGCTAACATCTGCCAATATTTAAATCCATGGTGTTAAATTTGCTGGATTAAGGATTTGTATTAAAAATAAGCCTTACTTCATTCTATGTTATTTATTTCCAAGATTAATGAACTGAACATCAAATTCTTCATTTAACAGATGTGCACTGGAAATATTTCTCCTTTTTAGGACTATGAGAAATTTTAGTTTGTGTAATATATTTGATGATGTTTGTTGTCTGACCTTTTGTAATTGCTTTATTATGTGGTCTTTCACTCTAAATGTTACCTTATAATTTATATCCAAAGGAGCAAAAGCCCAAGAAGCAATAGCATAACACTGCAAAACCTCCTCCTGTTTGCACCTCCTCCCTGCCCCACACACATCCACACATTTGGAGGGGTTTGGGCTGTACTGAGGTCCAGCTTGGTGCAGCTGTGTGGCTGTGAAGCAGAGCTGTGTGCCAGCTGATGAGAGGTGAAACCATCCCTGGATTTGCTCAGGTTTGGAGCTGCACTTCTTGGCCTTGGTCTTGCCTGATGTGGGTCTCAGGTGCCCCTGAGCTTCCCATCTCCCCATTCCTGACCCTGACCACCATGCGTAGGCTGATGTCCTAGCCTGGCTTCAGCCCATCACCATCCCCAGATCCCTGCTTGTCCATCCTGGGGCTGGAACCCCTGTTCTGACCCACTTTGCTCAAGGCCTGTAGAATGGGGTCCCACACCAGTCAGGTCCCTGTCCTGTTTGCAGTTCTTCCACACTCACCTCCTGGCTCACCTCTCACAGCTCACTAACAAGTATACTGACCTAGATACAGCAATTTAATTCTTAACATTTTTTTCCTAGAACTCATTTTGCCAAATATTCCTTGGACAATCTGCTTTTATTTCAGACCTGGCAACGTATGGAACAACCTGAGGAAATGAAATTATGTTAAATGTCCTTTTTCCACAACTAATTCACAGCTGGATGTGGCTCCTATATATGTCACCGTCCAAAGTCCTGCCAGATTCATCAGAGCAGGAAGAAACCTGTGAAATTGTAGAAGCTGAGTTCAGTGTGTATAAAATCTAATAATAATGTTTGAGCACCTGAGAAATAGTATTTTAAGTGTAACATTTGTTACCTAGATTTCAGCAAGGCATTCACAATGCACCATTTCTTTTTTTTTCACTATCATCTTTATTAGCAATATATCATGTACATAATATGTATTTATTACAGTTTCTGTGCTGAAATTATCTTTCAGAATGAAAATACAAATGATTTATTGGCACAGAAATATACTAATTACCAACAAAATCCCTGGAAAATTGGGATAACAGAGCTTTGGCAATGAGATGTTAACATCTCTATCTGCATTAAATTTTCAGCCTTGGTGTGTGTCTCTGAATAATAAATATCAGTCAAGGCTTTACTCATGATACATATTGAGAAAGGAAATATTCCTCAAATTAAATAGGTATGCAGTAGAACTTTGGAAAGGAAGAACCTGAGATAAAATAATAAGCTGATTTTACATTTGGACTGTCCTATGATTTTATAACAAATATTCTCTGTTGAAAAGTAGTCATCTGCTTGACAGGTAGAAGTTCTTAAAGAAATATTTTTTACTGTCCCTTGGAAACTGTCTTCTGTAATAATGATTAGGTGTTTAATTCATGAATCAGTTACTTTAAAAATTACTATTGCTATAATATTTACTATTACTAGCTACTGAATACATTAATTAGTATAATTTGGCAGCTTATCTTCCCCCCCCTCCTCTCCTGTTGTACAGTGTACATAATTTTCAGAAACCAGCAAAAATAAGGGCAGATACTTCCCAGGTAGACACAGTGCCTTAGTGCTGTTGTTTTAGTGATCTAAGTTCCCTAATGAACCAAACATCCAAATCGATACAATTAATGTCCACAGAGCAAAGAATACAAATCACTTGTCTGAAAATTATCCCATCAAAGTTCCAAACTTTGGAATTATCTAGTAGGAACTACTGAGCAGAAGAACAAATTGAGTGCTATAGGTGAATCAGCTTGAGATACACTATTTTACAGTGTGAAGTTTAAAGTGTGCTAAGGAGGCATCTGGTCCTTAGCACCATCTTTATACTTTACCCAGTAGCTGCTAAAATATGTAAGAAAACAAAAAATGGAAGATGATTTTGGACTGGGGAAAAGCAACCAGGGCTTCTCTATTTCCAGGTTAATGTCTGAAACGTTTGATCAGAGACAAATTCATTGTCACGTTACAGCTCAGAAATTTTATAGATCTTGCACTTCTCTCAGTTCAGTAACAGAGTTTCAAATTGAGAAGTGAAAGGTAGGTCACGTAAAAAAAGCTTGTAATATCATTCTGTTGGTTAGAGATACTCACCTGTTAGTTTATGGAATAGAAGAGCAAATATCATCTTCTCTCCCTAAGAGGAAAGCAGTAGTTCCACTTCATAGGAAGATCAACCCTACCAGCACTAAGTGTACTGATGAATTCTTGACTTGCAGATCCTGGTGTGGTTTTGGCACTAGCCAGCTGCTTGTGCATGGCCACATTGTTCAACTGGAAAGAGAGGGATGTGCTCAGAAACATGACTTCAAGGTCTGGTAAGTGAAAAGGGACAAACTAAGCACATACAGAACTACAGTACCACATAGACAAAGACCACAGAACTCAGCATATAGGTGCCTATATTTGTCTATGTCTCATTTTAAGAGATTAAACCCATTGTGAAATTCATCTTTAGTTCAGGAAAAATTAACCACTGCTAAGGATTATGCCTATAATGGAAGACATCCCACTCTGTTTCCTTACTTATACAGGAGACAAACTGGATTGCAAAATCACACAGATAATTTGCTTTTACATTAATGAAATCTGTACATGTTTCCAGCTGCTCTTGACATTTTTAAAAAATCATACATAGATATGTTGGCATTGCATTTTGCCACTTTTAAATGGTAAGTAGTCTATGTAGTACATTTTTTTTTAGTTCATATTTTATTGGTTTACTTTAAATCAGGTTATTTTGTCTTTGTTTTGAGAGGAATTTCATTAATTTCAGTTAATATCTCTGGAGTCCACATAACTGACTGAATGATGTCATCATTTTATGTTACTTTAAATCTGCAGGAAGTGGCACTGCTACTTAAAAGTCTTGGCAGTTCTTTCTTGTCCAAAATGATTTCCCTTGTGCTGTTAAGAAAAAAAAAAGAGAAAGAACAGACAGCTGAAGAGGATGCTTAAAAAAAAACACAAAACAACGCAGTTGGGATAGAAAGGTTCAAATGCCTGTTTTTGCTGGTTTTACTGTTGGTTATTTTTTTCACCAGGTTAACCACCTCAGATTACTTTCCTAGGGTAGTTCATTGCATAGCTGTATGACTGCATGTGTCTGCAGTGGGTGGAGAAATAAACACCCAGGAATGAGGGGGTGGTGCAATGAATCTTTGATGGCTGAGCTGGCTTATGTCATATTGAACTGGTTAACAAGTTGCAGTGTAAATTAACTCCATTTAAACATGACAGTCAGGGGCTGTTTCTATACTTACAGAATTCTACAAATTCTATAATTTACACAACAGCAATAAGAAAAGCCAAGAATAGTAGAAGAATGCAGTTAGACAAACATATTTGCCACTAAAATGGTCTCACTGTTGTTTCTGAATGGATTTTGTTCAATAGACATGCATACAGGAGAAGATGGAGAAAATGAAGCTCAGGAGGTATTCTGTTTTCTCAGAATGTCTGTACATTTAATAGAACTCCTTTTTCAAACTTTAGGCTCTAATTTTTTCCAGCAGGATATCTATAGAATTAGTAACTGTCTCTTTTCATGAAGATTTCATTGGTAGTGCCTGCTCTGTGCTTTGGAGACTTTAATGAGTGTGTTTATCATCATAACATCTATCTGAACATTCCTCTGTATCTGACTCATTTTCTTGGCTTTTACATGAACAGTACAGAACATTTCTTTTCAAAAAATATGAAACACAAAGCCATACTCAATTGCAAGATTTTATTGCAAATATAGGTACAACATTATAAGCTTATACTCTTGTTTTACTATGTAGACTATATAAAACCATCAAAGAATGTTCCTCAGAAATGTTTGCTTTTTCTGTGTGCAGGCAAGTAGTCAGAATAATCTGAATACTTTCTCTAATATAATGTGTAGGGCAAGTGAGAGCAGGAAGTATTTGCAAGTGTTTATTTGAATAAGTGAGTAATTTGGATAATATTTGCAACCATTCTTCTTAAATACAGAAAAAAGCCCAAACAGTGCAAGCAATTTATAATCCTTATAATATTTAAGAAAGATTTTTTGTGAATTTCCATGCCATTAGAATTTAATCTAGATGTCTGTGTATCCATCTCTGAACTTTTCCAGAGTCCTTCCTCTGCTTATAAAAATTACAGTCATCTATTACAAGAAAAATGTAATAGATGAAGATCTATTCAAGAAAGATGAGAAACACCTATCAGCAAGTTAAATACTACTCATAAAATGAACTGTTCTACTGAAACCTTTTCCTGCAATTGTGAATTAAAAAATATTAATTAATAAGGACAAAACATTAGATGTGTTTCATTCTTCCTGTTCCAGGTAGAGCTGTATTGAGGTACCAGGAAACAGGAATTGCCTTCTGAGGAGTACATTAACCTCCCTGGGTACTCAAGAAGCTTCAGTGAGTACAGTTTGCATAAATCATTATTTGTGCCTGCTACAGGTATGTATATCTAGTAATTCAAGTAAAGTGAATTTGTAAAGCAGAACAGCTCATGCTGAGGGTCCAATATTCCAAGAATTTGTGCTTAAAGAGTGCAAATATGGGAGTGGAGCTGATCTCTCAGGTCAGCTCACCCAAAAGAAATGTTTTTAAAAGATTTAAACGATTAAAAGATTAGATTTAAAAGTACATCTCTGTCCCAGAATTCTAGTGCACCCAAATAGTAAACATGTGTGTATGTGTCACAGAGCGATCTTGGACTACTGGGCATTGTATTCACTCCTGTGCAATCCATACCCCAAGGCCTCTGCCTGGGGTCATCTGTGCAGTTCTTTGTCCATACTTGGCTTAGCTGTCACCTTCACAGGATGCTAAAACTTAAGGTGGACTAAATCTATCTTTCTATGACTGCTTTCTATGTTTTTCCTTTGACTGCAATTGCAGAAGGAATTGTTTGTGTCTGCTTGGATAGGCATGATTTTTCCTTATCAAATCTTCACATAATGCACTATGTCGTGGTGCATCTTGTCATCAGACCAATGAGAAATGCTACAAACATTCATTCACCAGCAGGAAACACTGCCCACACCATTCATTGAACTCAAAATCCAGTAAGAGAAGATTCTATCACTCAAGGACCCATCACTCACAATAATTCCTGAGTCACACACACTGATTTTTGTCATGGTTAATTCCTTTATTCTAGTTCCTTTTTAAGTGAAAGAGCATGAAATAACCTAAGTATTTAATGTATGTACTATCTTGCTGCAAACCTGAAAAAAACCCCAAACATATGGTTTACTTTTAACCATTTAAACCTGTGCAATTAGCTCAAGACTGGCTATCTAGGCCACAGGGAACTCCCTGCCGACATACTGAAAAAACCAAACACGCATGCATTAAAAAAACCAGACATGCCAAAATTCCTTCCCTGCTCCACCAGCAAGCCACTGCTAAAGTTAGCATTACTTTCCCAGGCTAGTTCATAAGCATCAGGAAGTACAGGGTGTGTCATCACCCTAAATATTTCCATTTTATGGATGTGACATATATTAAGAGTCTTTTAGTTTGGAATGTAAATATGAGTGGAAAGAGACTGGTAGCTGAACTGAGTCATCTAAAAGATCAACAACAGAGCAATAGAACCTGCTGCATGGCCTGCCTTGAGTGTGATGTATTGCCCAGAGAAGGTGAAGGTGGAAGTCTGGTGGAAAGAAAAAAGTGGTAAACAAAGCTATTACCTCATTCTCTTGCCACTCCATCTCTATGTTTGTCATCTTCTACCCTGATTTTCTGTATATTTCAACCTAAGAACAGTATAGATTTTAGAGCATATTTACACACACATTCTGCACAGATGTGAAATTTTATGAGAACGTACTGTTCAGTTAATGGAGTAAAGTGCATTTGATATACCTAAAAAGTATGTACTTTAATTTTAATCTTCCAGTAAATTATTTTTTTTTTTTTCACAAAATCAGTGACAAAGTAAAAAGGTGGGAAAACAGCAAATGGTTATTGATCCCAGTGCATGCAGTGAAATAGCACCTCCTTAAGCTGGTTGCAGCCAAGGTACTTGGCAGAAACATGGAGAGAGGGTAAAAGGGGAGCAATTAAATGTAAAGCACCAGGGAAGAACAGACACAGGATGGCATGACAGCAGGTAATAACAGGGAAGTAGAAGAAAACAATGAAACAAACAATGTGTTTAAAGCATAAAATGAAGGTGAGCAATGATTCACATTCCCTGCTGACAGAAATTGGTGTTTTGTTCAGGTAACTGGTATTTATCAGAGAAAGAAGGACTGGAGAACATGGTGTGAGGGACTGGGTGGGCAGGGAGGATGCTGCCAGGGTCACATGAGGGACCGGGGACCCAGATGGGAGAGCATGAGTTGGTTTCTCTCTTGTGGTGAGTGAGAAATGTTTTACATAGTAGGTTTACATTCTACACAGTGCATAAGCTACAGTGCTAAGATATGTCTATTTTGTAGTTCTATAAATTGATTTAATTTTAAGCATATATGTTAATATTAAAAAGCAGTTCCCCTAGTAAACAAAAACTTCATCTTTCAGTTTACCCTGTAATGAAAAAGTGTAAATCTGATTTTTACATAGGATTAATCAAGTCTGATAACTCAGATCAAAAAGACTTATTGAGTTCTATAACAGACAGATCCCTCCAAATATCTGAGTATAAACATAAAGCTTTTAACAATACAAACATGCAGTTCTCCCTCCTATAATTTTTGTTTTCTCTAAGGAAAGTAGAGATCAAACTTGCTTCTGCAGTCTCTTCCTTCAGTCGTGTTTATCTTGGCATGCTGACAAATGCTGCTATGTGCACAGAAAATAAAAGAGCATTTGGTCTGGGATAAGGAGTAGGTAGGACATCAGGACAGATATTTACCCTCCATCTGTACCATCTTTATATGTCTAACTGTTCAACAGGGTGGAAGGACACAATCCTCTTGATACTAGGCAGGAACTTTTTGCTGCATATTGGCTTATACGACCTTAAATGCTTACTCTAGGTTAAGTGATCTGACATCACCCTGTCCTCTACAGTGTCCATCTACTTTCTGTCCTGCAGGATTGGTAGTGGATTTTTTGCATTTTTTTAAAATCCACAACTGACGTGCCATTCTTGGCCAAAAGCTGCTTCATTGGCCAACTGTGGGACAATCATACAAACAAATCACTGCAGATGGGGAATATAAAAAGGATTCTGAGAAAGACCAAAAGCTTTATTTTTGTATTCTGAAAACAATCACTTAAGACAAAAAAAAAAAAAAAAAAGGTCTTCAGGGAATCCATTTATGGTTTGCTGGTTCTGACAGGGGAACTGCGATGTTGTTTAGGGAGTTCAGGTTCTGATTGCTACAGCTCCTGCCAACTAACAGCTTCTGCAATGGCTCATTCACCAGCTAGAGATAGCCTGAATTTGATGCTGCCATTCTCTGATGCACTTTCACTGTCACCCATGCATCCCTTGTAATGAGGAGGTAGGTGGATTATTCTGCATCTGTTATGATCCCCCTTTTTCTGGGACTTTCACAGCTGTCTCAATCAACTGATTTCTAGCCCTGTGCAGCTTTAGATCTGCAAAATACTGTACAATAAATAAAAACAACTGTTAAGCCGTTTATCAAGTGCTTAGTTAAGATCTGTAACCTCTGAGCATGAAGAAGAAAGACCTATTTGGAAGAAAGACCTGTGGGAAGCCTCATCTGGTGGCTGTGAGTGAGATCCCTGCCCTACAAGCCCTTCTCTCACCTTTGGTTGCATTTGCACCTTCCCTTGCAGACCCACCCACCCTTGCTGCTTCCTGGCACCATACCACTCAGCAGAGTGACCTCCATTCTCCAGTCTCATGTTTGTCAGGTTGCAGAGCTGGAAAACAACAGTACCTCTAGGAGGAGCAAATTGTATTTGGGCCTCAGGAGCATTCCCATGCCCTATATTTTTTTTTTTTTTTGTGAAGTCAGTGTCCCGGAGAGCTGTCCTGTAGCCCAAGGAGTTATAAAACAGTGAAACCCTGTTTACACCCTGTTTATCACGCACGTCTGCTGTTTTCCCACTCATCAGATATTTCCTGTGGAGGTGGGTCAGCTCTGGCCTTGCTCTAGGAACAGATCTCCTGGAAAGAGAGAGATCTCCTGGCAGCATTTATTTCTCTTCATCCAGGTCAGCTGAGCTGATGACTGCCTATAGTCCATGGAGATAACATCTGGCAGTCACTGAGCTTACAATAGGAACCAGACACTCTCTTTCTGACAGTGGGTTTTTCTGTGAGCAAGAAGGCTCCATTTTAAGTCTGTGTTGGATGGTTTGCCCTCAGAGGAGGCTTTTTACAGTGCCAGGATGTTGGTCCTCGTCAAGCAGTGCTGGTCACCTGGTTAATGACCATTTGTGTCCTGGTCATTAATTTGTAATGATAAAAGCCCTCTGTCAACATGTTCCGGCTGTGAGACCAAGAACCTTTCTTCCTCATCAGTCTTCTCAGACAAAAATTTGTACAGCTGCTTTATCTCACACATGCAAATACTGTGTGAAAACATGGTATTATGTTAAAATCTGTCAAAAAACAGTTTCTCAAAGTCCATCTTTTCAGCATCATCATTACAATTGTGTTGGGAAGTATATTACAGGCAATGTGATAATATATTGAGTAATACAGAAATATCAATTTAAACATAAGACTTGTAATGACATAAAGCAATAGGGTCTCATAGATGCACAGAAATGTCTTGAGCCAGATGTAATGTTCTCAGCACTTGTTATGGTTTCTCTTTTGTTTTCTTTCCTCTTTAGTAGAGTCACTGAACTAATTTCCCAGTGAAATGCGAAAGCATTGGAAAAAAAGCTTTGTGCAGAAAGAACCTTTTTTACTTACTACAGTTGGTGGCCTTGCTGTGTTTTGAAATGACACATTTTCAGTCATCTATTTACAAGAAAGGTACTAGCAGAAGTCTCAATATAGTAGTCTTCATCATTATACAGTGATGGAAAAACTCTCAAAAACATTACAATTTTAATCCCCAGAGCTCATCTATGCACAGCAAAGTTAAAATTCTGAAAGCAATCAAAATTCTATGCTGCAAACATATCAAGCAAACATTATGAAGTGGCACTGGCCTTGGCACATGGCCACATTACATTTGTATATTCGACTGCATTATTCAGACTGCACTTCTCAAGTGCTTATGCTCATGCCAGTGACTCCGTGAGTCAAAGTGAATCAGTGTCTATGAGACAACTCTTGTAGTAAATCCAAGCCTTATCATTGTCCTAGCAATAACTCCTCTTTAATCTGGAGGGCCTCCTCACTTGTTTTCTCAACCTGTGCACCAATTTCATTCCTGAATTTTACTTTATTTCCTCACAAAACCTTCTCAGTGATGCTCTGGCCATGATATTTCACTATGTTCTTTCAAGCTTTCTGTTCTTAAGGAAAGATAAGAAATGTTTCCTCCTTCCACCTGATTTACCATTCATTGCAGAGCTCATTTAAATTTTTTTTACTTTACATTTCTGTTTGAGATCACCTTTTAGTCATATATATAAGTAGATGTAATAGTAACTCACTTTTTAATGTATACTGCTATGAATTTGCTAGAATATTGGGAAGTAGACGAGATGTACCATTGAAAGTTTATGGCAAGTCAGGACAGAAAATTTTCCCTTTGTGCAAAGTTATGATTAGATGCAGATACTTTCTGCCTTGCAGAAAGTAGAAAAGCATTGCCTTTTTGCACAGTATTGGAAGATCTTTGGCACTTCTTTCATTGCTGCCTTTTTTGGTTCAATAGATTTTGTGAAGTTTGTTTTTTGTTTTTTGTTTTTTTTTTTGTGAAGATGAAATTTAAATAGAGTTTAGAAAAGCCATCTGTAATTTATAATATTATGTACAGATTTTCTAGTGTTAGCAAAAATAGGTGATAGTAGGGACACATGTATAATGACATAGAAGGTAGAGCACATAATAATACTATTTCAATTAGTATGGCTGCATATTTAGGCATTCTGAAATGACTAATAAATTGATAAATCAGCAAATGCCACACTGCTTTGCAGATGTAAAGCACTGTTCCTCTTTGGTTAGTATTAAAGATGTGCTCCATCCTTTATGTCCAACTACTTAGCTTGGATATTAAGGTACATCTCGAATAACTGAAACTGTATGTAGAGTTGTTCCACCACTGAGGTCTGTCTTAGCTATTCCTTCCTTGGAAGAGGTTGAACTTGATTATGGAGCTTTGGATTTAAAATCCTCTTTTCATAGGGAGTGGCAAGACCTGAGCTTTTATGTAGTATGTATCAGTGGTATCAGGTATGTAGTACTTTTACTCTAAGATGCTGGAAAAAAGCAAACTCAATGGTTTACCGTTGTTCACTGTAGGTATAGATGATCTCCTTCTTAAAAATGAAGACAGAAGTGTTTGTTTTATTTATTACAAGAGTACAAAACCATAGAAGTTTATAAACTTTCTCCATTTTTTGAACTTACCTCATGCTTCTCAGATACAAAATTGTTGTGAGGTGTAGTGTGAATGGTGCATAAGAAGATACACATAACATTTCTGCTTAAAAATCAACAGGATGGCTGAATTCAGAATTCAATGTCCACGCATAACTAAGTGCATGCTACATAGAGGAGTTCACTGCAATTGCAATACAATTGCACAAACACTACTACTGCTACCTTTTATTTTATCATATTCTTATTTATTTTTTGTATTCATATGAAAGCAATGTATGAAAGAGAAAAGTTATATGAACTGTACCTTGTTCTCTGGAATGAAGTGGCATTAACAAAAAAAGGTGAGAATATGGCAGTAAAAGGAATAGTAGGTGAACAAACCAAAACCATCCTCCAGGCCAGTTTGTCAGAGTACCAAATGGTCTCTAGTAGACTATGTTCCATTACTTTGGCATCTGGATAGTCATTTATAATGAGGCAAAACTTTACCAGCTGCTGAATTTTGTGAATGTGTGTGTGCTTGGTTTATCTGTTGTATTTTGCAGAAATCAAACTTCTGGAGAAGTTTGCCACATGCAAAGTAGGTAGGTATAGGAGGTACTGGCCTTCAAAAAAACACCACCAAGAGATAACAGAAGTATGCATTTTGCATACATGATTTGTTATTCACTTGAGAAGCAGGTCTGTGTAATTTCTATCCCTTTATATTAAGTCTGTATTGAAGATAGATGTAAACTGCTGCTGTTCTTTAAACAACTGTGTTAAGACAAAGAAAATACAGCCTACCTTTAAGCAGATACGAAGAAAATCAAATTAAAGAAAATTTGTTATTCTATTTACGTGATTTAGAGAACAAACAGGTGAACAAATTTTGTGAACTGAATTGAAATAGTCTATCTGGGCAGAATAAGAAAAACCTTAGAAAAATAAGCCATATATAATAAATTGTTTCACTCTTGGATTATTTTTAATAGCTAATTGACAAACAGTATTCTAAATAGATTATTTTTTTTTTACTTTAAAAGGGAGCAAAGTTTATATTCCATGAGTTCCTCTCAGAACTCCGTTATTTCTGTCAATACATGGGCTTATGGGATATTCATACAATGATAACAGATAGTACTTCACCATTTTGAAATATAAAGGTCTATTATAGCAGAAAAGATACTGCTGAAGTGTAATATCATATGTAAAGCCATACAAAATTTGGAGCTCAAGTTTTCATGAGCCCACATGGAGCTCCAAATAGTTCACTAATTGTCATTAAACAATTTAAAGGAACTGTTTGTAAGTCAGAAATGTAAAAATATATTTCTTGCTCCTCAGGTTGATAATCTTAAATCCCAAGGCATTAGTTCCTTGCAAATATAGATTTCAATGTTTATTAGGAGTGTGAATGCACCAAGTCTTCCTTCTGTTACCAATGTGCTTGTACCAAAAATCTGAGCTAAAAAAAAAAATTAAAAAAATTCTTTAAAGTAATACAAGCTTAAGCTTTTTTAGAATTTAGCATAATGGACTGAAGGCACCTCAGTGGACAGACCTAGAACACAGAATTTATTTGTCTAGTGTTTTCCTTTTTTTAACTAATGAAATTTCAAAAATATACCACACTTCATGAAAGTCAGGCATGTAAGTGCTCAGGAAGCCCAAGAGGAAAATTCTGAATTTAGGAATTTGAGCTAAGATTGTTATTGCTCTCTCTGAACACAAAGTTTCTCTGAAAATAGCACTGCATATGCAGAAAGTCTTTCAAATGCTATTTGCATTTTACTAGACCTTCTATACCTAATAAAAAATAAGCTCTATTATTTCTTCCTCATAGTGACTTAAGATGGACAGTCAATGTTTTGCCTTCATAAAAGCCTGGAGCAATGGGTGGGGACAGGAGGCAGTTGTTATTAAAACTGAGTGTGATTCTGTCTGTCTGTCTGTCTGTCTGCCTGTGTGCATGGGTGATGACTTTTATTTGGTTTTCATTTTGGTGTTCATCAATTTGGGTTAATAAACATCTGGCACAGACTACACCTCCACACACAGACATAAATGAAAAAAAAGTATAAAAAAGAAGATGAAATTAAAACATTTATATTCAAGAGAAACACTAGTGATTTTTCCTCGTTTTTTCCTGCTTATCAATTCTTATCAAGAATGTATGTATAGCTTTGTTAGCTGTGCCCCAAGCAGGAAGGAAGGCTTTAACTCATTCAGAAGGGGATATGTTATTATGAATAAATTGTTACAAAGTTGTTATAAAAGTTGTTATAAATAAGTTGTTGTGCAGAACCTGGACTCATTTTAAGGGAGCCAAAGTGCCTCTTAATTGAGAATTAGAGGACTGGAGCAAACTGTAAGGAGGAAATCAATGGGAGCTCTCAAGGAATTCCACTTAGTGGATGGTTGCAGATGTTCAAGCAAAGTAATGCTAACTTACATTTTGTTCAGGCAGTGGAGAAGGCATTTGTGGAATGAATCTGTAGTGTAGGACAGCCAAGGGGAAGGAAAGACATTAAGAAATTTGTAATTAAAACATTGGCAAATTTTGTCAAGAAAATTAAAGAGCAATGGTGGCATGTCAGGTTTTAAAGTAAAATTGTAATTAGTTCCGTCACCTGGTTATTTAGCAAATAACTTGGTCATTTAGCAAGTAAGGATGACTTGTGCTGTTTGTCAGCAGGACATCATGTCCCTTTTAAAGCCTTTTTTTTTTTCTATAGTTTATTTGTGGATGAATGTACCTTTTAAAAACAGTGTATCAGGGAATAACTCTGGTACTGAAAAGGCTAACATTAAAATCTATGTAACAAAAGAAAATACTAATATGATTCTAAAGCCAAGATTATGTTTTATGTTAGTTAAATCTGGAGAATGTCTCAATTGGTTCTTGATTCTCTTTCACGTTCTGTGTGTGATACTGTGAACAAAAAGGTTAAACAACAATAGTTTGGCAAATAGGAGTTCAAGTGCATAGATGCTGTGCTTTAACTTAAAAGCCTATCTTGTCCCTTTAAGACTCAAATGTTAGTATGATAATGTTTCTCTTCTAAGTAGCTCAAAGTAAATTATAAGGGCCAACATGCAACAGGCAACCGAAGTATAAGACACAGGCCTTAACTTACACTCATTTCCAATATTTCTTCTCCTTCACTTTATTTGCTCTGTTTCCTGTATAATTCCTTCCCTCTTGGAACAAATTTCTGTTTCCAGGGAATATTTTTGACAAAAATATTGTAAAACATTTTTTGCAAGTTTCTCTTCCAAAATTTTCTTCTTTTGCAATATTTCTTCCAAACCCTCACAATGCCCCAGGTCAGTGAACTGTAGATTTGCTTCTTGTTTGTCTGTTTGTTTGTTTTCCCACTTCTATGTTACTATTCGAATGCTTTTATTTTCCTGGCTAAAAAGCCAAGCATGCACATTACACTGGACTGCCCTGCAAAACATAAATGTTTCCTCAGAAATTACTTGTGCAGAGGATGATCTTCACTTTCAATCCTGATCCCTTTGGTTGTACCTGAACCCTTTGGAAACACATTCACAAAGGAAAGAGAGATGCTAAACTAATTCAGTAAAATGAAGCATTTCATGTATAATTTGGAGTACAGCACCTGAACCTTCACTGCCCTTTGGCCAAGGCTGGTTTGAAGGCTGTGTGTCGTGCTTAGGCAATATTTTTCTCCCTTAAAGGCTTTCATGATCCTGTATACTGTCAAAACCATCTCTTTAGTTTTTTCTGGGCATTGTGTTACCTTCTCCTCTTCAATCCTTTAGAAAATGTATAAATTAAAGGCAGTAGTTTGGAATGTGACTCTTAAGTGTATCTTAGATGTACTAAACCTAGTTTCTCATTCTTCAGTAAGTTGTCCTAAAACTCTGAGAACTAAATGCTGCGGGGAGAGATCTAAACTATGTTCAAGGATTTTTGCACCAAGTGGATTTTAATAATGGTGTCTTAATTTCCCAAACACCTATGATATTGACATATGTGGGCAAAAGTATAGTGTTATATTTCAAAAAACAGCACAAGGAATCCCCAGCTTCACTGTCAACAGATACAGGTAAGTAAACCAGAAAATATTTTTGAGCATGCTAACAAGCTTATTCACTAGGGAGCACAGAGTAGAAGTATTATTTCTAGTTGTAGAGGAAAGTTAGGTGCCATGATCAATCATAATTATTGTATTTAATTGTCAAGTTAAACATAGGACAGGTGGCTTGAGACTGCAAAAATACATATTTACTGTTTATGCAGCAAACCCCTCAATTTAGTCTTTACTTATTGTCAAAATGTATTAGTCTTTTCACTGATAACAATGTTAGGCCTTTAATTGACAGCAGACTACATGTAGGAATACAAAAGACTTGTTGAGTTCAAACTTGACTGTGAAAAATAAGTATTCTTTGTAATGACTACTGGTTTTGGGGGGCTGAGTTAGTCATTCTCCTTTGATGAACATGGGCTTTTGTTTACAAAGGCCTTGGAGATCTATTGAATTATATGGGAATCTAACTAACACCAGAGGCAATGTAGTCACACTACTGAATGAGGTGGGTGCCCTGGTGACAGAGGATACAAAGAAGGCAGAAGTGCTAAACACCTTCTCTGCCTCTGTGTATACTGCTGGAGTATGTCCTCAGGACCCCTGGGACCCCATGGCTACTGAGGAAGTCAGGGTAAAGGAGCTGATGCCTTTGTTGAACAGAGCTGGGTTAAGGATCAGTTAATGAGGCTGGACATCCATAAATCCATGGATCCTGATGGGATGAACCCATGAGTGATGAGGGAACTGGCAGATGTCATCGCTAGGCTGCTCTCCATCATTTTTGATAAGTTTTTGGGAACAGGAGAGGTGCCTGAGGACTGGAGGAAAGCACATGTCACTCCAGTCTTCAAGAAAGGCAAGAAACAGGACCCAGGTAACTACAGACCTGCCAGCCTCACCTCCATCCCTGGAAAGCCTCTTGTCCTTGATGTGCCTGGAGAAAACATCAAGAGGCTTCTCAGGAACAGTCAAAATGGCTTTACTAAGGGGAAGTCTAGCCTGACCAACCTGATAGCCTTCTATGAGGATGTAACTAGGTAGATGGATGATGGCAGAGCAGTGGACATAGTATGTCTTGACTTCAGTAGAGCGTTTGACACCATCTCCCACAGCATTGTTGGAGCTAAACTGAAAAATTGTGGCATGGATAATCAGGTAGTGAGGTGGATTGGGAGCTGGTTGAAGTAGTCAATGGGATGGAGTCTAGTTGGAAGTCTGTTCCTAGAAGGGATGTTGCTAGTAGGTTGAGAGAGGTTCTCCTCCCAAACTACTCTGCCCTGGTGAGGCCGCATCTGGAATATTGTGTCCAGTTTTGGGCCCCTCAGTTCAAGGAGGAACTGCTTGGAAGAGTCCAGCACAGAGCCACAAAGATCATTGAGAGAGTGGAACATCTCCCTTGTGAGGAAAGGCTGAGGGAGCTGGGTCTCTTCAGCTTGGAGGAGAATGAGGGGTGACCTCATCAATGTTTATCAATATGTAAGGGGAGAGTGCCAGGAGGACAGAGTAAAGCTTTTCTCAGGGGTAACTAACAATAGGACAAGGGGCTATAGTTATGAACTGGAGCATAGGTGGCTCCATATAAATATTAGGAAGACTTTTTTCACTGTGAGGGTGACAGGGCACTGGCACAGGCTGCCCAGGGAGGTTGTGGAGTCTCCTTCTCTGGAGACATTTAAGCCCACCTGGACATGTTCCTGTGTGACCTGCTGTAGGTGAGCCTGCTCTGGCAGGGGGGTTGGACTTGATGATCTTTCAAGGTCCCTTCCAACCCCTAACTTTTGGTGATTCTATGATTCTATGAATGCGTCCTAATTATTAGAATAGGTCTGTCCTTGACTGAGTATCCTTGTAATTCTGTGTGCTGCTTTGTGCCAGTCCTGTGCCAGACATACCCAGCAGGGCTTGTGCAGAGGGCTGCAGATGTTCCGCTTGGGGGTCCATGATGTGTGTGTGCCACTCATGAATGGGCTCGACTGGCTCCAACAGCAATGGAAATAGGCCTGAAGCCCATTAGGGATCACCATTTCC
The DNA here is from genome assembly GCA_038090715.1 of Florisuga fusca. Taxonomy (NCBI): domain Eukaryota; kingdom Metazoa; phylum Chordata; class Aves; order Apodiformes; family Trochilidae; genus Florisuga; species Florisuga fusca. The sequence continues at coordinate 30,395,750 of JAAWXA010000005.1, read as the reverse complement.
CTGATCCTGGAATGTTTAAGAAAGAGTTGCAGCCACCATGGGATTGGAATGTATGAGGCAACAGCCAAGAAATGGATGGGCCATTGCTGGGGTCATGGCTGGAGACACACTCTTTCTCCTTCTTTTTCTTTGTCCAGAGTACCCTCTGGAGCATCTAAAGAAATAAAAGCAGAAATTACATTCTTTCACCTCTATTACCTATCTGGGTGTTCACTAGAAAGATCTTAATATTTAAAATACTATTCTACCAATGCTATCAGATAGAAAAAAGACACACAAGACAGATCTAGACAATATTCAACTACCTTCCTGGAGGAAATAAGCCCTTGAATAGTTACTTGGCATGATTACATGTCTTCTTGGCTGAACTTATGTTGCTTTGGCTAGTTCCTAGCACTCATTGAGTTGCCTCAGGCAGGAGCAGTGCATGAAGCTTAATACTCTACAACCCGATTCCCTGATTCTTGTCTGCCTACTAGCTGCATCTACAGAGTTTCATTTTGTATTTCCTCAGTGGTCAGATTTTAACTTCCCAGTCTTCCATTCTTCTGAGAAGGAATATTTCTGAGAGGAAATGCAGTGCTGACAGTGCTGGAGATGAAGTGAAGTCTACAGAGATTCCATTTTGGAGCTGTCTGCACTGATATGGTTTGGGTAGTTACCAGTCCCCATCTCGGCCCTCAGTACCACAAGTCAGTCCTGAGCCTCTCTCTCCCCTCCATCCTCTCCTCTGCTAATAGTCTCAATTTGCAATTAATACTTTAAATTAGCCTGCCAATACTTACTATGCCTTATTTCAAAGTGTCAACAAATGGGCTACAAGAACCATCATTTTTTGATGTCCATGGTTTTTTCAATTGGCTTAAGACAAATAACTCTTTCATTACCATTTGCTTTTCTGTGTTTCTCTTTCCTCTGTTCTCTTCCTCTTTTCTTTCTCCCCATATCTTTCACTGTCAATACTTTATAAACTATGAAGTGTCAGTACTTTTTAAATTAAGAGCAACAATTTTGTTGCAATAAAAATACTTACTGCTTGTCTTTGCGGGTGACTTTGAGAAAACTGGTAGAGAAAGTGGATGTGAAGAGAAACAAAGCTGAGGATGAGGATGAAGTACTGTTAAAAAACACAAAAATGAAAAAAAAAAATAGTCACATTGAAAATCATAGAATCAAAGAATTTTAGAGTTTGGAAGGGACCTTTAAGATCATCCAGTTCCAATCCCCCATCCATGGGCAGGGACACCTCCCATTAGATCAGGTTGCTCAGAGCCCCATCCAGCCTGACCTTAAAAACTTTCAGGGATGGGGCTTCCACCACCTCTCTGGGCAACCTGTTCCAGTGTCTCACCACCCTCATGGTGAAAAACTTCTTCCTAATATCTAATCTAAATTTGAAAATGGGGGTTATTTTTCCCCTTTTCAGTCAGTGGGGACTTCACCACACTTTTGGTGAAGTGGTGCCAGGACTTTTGGAATATAATAGACAGTGGTTTAGCAACCACATCTTCCAGTTGCCTCAGTACCTGCAGGTGTACCCCATTGGGTCCCATGGACTTGTACACTTTCAGGGTCTTCCGATGGTTGTGAACCTGACCTTCACTTACAATTGGCAGTTCTTCCTTCCAACCCTTGCCTTTGTCTTCTGGGACTTCAGGAGTGTGTCTGGAGCCCTTGCCAGTGAAGACTGTCATAAGAAGTCATTGAGAAACTCAGCCTTCTCCCTATCACTTGTCACTAATTCACCTGTTTCCTTTCTGAGGGGGCCCACACCTTCCCTCATCTTCCTTTTGCTTTTAATATGCCTATAGAATTTCTTACTATTCCCCTTGATCTTCCTGGCTCAATTTACTTCTAATGGAACTTTGGCTTTTGTATCCAGGTCTCTTGCTGCTCAGACAGCTTCCTTATATGCCCCCCATTTTGAGGTCCTTTCTTCCATTCCTTGTAGTTTCTTTTTTGTCTGACAGTGTGTCCAGGGGCTCCTTGTTCATCAAAGCAGGTCTCCTAGCATTCTTTACTGCTTTTCTCTTTGTCAATATACTTTGCTCCTGGACTTGGAGAAGGTGATCCTTGAATCCTGCCCAGCTGTCCTGGGCCCCCCCTTCTCTCTAGGGATTTGTCCCACAGTACTTTGGCCAGCAGATCCCTGAAGTGATCACAGTCTGCACACCTAAAGTCCAGGGCTGTAAACTTGGAATACATCTTCCTAGATGCCCCGAGGATCTTAAATTTAATTGCCTCGTTATCACTGCAGGTCAGCTTGTCCCTTAGCCCCACGTTGGTCACCAGCCCTTCCCTATTGTAAGAAAATATTTCTGTCTCTGCTCGTCTCCTTACCTGCACTCTGTTACAAATATACTCTAAGGTACCTAATTAATGAGTAATTTTTTCTGTGACATAGTTCTGGACACAACAGGACTTTCTGGCATAGATATTCATTAGAGTTATATTTAACTGCAGATATTTGTGCCTGTATCTTAATGAACTAGTTACTTAAGAATTCCATAAGTTGCTGTCAGCTGTAGTAGCCTCATAACTTGTCATTACCACAGTTATTAACATACATTCCTACAAGTCTTTCCTTTTGCCAGCAAAAAAATGGCCATTTCTTTACACAACAAAGGACATTTAAATAGAGGAACACTATTGAACTTACTTTTAATTCAGAATGTTTGTATATTACCATGACTGTAGCTTTTTGTCAGATCCATAAAAGGAGGAGGTCTCTTATAGATTAATTCTGCAGATTTGTGCTTTCCAGTATATGCATAAGAAGGAATACTAATCCACTTATTTTATATGTCATCCCTCTAGACACAAACAGAATTGCTAAAAAGAATGATTTTTTCTTATCATCCTGCTAGCAAACCCATATTTTATATAAATATATTATATGAGATACATATTATTATTTGACTAGGTCAAGAGTTAATCTGGCATATAAAGAGGAGACATAAAAACACAGGATTCTGGTTGGAGCTACCATCTAGATCTTAAAATTTGATGTAGACAATTTGTATGTTTTCTCTTTTTATTTTGCAGCTGTTTAGCCTGCAAGATTCATCCAATTATACAGATGAGTTAATGGTCTTGCATAATTTCTGCTGTCAGTCATAAAGGAGTGTTACACAAAGATTAAAATAATAACAAAAATAGTTTTTAATTTCTGTAGTTCTTCTACACCCTTGAAAATGTTCAGGTTTTCCCCTGACCTTCTTAACGTTTTAGCTAGGCTGAGAAAATGTGCAATAAAAGGTTATTTTTATTAGGGGTTATAACTTTTTTTTGCCTTGGATTTATGTATTTGCCAGGAAGATTTTTTAAACAGTGTTGCCAAGGACTGAATTTTATCTGTTTCATAGTCTTTTCACTCATTATAGACAGGATTCTCATTAAGTGCCTGATATTTTTATTCCTGAAGCAACATGGTGTTGTTGGAAGCATATCAATTGATAACAGAACACTTTTAAAATAAATTCAGTATTAAATAAACATCTGTTCGTTAATTTTGTATCTCTCTATTCAGTTTGGAAGCAGATGCTGCTACTGATAATGGTACATACAGGCAAGTTAGATACTAATTGACTGTACAACCAGTGAATCTGGATGCTCCAGAGTAACCTCTGTATTTTTCCCTGAAATAAAACAAAACCTATCTGCACGGAGAACTGAAAAATCTTTTTTGGTTTAATATAATGTAAGATTCAAATCATTAGCTTGTATGTGAACTAGACTGAATCCTCCAAGGATATGGCTTTCCTTGACCCTTTTACTTTCAGGTGTGAACTCTTGTATAAAATGATTTCTGACCAAGAGAATGGAAATACAATAAGTCCAAGTGCAAGGTCCTGCATCTGGGTCAGGCCAACCCCAGGCACAATTAGAAGCTGGGTACAGAGTGGGTTGAGAGTAGCCCTGAAAAGAAGGATTCGGGGGGGGTTGATTGATGAGAAGCTTAACATGAGCTGGCAGTGCTCTCATGTAGCTCAGGAGGACAACCATATCCTGAGTTGCATCTAGTGGCTGAGGCTGTAGGGGTTTGGGGTTTTTTTGCTTGTTGTTTGTGTGTATGGTATGGGACTTAGTGATCTCAGAGGTCCTTTCCAGCCATGTTTTATTGTGTCATTCTGTGATTCTGTGAAGAGGAGAATGGCAAGCAGATTGAGAGAGATGATTCTCCTCTACTCTGCTTCTTGTGAGACCCCACGCTGAATACTGCATCCAGTTCTGGTGTCCCCACCATAAGAAGGACATAGATCTGTTGGAATGAGTTCAGAGGAGGGACAGATAGATGATCCAGGGGCTGGAGAACCTTTTCTATGAGAAGAGGCTGAGGGAGCTGGGATTAAGACTGAAGAAGCAAAGACTCCAAGGGGACTTTATAGCTGCCTTCCAATACCTGAAAGATACCTATAGGAATGCTGGAGAGGGACTTTTCATAAGAGAGTCCAGTGATAGGACAAAGGGAAATGTTTTTAAAATTAAGAATAAGTTTAGACTGGATCTTAGGAAAAAGTTCTTTAGTATGAGGGCTGTGAGACTCTGGAAGAGGTCAGCCATAGAAGTCTTGAATTCTCCCTTTCTGGAGGTGTTCAAGGCCAGGTTGGATGAGGCTTTGACCAACCCTGTCTAGTTGAGAGGCATCCCTGCCCATGGCAGAGAGGTTGGAGTTGATGATCTGTAAGGTCCCTTCCCACCTCAGCCATTCTATGATTCTATGAAATTTCAGAAACACAGGTAGGAAATGGAGTTTGTTGAGATAATACTGAGTGGTCTAGACAAACTGAGAGATGCTGTTAGTCTTTTGCAAAAAGCTTGACTTGAGATGTCTAGACAGAAAAGTTTATACAAATGCCTAAAGTGAACTCAGAAACAATCTATTTTTCTGTGGACACAGGAGTAACTTGAAAGTCATAGGAAGGGTGATTAAAATTAAGGTTTTCTACCTAAGATTTAAGCCTCAGTGGTCCATCACATTGCCAAAAAAATGTGTGGTGTGTCCACTAAGGTTGAATTGAATAGAACAGAATAGAATAGAACAGAACAGAACAACTTTCAGGTGGAAGGGACCTACAATGATCATCTAGTTCAACTACTAGTATGACTTCTGAGAGAAGACTATGAATCAGTAGAAAACTCAGTACAAAATCAGGCTTTCATTTCTATCTCTGGCATAATGGAGACTGACACAAAGATCAACTTCATTTTCTTCTACCCCAGTACAGATTCTGCTGTGCATCTTGTTCCTTTATTAGCCTGCAACAGCAGCTGCTGCCATCAGCTCCACTTCCCAGTTTTTGCCATGGGTAAGAATGTGTTGAGTCTATTGACAAATTAAGTTCCCTACTTCACCTACATCTACAGCCAATATGGAACATATTTTCAATGCCCAAAATTCTGCTTCTGTGCATAAAGCTTAAGACTGGAGTAATCTTAAGAGAGAAGATAAAGCAATTAAATCTTCTCTTATGGAGACTCACTAGCAGCTAACAACCTAAGCTTCTTGGAATAAAATGGATGGTCCTTATATGGATAAGTAATAGCATAAAAGCTTGTAAAATAAGCATAGGAATAAATGTTTATGTTTTACAGCAGAAATTTGCAGTGAACCTGTGTTTTCAGTATATTCAGTTAAGAATTTGGAAATTATATGGGAAATAAGATTTCCTAACAATATGAAGTGTTTAATGTAAGAAAAACCTGTGAAAAAACTGAAAGGGCTGCCTGAGTCTAAAAGCCAGAAGAAAGTTAACGTAGGTGAATGTGAAATAATGTACAGAAAACTCCCACCCCAAAACCCAATTTTAGATATATAGTGGCGTAGCTTAATCAGTGATTCAGGAATACAGTAAATTGGAGTTATAAAAAATAATGTGTGAAAAATTATATGAATTCCATGCCCAGTAGCAGTCAGAAGCAGACAGGATATTCTAAACTATTTTGAAGAGAAATATGATAACAATAGCCCTATTTCTTTATTTAAAATAATGTTGCACTAACATTGCTTCATTTTTGTTTTTTTCTCCTCAAAAAATATTACACCTTCAAAGTGTCCAGGGAGAGGCAGTAAGAACAATCAAAGGTGTGAAGTAGCTTTAAGTGAGAGAAGAACTAGCATTCTTCTGTCTTATAACTATACTCTTCTCAAGGTATTTCCTATGGCTTCTGTTGAGGACAGAATGTTGGGCTATGTGGACCTTTGATGTGGCTGAGTGTGGCAGTGCTCTGGCATCTGTTGTGAGGGAGGAGCATTGCTCCAGGGCAAACCAGCAGAATTAAATCCCACTGACACACAGTATCCACCACTGCTTTCCTGTGAAGAAGTGCTGCTTCTCTTTCATAAGGAAGGTTTGAGAGTGCATAAGGGTGTAAAGGAATCCAGATTAAACACTTCCTCATCCCAAGGAATTCAACCACACGGCTTCCATCTCCAAGGGGATTTCCTCCCTAACAGGCTGGAATTAAACCCATTCTCCAAATAAATATTTAATCTGACTTGTGAGTTGAATTTATGTGTGTCTTTGTTAGCAAGCACAGCAGAACAGGAGCAGATCTGTAGAGTGAAGCAGAAGGAACTCAGTTCATGCTGAGAGATGGCTCTGTCAGATGAGCTGCCATGTGGTAAGGGTGACAGTGAAAGGTTTCACATCACAGCCATAACCCTGATACAAGACCACATGCTAATATGGACGCACTCTGCTGGACTCTAGTTCTCAGCCCTGTGGGGCGAGTCTAGACATTAATAGGGGTATGACAACCATTATGCTCCTTTTCTCAAATACAGTAACTCTTCAGGGTTTCTTTGGGTTTTATTTGTTTGTTCCCACTATAGCAGAATTTGAATGGAAGGAGAGGTGAAGAACTATCTTTAATCAGGTGCCTAAAATGGTCACCAGAGGATGTAAGTGGGTTTAAATGCCTTTGAACTGTGAATGGCACTGATCAGCAGAGGGCTTGAAGTATTGCACTGTTCTCATCAACATCTTAGTGTCTTTTAGAATAAAGGTATAATCCCATCTCTACTGCCATACTGCCAAAGAAGACCTTTTAGGCAATAGTGATTATGTGTTTATGAATTTTAAAGGGTACATAAAGCCCTCTCACCTCCTCATAAAAGAGGGTAGAATTGCAAGACATTTAAATTTCTTCTGTGTTTTCTAATTCCCAGTTCCAATGTCTGTTAATTCTTCCTCTGAGGTTTATAATTTTTCCAAAAAAAATATTTCACCTCTATCTGGCCTAGCACATCTTGGCAGGGCTGGCAGCAGACACATCTGTGGGATCAAGAGCTATTTCAGTTTGCAGCAACCTGAATGTTATAATTTTATTCTTTCTTCACAGATGAATTTTGTATCAAGATCAACAAAAAACCCAGCTTCAACCCAGTGAAAATATAACTCCTTCTTTTAGGATGCTGTTTCTTTGAAATGTTTATAATGGAGGTGCTAAGTCTCTATATACCCTATTACCTTCAGGTACCAGGCAAATATACAGACCTACTACAGACCTGTTACATATACAGACCTATGTGTTGTCTAAGTTGGAAGCCATTTCCTGACAAGGATGGTGAAGGTGAATGCTTTAGTGAAGAACACAAGAAATTGCTCAGTACCTTATGATTTTTGTGTTGTGGGTTTTTGGTTGCTTGTTTGTTTGTTTTGTGGGTTCTTTTTGCTTTCTTGGGTTTTGGTGGGGGTTTTTTTCTTGGTGGTTTTGTATTTTTTTCTAACTCACAGCAGTTTTCAAGGTATTTTTTATGACACAGTTCATGAACTAGCTCCTTTAAAATATCACTTGAGAGCATATCTTTTGGCCTACTTGCTTTGCTGCCAGGAAGCAGAATGTTTAAGGGCAGCTAGAGCATGCCCCATGTTCCTAACTTGTTCACAGGAGTAATGAGAGCTTGGTGCACAACACAATATTCATTCTATTACATGAGAAATGCCTCTATTTCTGAAGGCTTTCCATGGTAAGCAGCCATCTATCCTCTGTTATTACCTAGTTTTCACTTGCTACTAATTTTTCCTTTGGGAAGTGAAGCTGTCTGGCTGAAAAAATAATGCAATCCTCTCAGTTTTGATTTCAGTGGAGAAATGAACTAGCTAAATTTTTTTACCATTAATACGTGCTTGAAATAACTCAAAGAATTTGCTTTGCATTCTCCTTTAATAATAGCTTTGTGTGACCTGTAGTTGAAAACACTTGTCTTTCAGGTTTCTTCTTAATTGCAGCATTAGCTTTTTCCTCACAGTTTAACTTCATGAAACTGGGACAATCTAATCCTGAGTGCCTTGAAATAGATATAGATTGGGGGGGAAAAAGGCTGGAGTGCAGCCCTGCAGAAAGAAATCTGAGTGGTAGGTTCAATATGAGCTTATAATATGCCCTGGAAGACAAAAGGACCAACTGTATCCTGGGTTGTATTAAGCACTGTATAGCTAACTGGTCAAAAGGAGTGTTTATCCCACTTTTCTGCAGCCTTGGTGTGACATCACCTGAAGGACTCTGTGCAGTTTTGGTGTCCCCAATATAAGCAGGATATAAAAATAGAATTTGTCCAAAGGTGGGCAACAATGATGGTGCAAGGAGTAGAGGGCATGACTTGAAAGAAATGGGTAAGGATTCTGTGTTTATTCACTTAGAAGAGATTCAGGGGGGACCTCATGGTTGCCTGCAACTTCCTAATGTGGGAGGCAGAGGTGGAGGTGCTTGTGTCTTCTGTCCAACAACCTGGTGCTAGGACACTAGGGAATGGCTTAAAGCTTCATTGGGCAAGTTCAGGCTGGATATTAGAAAAAGGTTTTTTACTGAGAGAATGGTTGAGCACTGGAACACTCTCCTCAGGGAAGTGGTGATGGCCCCAAGCCTGTCAGTGTTCAAGAAGCAATTGGTCAGTGCCCTCAGACATATGGTTTAACTTCTGGGTTGCCCTGTGTAGAGCCAGGAGTTGGACTCAGTGATCCCTGTGGGTTCTTCCAGCTCAGGAGGATGTTATGTAGTTCTGTGATTCTAACAGATTGGTAAACCTAGCCTTTAGACCCTTCAAAAGGGGCTTACGTTTATTCTCAGTATTATTTTACACTTTTCCTTCACTATATTGTTAAAATAAAATTCTATTTTAATAAAGCCTTAATTAGCTACCAGTTTTTAGTCTTTCTAAAAATGACAACAGTACTCAGGAAAATGTTAAATCCTAAACATGTTTAAGTTGTGTTTAAGTACAAGATATATTTCACCTTTCAAGAAAGAAATTCAGTGAAATACAACATAGTCTGAAGATACCTTAACAAATATTTACAGCCTTTTGTCTAAATAGGTATTTCTTTGTCTCTGTATAGTACAGCTAGTGATTTCTGAAAACTATTCTGTACAGTCTGAGGAAATATGAAAATATCTTTTTAAGAGTATGATGCCCTTATATGAAAAGTAACAGCAACATCAGGGACAAGTAGAAACAAGTAATTTATACTAATTACTGAGTTATTCCCTGATTTACAGAAACTGATAAGTAAATGTATACAGAAAAACCTCTAAAAATGCAAATCATAGCAAAGCATCACAAAATGTGTTTTTCCAACTTTATATTTACTTATAAGGAATACTTCTTTGTTTATGAAAGTTTATAGCATTTCTACATAAACTTAGTTTGCAGAAGTTTATGCTAGCAATGAACATACAGCTTAAACACTATGAAGAACAAACTGTCTGAATAGAGAAATATGGCTAATACTGAGGGGGAAAAAAAAAAGTTTATTGTATTTGAAAAAAAAGGAAGACCACTCAGGACGACTAGGAAGATGTTGTGAGGTTATGTAGGGAGGCCAAAGTCCAACTAGAACTCAATCTGGCTTCATCTGTTAAAGAAAACCAGAATTGTTTCTACAAATATATTAACAACAAAAGGAGGACCAGGGAGAATATCTGTCCTTTATTGGATGCAGGAGGAACCATAGTGATCAAGGATGAGGAAAAAGCTGTGTTAGTTAATACCTTCTTTGCTTCAAGCTTCAATAGTAGGAGCATTTGTTCCCTGGGTCCCAGTCTCCTGAGCAGGAGGGCAGGGGTGGGGATCAGACTGAACCCCCTATAATCCAAGATGAGGGGGTTAGTGACCTGCTGCACCATTTAGATGTACATAAGTCTGTAGGGCCAGATGGGATACACCCAGTGGTATTGAGAGAGCTGGTGGAAGTGCTCACTAAGCTACTTTTCATCATTTATCTACAGTCCTGGCTAAAGCGGGAGGTCCTATTTGACTGGAGCTTGGAAAATGTGAACCCTTTCTACAAGAAGAGCTTGAAGGAGGATCCTGGGAACCACAGGCTTGTCAGTCTGACATCAGTGTCAGAGAAGGCTATGGAGCAGGTCATCTTCAGTACCAGTATGCAAAGCATGCAGGACAACCAGGTGATCAGGCCCAGTTATCTTGGGTTCATGAAGGGCAGGTCTTACTTGACAAACCTTAACTTTCTACAAAAAACTGATCCATTCAGTGGATGAGGTAAAGACTGTAGATTTTTTTTTTTACCTGGACTTTCATAAAGACTTTAACACTGTTTCCCACACCATTCTTGTGGAGAAACTGTCTACCAATGCTTAGATTGGTGTACTCTTTTCTGGGTTAAAACTGGCCGGATGCGAAAGCCCAAAAAGTTGTGGTTGAATGGAGTTAAATCCAACTGGCACTTGGTGACAAGTCATATATCCCAGAGCTCAGTATTTGGGACAGTTCTGTGTAATACCTTTCTCAGTGATCTCCTCAATACGTTTGCAGATGATACCAAACTAAGCAGGAGTGTTGATCCATATGAGGGTAGGAAGGCTCTACAGGGGAACCTGGACAGGCTAAATCAAGGAACTGAGGCCAGAATTAGGACATTCAACGGGTCAAGTGCCAGGTCACAACATTTGGGTCACAACAATCCCATGCAATGTTACAGTCTTGGGGAAGAGTGTCTGGGAAGATTCCCAGAGGAAAAGGACGTGGGAGCATTGGTCAACAGGAAGCTGAATATGAGCCAGAAGTGTTCTCAGGTGGTGAAGGAGGCCAAGAGCATCCTGTCTTGATTCAGAAATAATGTGGCCATCAGGAATAGGGAAGTGATTGTCCCTCTCTACTTGGCAATTGTGTGGCCACCTGTTTTCAGTTTTGGGTCCCCCACTACAAGAAAGACATTGAGGGGCTGGAGAGAGTCCAGAGAAGGGCAACCAAGATGGTGAAGGGTCTGGAGACTAAGTCTTATGAGGAGAGTCTGAGGGAACTGGAGTTGTTTAGTCTGAAAAAAGGAGGTTGAGGGGAGACCTTATCACTTTCTGAAGCTACATGAAAGGACGTTGTTGAGAGGTGGGATTGGGACTTGTCTCCCTAGTAACAAGTGATAGGACAACAGGAAATGACTTCAAGTTGTGTCAGGGGAAGTTTTGATTGGATATTAAAAGAAACTTCTTCACTGAAAGGGTAATCAAACACTGGAACAGGGTGACCAAGGAGGTGGACGTGTTTAAAAGATTTGTCAGTGTGGTACTTAGGAATGTGGATTAGCACTGGATTCAGTAGAGTCACAGAACAATTCTGTGATTCTATGATCCAGTGATTCTGTAAAGCAATTCAAGTTTGGAATATAAAAATCTGTATAAAAGTTAAGATAAATATTTTCTACTTTATAGCATATTTTGGAAATTGCATTTTAACACATTTTAGTAAGAACTTTTAACTCTGTCCTATTTTTAAAAGCATTTATAAAACATCTCTCTTTGGAAAAAGACTGAGGAATTACAATTTTATTATACGTACAGCTGTACTTACAGATCTTTAAAATTTGCGTAGTTCCACTGAAGTCTCTGTAACACCAAGCAATGAAGAAGCTGGGTCTACTTTAGACCCTAAGATGGGTCTATTTAGTCTCTAAGAAAGGACTACTTTAAGTCCCTTAAAAGTAGTCTATAATTAATGAAAATAACCTCAACTAGATTAATGAAAATTAGCTCCTATTCCATTTCAAAACATATCTGCTTGTTTAATAAATTATAAGAAATTGTGAATCCTAAAAGTCCAGTGAAAGACAAATGCTGAGATATGTTAATAGCTAATGGATAAAGCTAGCATTTACATTACAAATCAGCATATGAAGTCCTTTGAAGTCAGTAGATTAAATCTTTGTACTGCTGAAGTCAAGCTATGATCACAAAGAAAATATATTTAGGTGGAAGATTTTTAATTAGATGTGAAAGGACAGAGAAAGAGAGAATTGACAGGTAAATTCTTTCTAAAACTTGCTTTAATTTAGGCAGTTGGTCATGTACCTTTGTTTGTGTCCCAATGTTCTTTTAAGTCTCCAAAGGAAAAAAATGGCTTTATTGTATGTAATTCATTCTTGCTTCGCTAAATCTGGATATAATTTTTCTGCTATAGACATACTTGTTAAGCTCTGGAGAGGCTATTTTCTTTGTTTTCAGTTTTTCCCTCCACACTGGGATGGTTGGACTAGGACTGGGGAAAACAAAAACCCTGCTACCTTTGTGTGTCAGCTCTTTCTTCTTTCTCACTCTTGTTAATACTTTATCATGCTTCTGAAGATGAGATATCATTGCAAGCATTGTGATTTTACCATTCTAGACAGTTTGTTTACTCCCACAGGGTATTTAAAAACTTATCTCTTTAAAGATCTTTCTTTCTCTAACATCAGGCAAAGACACAATAAAAACACTGAATGACTGAGTCCTTGGTTTCAAGTAAGTGTCTCAGGAAAGGCAGAATTTTATCTGTTAATTTTAACTTGATTTATCTTCATTGCTTATCTAGTTATTTAACTGCTACATTCACATTTAATGTAATTTTGTTTTTCTCAAGAATCGTTATCTTTTGCCACAGTAGTATGCTGGTACTTCAGCACTTCCTCACTGCAAAAGATAGATATGCTGCTTACTTTCAAGAGCAGGGTTTGCTTGAATAGTCAGATAAACTTGCATATAACAGAGAATTCCAGGCACAACAAATACCTTAAAAATTTTCCATTACCACTTAGCATCAATGAAGTTACTGTGAAAGTAAGGTCGATGTTTTATCTCTCTTCTCATAGTTTTATTTCCATATTATTTGGATTTATATTAAGCAGAGTTTTTATAGTAAAAATGTGACCTGTAACCTACCAGTTTTCCAGCAATGCCTTTTTTTGAAAATCCCTTCCACATAAGTCATTCTAATTCAGAGGGAGGAGGTTTCTAGAAGGCCTAAAAATACACCTCACTTTTGTAATCACTTTCAATTCAATCAAGTTAGGTTTTCCCACAAAAGAGAACAGCAAGGATTTTAACCTGCTGCTCATTTGGAGAAAATAAAATAAAATAAAATAAAATAAAATAAAATAAAATAAAAAAATAAGATTTTTTCAGACCTTTTTTTAGGAAAGGTTAATGGTTTTACAGACTCTTGCAGAGGAACAAATGTTTTCTCATTTTCAGTGATGCTACTCTCCCTGACACAGCTTCATATCAATGGTTGCAGTAACATACAATTGCTTTAGATAAAAGAGCTTCTTAGAGGATGTTATTCAAGTGTTGCCTCTCTTTCCATTATATTCAAGTGTAGATATTGTGATTATATATCAAGGAATTTAATACATAGGAGTTTAGTATTTCTCTAGAGGGCTTTAGAGTTTTACTTTTGTAGAGTGTGACTAGAAAACAGTGAAGAAAAATCAGTTTTCAGCTTACTATGAAATCCCTGCTATAGAGTCCTAACTAATTATTTTGGAATGCTGTAGTTTAAATTCTCATGGTATCAGTTTTCAAAGACCATTATAGTTATTTATAGCTAGGTAAGTATACATTTAGAAAAAATTAATATGCTAAATCCACACTTTAATTGTATTGGTTTTTTTATATCTGTGGGAAAAATAAAATAAAAAGGTTCCACCTGAATGATGCTCCGTGTCATAACACATTTATATATATATATATAAAATAATGCTTATATATATAAGTATTTATACACATTTATAAACATTTTATAAACATTTATAAACATTTTATTCCATCTGAAGAAAAGCAGCTTTATTATGTCTCCCATACAATGTGAGTGGCATTTGAAGATTAGAACAGCTTCATATGTTATAAATTTGAGTGTTTTCTTCCCTCCCTGTTTATATTCTCTACTACTTATATGCAAAGGAAAAAAAACAGGTCAAAAAAGAAAAAGAGACATTTTCGATTATCTAGTCCAAACTCATCTAACATCAAAATTAAATTAGGATGCTCAAGGCCATAGCTAAACAATAAGTGATTACAAGGTTATGTTTCTTTAATGCTTCTATGTGCTAAATAAAACCTTAAAACTTACTATGAACTTTGAAAAAAAAAATCAGTATCCTGAAACAAACAATAGATCACGTAACAAAGCCTGTAAGAATTCACCAATCTAGGCCAAATTTAGTTAACTCATTCTAAAGTATGCTAGGCTTGTATCTTATTTATTTCCCCATAGCCAAAAATCACTGTGTAAAGTTGGTTAAAAGAAGGCAGGTGTGCCAGTGCAAATCTAAATAGTAGAATATTCTTTAAAAAAAGAATAAAAATAGAGGAGAGACTACATCAAATACACAATCAAAGTTCAGTGCCAGGTCCTGCATGTGTTTCAGAGTAATCTCAAGCAAAGAACAGAGGCTGAGCAGAGAATGGACTGAGAACAGCTCTCAGGAAAAGGACCTGGGGATGTTAGTTGATGAGAAGCTCAACATGAGCCAGCAATGAGTGCTTGCAGCCCAGGAAACCGACTGTATCCTGGACTGCATCAAAACAAGCCCGGTCTGAAGGCTCAGGGTGGTAATTTTCCCCATCAGCTCTCATGAGACCCCAGCTGGAGTCATGTGTCCATTTCTGGAGCTCCCACCACAGGAGGGACAGGGAGGTCTTGGAGGGAGTCCAGAGGAGGGCCACAAAGATGATCAGAGGGCTGGAGCACCTCTCCTGTGAAGACAGGCTGAGAGAGTCTGGGTTATTGAGCCTGGAGAAGAGAAGGCTCTGGGGAGATCTTCTAGTGGCCTTCCAGTTCTGAAGGGGACCTGGAGGAAAGATGGGGGTGGGACTTTTTGTAAGGGCATCTTAGTGATAGAACAAGGAGTAATGGCTTTAAACTGGAAGGAGTAAATTTAGGTTAGACATAAGGAAGAAATCTGTGACTGTGGGGATAGTGAGACTCCGGGACAGGTTGCCCAGGGAGGATGTGAAGGCCCCAGAATTGAGAGTGTTCAGGGCCAGGTTGGACAGGGCTTTGAGCAATCTGGTCTAGCAGGGCATGTCCCTGCCCATGGGAATTTGGAACTAGATGATTGTTAAAGTCCCTTCCAAAGTAAACCATTCCAAGGTTTAATCAAGTCTTCCTCTCCACCAATAAAGGCTTTTCATTTTTTTCAAGTGATTTTCACAGTCATCTACATGAAGAGATACCCACAGAATGTTACTTTTTGCATCAAATAGTCTCTTGATCAGCTCCAACCACAAAAGAGGCATCTACTTTTGTGTCTGGAATAAAAAAAAATATTTTCATGCCATCAAGCTTTTCTGCTAGTATACTAATAGGACTTCTTAGATGTTTTCTCCCACTTCCTGGAACATATGCTAAATCATATATGGTATCCATTTTAGGGGGAAAAATGCTTTCTCTGATCTTGTTTATCCTTTGAAATTTTAAATGGTTCTTCAAAATCATATGATTCCTGCTTGGTTGTAAAGATCAGTAAAATTTAAAGAGTTGCCTTGCAAAGATTACAGAGTTTGTCTGGATGGCTGTACCACACCCTGTTTTCATTTTCTTCAGCATAATTAACAGGAAATAGGGGTGCAGCTCCATTTAGTTTACAGAACTATGAGACAAAATATTTTAAATTGGAAGACACTCATCTACTATTCAAAGCATTTGGAAATCTAAATCTGGTTTTAAATTTAATTTTTGTCTTTTTGGCAACCTACAAAGTGAACTATCCACTTCTTTAGCATGAGAATTCAGGGATCGTACAAGGTATTCAAAGTTGAATCATTGCATAAACAATACCCAGTTTTGCTTTTTCAAGGATAATATGTATAAAGATATTTTACTTGGAATAAGGCTTAATTAACTTATGAGTGAAACAAAACATGGAAGAACAAAGTAAGACAAAAAAAATACTTTTCTTTGAGGTGACAATACTATGTTATAACATTTTTTGTTATCTGAAAAAAATATGATATTGTTAAGGAGAGATGGCACAAGATCTTTCTTTTAGAAAGTCATTCTATGTCTATGAGGAAAGTAAATGTGATTTTTAATATTATGACTTAGCTGAAAAGGACAATTCTGTGCGTCACACATGAACTTCTTTTTACAGAAGTTGGATTTAAATCGTTACAGTAACATAAATGTGGTCATTCTGAAGATAGTGCCCAGAAACAGTTACTTTAATGGATAACACCAGCACTGGTTTGTCCTTATCCAGGGTCACAGATCGGTCCAAGATTTTCAAGTCCACGATACTGATTTTGTGATTATTTGTATTTATGTGTCTTAATTCACTTTAGTAGTCACACTGAATTAATGGAGCCCTCTATGAACAAGGCCACTACATGTACTATGTATATGTACTATTTTTTTCTTATTTGCTTTACATTTACTGTTGTTGTCAATTTGTGGTCAATATTAAACTTTCTAATCCATCCTAGATTCAGAAGACTGAATATGATTTCTTAGCTTATGTATTCCTTGCAAGGATTTAAACTCTGAACAAGGAGAAGAATCAGTATGGACTTGACTGGAAAAATGTGAACTTCAGGAATGCAACCCTGCAGATTCCACTAACTTACCTGGATTCCGTCCAAGATCTTGTAAGTTCCCACGTGGTGAGTTTGGATGATAAAAGGACGGCCTATTTGAGGTCCCAGTTCAGTGTCCCAAACAGGTTAGAAATACCTGAATTATATTCAAGTGGCAGAATAACTTTATGAAAAGTTATTTCAATATATTTTGTAATTATAGATGCATATTTATGACAGGAAAATTTCAATTCTTCCGCATTTGCAGAACCCAATTATTTTATTGTATATAAATAGAGATTATGCATGCCATGGGGAGCATGAATACCTCATTTTCAAGAGGATCTGACATGTTATAACAAATCTTATCTTACCTAAAGTCTTATTATCTAAAGACCATCATATTACTTATGATAATTTTTTAGAAATTTTTCTTTGCTTTTGCTTTTTTTTTTTTCATATTTGTATATTATCTTGTAAAAACAACACTATTAGAAAAAGTGATAAAATATTTTGGATGTGACAGGTATCGTGGGTAATCTTAAGCTTGTGTGAGACATTTGAATTGTCCAGTAAACACAAGATATATCCCATATTATTCTGATTTTCAGAAAAATTTGAAAATTGCAGGAACATTCTTTCCCTTCCAGCAGGAGACAGGCACATTGAATATTTATTTATTGACATGTATTGGTACTTATTTATTTATTGAAATGTATTGACAATAAAGTCTCTGCAACTGAACTAACTACTAACCACAGCTTTAAGGACACACATGCAGGTACAATTGCTGAATTTTCTTCACAAATTCACTTTTAGCATCTACTTAGGGATGTGTTTAGCTGAAGCATGAAATAAGTTCCTATTCTGATATCAAAAGTAAGTTTGTTCTTAAGTATGTAGGAAAAGTAATGAAAATACTGAAAGAATTAACTCACATGAATATTCCTCAAGATAGCAGAGGAATTACGTCATGAGTAAGGTTATTTACAAGTGCCTGATATTCACAGTTGGAAAAGACCTCTAAGATCAGGGCATCCAACCAGGATGAAAAAAAAAAAAATTCTGTCACCATGACCTCTAGAACATGTCATGAAGTGCCTCATCTACACAGTTTTTATGTACCTCCAGGGATGATGACTCCATCATTCCCAACCTGGGCAGCCCATTCCAGCACCTGACTACCCTCTCCATTAAGAAATTCTTCCTAGTTTCTCATCTAAACCTTCCCTGGTGCAACTTCAGGCCATTTCCTCTACTCCTATCATTAAATCACTTGAGAGCAGAGGCCAGCACCCACCTCCCTACAACCTCTTTTTAGGTAGTTCTAGAGAGCAATCACGTCTCCTCCCAGTCTCCTCCAAACTAAACATTCCTAATTCCCCCGGCTTCTCCTCACGGGGCTTGTTCTCCAGACCCTTCACCAGTCTGGTTGCCCTTCTCTGAGCTTTTCCCAGCAGCTCCATGTCTTGTAGTGAGGGGCCCAGAACTGAACACAGTACTCAAGGTGAGGCTTGCTGAATAAGGGGCACAGTCACTCCCTTTCTCCTACTGGTAACACTGTTCTTGGTACCAGCCAGGATGCTGTTGGCCTTCTTGGCCACCTGGGCACACTGTTGGCTTTGTTTGACTTTGTTGGAGATCAAAGACCAAATATTGGGCTCTGTTGTTTGTATCACTTACTCTTATAAATAGGAGAGAAAATACTTTAAAAAATAAAACGGATGTTTAAATTATTAAAAAAAAAATATACAGGCACTCAAAGGCATTTATTTTCACAGAATCTATTTTTACTTCATTAAAGCATCCTTCAAAAAATAGATAATACCTTCCCAGTGCCTTTTATATTTTTTGTACTATTCCTTATACAGTAATATTCTGACCACAAAAAAAGATAATTTTTCAAAAATGTGGTTAGTTGACACAAGGTTAAGTGTCACATAAATTAATATAATGTAATATAATATAATATAATAATTATATATATGTTGATTATATTAATTATAATATATTAATCAATATTAATCACAATATAAGTACACTATATTATTAATATAATATAATATAATAAGATTAATATATTAACATATGTTAACATAAGATAATATAGTAGTAATATTACAAACCAATAACATGGGGCTGATTGAATTCTGTTTTCACTTAGGTATTCAAGCAATGTATTTAAAATATACTCTTTGCTTCTAAATAACATTATTAGGAAGATGGTTTATTTTGGTTCTCAGATTCCTCAGAGAAAGACATCATTTTCATAAGACATACAGCTTTATTTGCATTTTGTAATTGCATTGGTATTTCTTTTCCTAAAGGACTACACAGAATCTTACTTGGTGTGTATAGTATACTATCTGTAGTACTTAGCTGGTACAAATAGTACTAATAAGTGTATAAAATATATGATAAGAAGAATTATATTTAGGCAATAGACTGATTGAGTGATATTTTCCAGAAAATCTGGATGAAAATTGTCAAATGTTGGTCTCAGACTCACTTCACTTAATCAATTCTGAGCATTTATGAAGGCACCTTATTTAGTGAACTTACACTGTTTTCAAACCAACAGGAAATCTTGAAACAGAGCATGAAATTCTGATTATTCTTCTCCTATTTTCCCTGTCATTAAAGGTTTTGTTTGTTTGTTTGTGGGTTTTTTGTTTGTTTGATTTTTTGGTTTTGGTTTCGATTTGTTGTTGGTTTTGGTTTGTTTTGGTTTTTTTGTTTTGTTTAGTTTAGTTTAATGAATTTAAGCACCAAAAGGCACAATTTTTTAGGAGCTATCTTACCTTAAAACTTTAATGAATTAAACTAGCATATTTTTTGTGGTTCTTTTTTTTTTTCAAAAGTTGCTTATCATTGCAAGCTTTTCATCTACTAAATAAATCAGATCTGTTCTGCTTTTATAATAGTACATTATCAATACCACACAATGCCTCTGGAATTTGCCATCTTGCAAATTGGTTCAGAAATACCTGTGGTGTTTCTTAGTAAAACTGTTGTCAGTAAAAGAGTAGCAGTGATGACATTTAGCTATTTATAAAACCCACTGCCTTTCAATAAGATGAGATTATAGTCAAAAGAAACCTCCGTGTATTAAACACAGCATGCAGCTGATCAGTTATGTGCTAAAATGTCCCATCATTTAATAAAATACATTCTGTTAGAATGTTTTGTGTTGCAAATACATGACTAGCTGCCAAAACATTTCATTAGCTAAATGAACCATGATACAAAGTAGATGGCCTGTGTGTATTGGTAATCTTCTACGTAGTCTGAAATGAGACATGATACTGAATCACCAGGTAGCTAGGTGACTTTTCCTTTTCACTTTTAATAATTTTGAAAGTTGTTGGAAAATACAGTACACTTGGTAATATCTAGGTTACGTTCAGCATGCAGAACATCAATTAGGGCTCCACTTACATTGCAGAGGGGTGGGATGAGGATGGGGTACTCTATCAACTCTGCTTAGGCCATTTACTTTCCTGCTCTGGAGGCTGCACAGAGAAACAGATCAACTCAAAACCTGTGAAGCATGAAGATGAAGCAATTTGGCCCTTAGTAGATGCAGTGGGTAGGCTGCCTCATCAGATCATCTAAGCACAGCCTATTTTATTCTTTAAAAATATGTGAAAGCCTAAGGCTGAGCAGGAACAGGGTACAGGAACCAACTGAAGTCACAGTCAGAGCTGCACTATTAACCCTAGAGAAAGAATCAATATGAAAATAGTCACCATTTCACAGCAAAGATGACAGTGCATCTACATACCTGTATACATTGGGATTTAGATAATAATTTAATACCTTAATCTATGGAAGTTCAAACATTTGCTTGTCTTCTGATGTCAGTGTCAGAGTATAGTTCATTGATATACCTCGTTCCGATTTGTAAGACACCACTGCAGTCTGTTTTCTTCAGTAAAGTGTTCTATTACCTTCATAAAAAGTGTATATAGGTAAAACTAAAATACCAGAAAATAGTTTACTTCCCTCCCCTGACTGATGGAACACTCACAGTTTTAAGAGATGCTTAACATGAAAATTTTTTTAATAAAGTTTATGATTTGATGTTGATTGAATTTCTAACTAATATAACAGGAATCATTCCCAGGTTCATGTCTGTTTCTTATGTGACCATTTTTATTGCTTTTAAGTCTATGTGAGTCATTTAAAGTCTGCATTTGATTTTTTTAATACTATAGGTATCTGCTTTAAGTCCCTTACAGCTTTGTTGAAGTTCAATCAATTTAAGCAGATATTTTCAAGAAGAGATTTCTGATATATGCAGAAAGTTTCGAGTAGTTCAAAATTTAAAAAAATTACGTTTCTTGTAACCAAGTTAGGGAAAATATGTTCTTGTATCCCTGTTTGAAAAAATTGGTTAAATTATATACTGAAATTTATTTATGTATTTTTAAAGTTAAAATTAAACCTCTTTTTAATAGTATGGATTAGGCTTGTGTGGCTGGGCTTTGGTGGCAGGTGAGGGGCCACAGGGGTTGTGTGAAGCTGCTCTAAGGTCCCTCAGCTCCAAAACTCAACCCACCTCTGACCGAGACTGAGCCCATCAGCCATAAGATAACTCCTCTGCAATAGCATATTCAAGAAAGGGAAAAGGAAACCACAAAAATACCTGCAGGATAACAAGATCAGTGAGGGAGGACGGGGAAGAAGAGTCCTGAGCAGAGTTTCCCCTGCAGCCTGTGGTAAAAGAGCAGTCACCTCGTCAGGGAGGGAGGAGGTAGAGAAGTCAGGAGTAAAATAGTTTGGGCCCAGGGAAGAAGGGAGCTGTGGGAGAAGGGATTTTTAAGATCTGGTTTTGTTTCTCATTGTCCTGCTCTGATTTGATTGGTGACAAATTAAATTGTTAACTCTGTTTTGCTGGGATCATTGGTGAGTGATCTCTCCCTGTTCCTGTCTCAACATGAGTTCTTGTTACATCTCCTCCTCCCCATCCCAACCAGCAGTACTGAGCAAGCAGCTGTGTTCTGTGTTGCTGGGTGAGCTTAAGAATCAACACAGCAGTATTGTGATTTACCCAGCTACACTCACATTATAAAAGGTACAAAAATTATTTGTTGCCCACAGAGAAGTTTTTTATATCATAGCTAAATGACAATACAATTTTGTAAATTTTGTTAGGACTGTAGAAGACACGCATGCTATTTCCAGGACTTTCTCTTCCTGCCTTTTTCTTCCAGTTGTTCCTCTGAGTTGTTTTATCCAAGTTTGGGGGTAAAAAAGCTGAAAATGAAAATTTATTGTAATATCTGCTGCTGCTAGGTAGTAAGCACAGAGAATAGAGACAGAGTATGATGGGAGAGGTGGGAAAGGAACAATGGACAGATTTGGAAGGAATAAAAGGAAAAAGTCAAAGAGTTGAGAAGTAAGAGAGGGTAAACAGTGGACTGTTGACACGGAAGTCATACTGCACATGACCAATATGATCAAGCAAATGCCACTTTATTGCCTAGATAGCTCTGTTTACGTATACTTTCTGGGTCTTGCTCATGCACAAGCCATTTGTTGATTGGTTGGTATGTGCTGTCCACGCGCCTAAAGCAATAATTTGATTGGATAAGGTCTTCTGATCACGCGAAGGTTCTCTCTGCCAATATTCTATCTTACATCCTGCTTTCAGTCACCTAAGCCCAACTTTATTCTGCTTTTTGTGCTTGCTTCATCAGACTTGTAACAATTTTGTTTCTTCACAACATCCTTGAGCTCTGCTGTGCTTGCAGCGGCCTTGAGGTTTGCTACTTGCACAGGCCTCTGACTCACAGATTAATAGTTCCATTGTTTCTGGATTGTTCATTGTGTCCATTGCTTTCTAAATATCCCACAAATCCCTCTTTTTGTTTTTGAACAATACAGACTTTAGCAATTGCATTCTGTACCATTTTACATGTACAACTGAATATACAAGGGATAACTAGTAACAAGACTAACAATACTAACAAGACAATTCCCAACTTTTTAAACAAATCTCTTACCCATCCCACAATTCCCCAATTAGAAAACATACTGTGTAACCATCCCAAACCATCACTAACCTGCAACTTTTTGACTTGACTTTTCATTGTTTGTATAGCTTTATGTATTGATTCAGAGTGATCGGATAAATTCATACAACACATTCTATCTAAATCTTCACAACCATGACCATGCGCTAACAACAAAAAATCAATAGCAGCTCAATTCTGCAACGTGGTATGCCATACACTATCAACATCACTAAGCAAGCCATCAAGAGCTAGTGAAGTTAAATTACTCCGTTTAGCCAGCCAACAACCCAACTTTCCTAGATTTTTTAAAGGCACTTGCAACTCCTACTCCCGGAGCTAAAAGGCTGGCTGCTATATTTTCACCAGGTGGCCAAAATCCTCCTTGATCATTGCATTCCAGTTCAAATGCATATTGATGAATTTTGCACTTGTGTCTTTTGTGCATCCTTCTATGTTGTCAAATTTGAGTGTTGTTGGGAAGTAATATAGTCAAACGACTTAAACTACATGGCCTGCCCTGCAAATGTGAAGGTATGCCAGGCCAGGCTCAATCTCCACAGATTAAAAATACCCCTGGGGTTAATTATATTGGTGTATTACTGGATCTTGAATAGTTTGGACTAGTATAATTACACCAATCACTTGCATTGCGATACACCGGCAACATTGCATTAACTATTTGTCCCTTTTTGTTGTGCTTACTGGTATAGTTAAAAATCACACAATAATCCATTTTTACAGAACCTAAAAGTTCTAATTCTTGTGCCTCCACTGTCACCTCAGGTAAGTGTGGCATAATCACATCCCAATTGTCAACCCTGCCAGTGTCTCTGTTTGCTTCCAAGGGAAGTCCTGCCAGCGACGGCCACGCCTCACTGTCCCAAGGTAACCCTACCAAGCATGTAGAAAATGGGTTGTTGGGGTTGTCCATAGCCAAACACAGGGCTGATTGATGGATAAGGTTGACAATCATAAGCCATATATTTGTCTTGGGTAAAGAAGGAACCCAAAATGTTCCAACTTCTTGACAAAACATTGAAACAACAAACCACCACTTCAGCATTTTTTAACCTAGGATAAAACAGTAACAAAAAATGACAGATTGGGCACAGTGATCACCTGACTTGCTTCATTCTGCAGACAAACAGCTAGCAAGAATGGTGGTACACGATAGAACACTGCCCATTCAGGTCTCTGTCAAAAAAAAAAAAAAAAAAAAAAAAAAAAAAAAAAAAAAAAAAAAAAACCCATTGGCTTGGCACCCATATTGGCCTTTCTCCTATTAAAACACAAACATAACCACGACTGGTTAATTTCACTCCTACTGGACCGTTCCATTCTCCAGTTCATAAATCCTGATATAGCACTTTAATTGCATCTGTTGCCTTTTGAATCCCTGATTGCAATGACATATGATGAATTACAATGGGAGGAGAGTCTCTTCCTTCTGTCCAGCGTAAATAGTTCAGCACATACAGACCTTTTGAAGTCTCTCAGATGGTGGCAACAGGTCTCCCTCTTTTTGTTTTTGCAAAAGCGACTTTACAGTGCCATGAGCTCTCTCCACAACAGCTTGCCCAGTTGGTGAGTGAGGGATACCTGTTATATGATGAATGCCCCATAAGGTACAGAATCTGCTACAAGAAGTTGAAACATATGCAGGACCATTATTCGTCTTAAGCTCCTGCAGGATACCCAAGACTGCAGTGGCACTGTGCATATGCTTCATCACATGTTTAGCTGTCTCACCCATTTGAGCAGTTGCCCATATGACATGTGAAAATGTGTCAACGCAAACATGGACATATTTTAAACGGCCAAATTCAGGTACATGAGTGACACCCATCTGCCACAGTTGTAAAGATTTTAAACCTCAAGGATTCCAGTGCCTAAGCCAAATCCTACCTTTTGACAAGCGGGACACAACTGCACAATGCCTTGTGCATCAGAGACTTTCAAGTCGAATTGTCACACTAAAACTTTTGCTGACTGACGAAAAAAGTCATGCGATACTTGGGCCTGCTCAGACATATTAATTCCATGTTGCTGCCATGCAGGAGCTACTAATTTATCTGCAATATTGTTGCCAATAGACAATCCATGTTGAAATTGATGACTGCGAATGTGAGTAATAAGATACTCTTTTTGCCTCTGATTTAATAAGAACAATACGTGCATAAATAACGTATAAAACAGGATTTTTAACTTGCTTAATCATTGCATGTTCTAATCTTTGGGTAGTTTGCACTGCATATAGGGAGTACAACATTAATAGGTGTATCAATCCAACGTTGAAAAACCCACAAAATTGCTTGTAATTCTAAAGTTTGCAAAGATTCTCTAATATGCCCTGAAAGCAGCTGTTGATGCCACTGATCATTTTCAAACCAATCTACAGCAACTCATTCTGATTTTCTTCCTGCATCTGTAAATACTATTAATCCATCAACAGGAGTTTCCGACCTGTTTTTTCCTCAAATTCTTGATTTTGTGACAATTGTAAGAGTTTATCAGAAGGATAATGACTTGTGATCTTTCCTGGATATTCTGCTAAGGCAATTTGAATTGTTTCTGAATTAGCCATTAGCCAGTCCAAATAGTCTTGCCTTATGGGCACAAGCGTGGTCTCAGGTTCATGTCCTGAAATTTCCAAAACTCTTTTTCAACCCTTCATCATCAGATGCGCTAGTTGTTCAATTTTAGAATATACAGTAGTTTTAGGTTGAAAAGGCAGAAATAGCCATTTCAGAAGATAATTTTTCTGTTTTGTTATTTGAACTATCAACCCAATAAGGTGTTTTCATTCAACAGAAATATTAATCAATAGAAAGTGCCAGGGTAAGTCATTTATTTTCCTTTGCACACTATTAGAAACCACTTTGTCAATGATCTTATCAAGTGCGTCTTTCTGTTCAGATGATAGTTTTCGATAATCATTCGCACTTGTTGTTGTCCCTAACAATGGCATCAAGGGCTCTAAATCATCATTGGTAACTCCTACAACGAGTCTTATCCATTGAATGTCCTCATTCATTGAATGTCATTGAAAGTCATCAGTTTCTGAACATCTGTAAGATTTGAAATTTTAGAATTCAACACAATTTCCTGAGGCTGTATCACACTTTCTATAATGACCCAGCCTAAATATTTCCAGGGATTTGAACATTGGACTTTTTCTGGGGCAATTTTTAGACCTTTAGGCTCCAATTCTTTAGTGATCTCTGTTAAGGTTTTACTCATGTCCGTATTTTCTCCTGCAACAAATATATCATCCATATAATGATATATCAACAATTCTGGATTGTTTTTTTGAAAAGACTTTAATGCCCATGATACAAACATCTAACATAATCTAGGTGAATTTTTTATGCCTTGTGGTAACACCAGCCAGTGATACCTTTGGGCTGGTTCTTGCTTGTTAATTGAAGGCACTGTAAATGCAAATTTTTCAACATCATCAGGATGTAAAGGAATTGTTAAAAAAACCAGTCTTTCAAATCAATAATCAATAGTTTCCAGTGTTCTGGAATCATAACAGGAAATGGCAGACCTGCTTGGAAAACACCCATATCTTGTATGACCGCATTTACTGCCCGAAGGTCATGAAGCAACCTCCATTTTCATGATTTTTTAGGAACTGTAAAAATGGGTGTATTCCATGGACTTGTGGAAGGTACGATAGGTCCTGCTACTAACTCTTCATGCACTGACGCTTGTATTATGTGCAGCCTATCTTGTTTCAGCGGCCACCGATCCACCCACACTGGTTCTTCTGTTTTCCAGGTGAGTTTTAATACAAGCTGGAGGCCGCTCCTAAAAAGGTTGTGTAACTAAACAAGCACCCATTTGGGATAAAAGATCCCGATCAATTAGAGCTATCAGTAAATGCATCACATATGGTTGAGTACTTACCACAGTGCCATCTGGAAAAGACAAGGAAAGTGATACTTTACTGATCATTGTTCATTGAACGCCTCCCACTCCCATTACCCCTGTAGCCGTGGGCACAAGTGGCCATTCATTCGGTCATCTGCTTGCAGGAATGATAGTAACATCAGCCCCAGCATCTATCAACATTGACATTGCCAAGGATCAACTGTTAGGGGGTGACATTGTGATTTTTTCCTCAGGCTTTCCTTTAGCAATGTCAACAGCTAGCAGCACTTGAAGCTGTCCCATGGAACCGAAACCCCTGTGGCCTTGTTCCACATCCTATGCTCTGGGCACACATGCCCAAAATGGTATCAATTGGGCTATTTTTGATTGAGCTGTTAGGATATCAGGAGGGGTCAGCGTATAGACCATAATTTTTATCACACCACAATAATCTGCATCAGTAAGTCCTGTCACTATCAAAATACCCTTCTGGGAAACAGAAGAACAATGCACTTAACCCATGCCCCAATGGTCCTTTTTGATCAGAATCTATAAGTTGTACTTCAGATGTTACCAATGTTATGTCTACTGTTGTTGCCAAGTCCACCCCTGCACTTCCGCTGGCTGTGGCCGCACAGCGATCCAGGCACCCTGCACTTGCGCCCTCGCGTGTGGGTGAGTTGCACTCTGCAACTTGTTTCCCGATTTTTTGCGCTCTTGGGTGTTATGATTATCTCGCTGACAGAAACTTTGTTTCTTCACAACATCCTTGAGCTCTGCTGTGCTGGCAATGGCCTTGTGGTTTGCTACTTGCACAGGCCTCTGACTCACAGATTAATAGTTCCACTGTTTCTGGACTGTTCCTTATGTGCACGTTGCTTTCTAAATATCCCACAGTGGACCATTATATAAACAAAGACAAGGCTTTCCTCTCCCCTCCTCTTATTCTCTTCTTTCTTTTTTAAGCTTCAAGCATTGAGGAGGCTCCAAGGTGACCTCATAGAAACCTTCCAATACCTGAAAGGGGCCTACAAGAAAGCTGAGGTAGGGCTGTTACACTGGTGTGTAGGGAGAGGAGAAGAGGAAATGGTTTAAAACTTGAAGAGGAGAGATTTAAGCTAGACATTAAGAAAAAAATCTTTCCTGTGATGGTGGTGAGGCACTGGCACAGGTTGCCCAGGGAAAATGAAGCTGTCCTCTCCCTGAAGGTGTTCAAGGCCAGGTTGGATGGGGCCTTGAGCAACCTGATCTACTGGAAGGTGTCTCTGCTCATGTGAGGAGAGGAACTAAATGATCTTTAAGATGACTTTTTTTTTTTCCCCACAAATATCCCTGTGTAGTTCAGCACCCAACACCAAGTATTTTGGGACTAAATTCAAGTATATAAATGAAAGAGGATAGATAGCTTATGATCTATACTTAGTTTTGGCAGAAGCATGCATCATGCAGCATATTATCTATTATTAAGTGCATTTTACACAATGAAGAAACTGGAAGTCTGGTTTCACGGTAAAATTTGGATTCTGAGTCTTTTTTTCTGTATAGGTGGCTGCTCAGTTCACATGAAACAAATTTTTTTTAATAGACTACTGCCCGTTTTCTGCATTTTATACAGGAGATGGCTACACTCCTTTTCTGAAACTGTAACAACAATGCAGCTGCATACTAAACAATGTACAAGTACCAAGTCCTCTGAAATATCAAGACCTAATTGTTTTCAACTAAGTATTTCAGATTCTTAGGTATTTTATATTATTGTGTTCTCTAATTTATTTTTTTGACTCAGTTTCTTATTTATAAAGTCAGAAGTTTACCGGACTGATATACTGTAAAAATAAATACATTAATGCTTGTAAGTGGTTAGTTCTTATGGTGAGAGTACAGGAGAAATATGTGTGAAGAAATGAATATTTTAATATTCAGCTCAGGGTTTAAATACCACACTGAATTGGTTTGGAGATACACATTATACTAGTGCAAAATTAATATTGAGTGGTCAAAGAAAAATAACTGGAAGCTACAGTTTCAAATTATATCAAAACACATGAATATAAGAATTCTAGCCACATCAGTTCTGGAAAGTCTTAACCAGGGTTTGAATTTTAAATTAGTTTTTACCGTATATTCACTTAGTATAACTATAAAACACAGATTCCTTTTTTGGCTATTCAGAATCATGGAGTCTGAGATTTCTTTCTCCTGCAGTTCCTATGACAACACAGCCAGGTCTCTGTTTCTGTCATTTTCTAATCTGGTCAGCAGGGCCTTTTTCTTCCTTTTCTGGTTTACCAGTTTCACAATAAAAACTGTTGGTATGTGCAGATAACCAGCAGAGATTGCTCACTTCTAAAACCCAGAACTCATAGCATCAACTAGAAATATTAAATTATATATCTGCAACTGTTCTCTTTCAGTGCCATGGATGTATGTAGATATCAAGTATCAAATGGTTTTACTATATAAAGTACACTGCCTGGGTCACTTCTGATCAGTGGAGCAGATGCACTGACTCATAGGATATTAGGTTATTTATTTCTTCTCTTAAAAAACTAAAGTAGTCTTACTCAGTTGTGGCCAGCTGATATCTCAGAATTGAAATGTCAGCTGAGTTTACCATTCTCAATTTGAGACATTAGGGATGAAAACATATGTCATGATAAAACAAACAGTAATTAAACAGCAGCAGAATGACATAGTTTCCTAGCAACAGATATATATTTTAAAAAAATCTTACATATCAATAAGGCCTCTGTAATTGACTTTTCTAGTCAATTTCTAGGGATGGAGATACTTCACCTATAATATCTTTTTATAACAAAGCAATATTTCCTTTGCAATATAAAATATCTGTCCTGGAAAAAAAAATAGCATCCTGGCACGCAATTTTGAAATTTCTCATTCTCTCACTTCCTGGGTTTGAAGTCTGTGTTCTAGCCTTTTTCTTAATTTTCTTTTGTTTTCCTGTAGTGAAAATATTAAAAATTTGTTTTCCTCACAACATAACTCTCGTATCTCATAACTAGTTTTTTTAATGCATCCAATTTTTTATATTTTCATTTTTGATATGGAATTCTGCGTTATCTGGCTTGGGTGAAAAAATTAAAACTGAGTAGGTATTTGCCATCTCCCAAATGTCATCACTCTAATAGGCATTTCTCTCTGACTGACAAAAGATGAATTGCAGGTGTGCAGAGAAATGGAAATTACCTTCAAATCCAAGCTCTCTTTTGTAATGCTCTATTAATGGCATAGTACAGTGTGCTTCCTGCCACTGAAAATATATTATGGGAGTGTCTATTTCTCACATATATATATACTTCAACAGTTATTATGTTATAGCTTTTCCAGGCCAGAGACTTACTACATTATTTTTCCTTTGTAGAAATTTACTTTCTCTGTTACAAATAACTTATATGTCTGTGTTGGTTACAAGTAAGATGCTGTTATCCTATCTGCTATTAAAAATTCTCTGCATTCTGACTTGGAAAGGTCTTAATTCCAGAGGTTCTAGTAATTTACATATCACACATCCCTTTGTTATCTGTTGTTTTCTCATCCTGCATTGTTATTTGGATATATCACTTTTGCATTACCCAGAGAATAACAGACTCCAAATGTTTGGTCAATATGTCAGTTTTTGGTAAAGAAAAATTTCATTTGAAACTTACTGGTTTTACTAAATGAAAATGATCCACAACTAAGAGGTTTGTTTGTTTATTTTTTGTTTGGTTTTGGTTTGGTTTTTTTTTTTTTTTTTTTTTTTTTGTTTTTTTTTGTTTTTGTTTTTTGTTTTTGTTTTTTTTTCATGTGTCACTATTAATTTCGAAGATATTACTAACAGTCTTCCATTGTTGTGACACCAGGTTTGCTCAAAAAATACCTACTCTTTCCTTGGATTTTATACTGAGTGCATCCACCAGCAAGACAATAAAGAACTGGTATTGTCACTGCTGTGAGGTCATACAAAATTTAGATGAAATTCAACATTGGTTTAGTAATTTACACTTTCATTTAAAAACTTGCAGAAATTTGTATCTTGTAGAATATATTAAAGAGAAAAAATCCTATAGTCATAAATATTATTGCAAATAATAGTAAATATTAAAAGTAAATATGCATATGAAAAGTAAACATGCATATAAAAAGTAAGTATGCTGAAACCAGGTGTTTTCCAAGACAAAATCTGAAAGATTCTCATATGACCAGAATTTCAATATTGAAACAAATCATGACAAAGAAAGGCTCATACTCTGTTTAAGTAGAAAACTCACAGCACAGCTGCAAACAATATGCAAACAGCTGCTCTAAATGAAAATATAATTGCTGTATATCAGAAGGCAGAGGTGTAATATAAAGAAACTGTTGAACATAGAGAATGTTTTTCATGGCTTTTTCTTTCTTAGCCATAAACTGTGATGGTCTAATGCTGGGACAGCAAATAAACCGAATAAGAGATGCTCTCTATTAATCCCTGTCCCCTCCCTGATAAAGAAAGGAGAGAGAATAAGGGAGACAGACTTATGGGTTGGAAGCTAAACTACACAACTTTAATGAAACAGTGATGATAAAAAGGAAAAATTATTAAGTATATACAAATATAAAGAAAAATGATACCACATTCCTCCCACTTTCCCCCAGTAGTGCTCACATCACCTCCCAAGGCTGCAGGGCAGCCCTGGGAAAGTCCAGGCTGGACTCCTGTAGTCAGCAGCAGTCGGGAGCTGGAGGCAGGAACACACAGATATGGGCTGGCATGGATCAGGACCACAAGCAGATGAACAGACAGAATCCTCCCAGGATGCTGAAGCAAACAGGGACAAATGAAGGTGAAAGGCCAAAGGAAGGAAGACGAAAGGAGGCAGAAGGGGTTTGATCCTTGTGATACCTCAAGTTTATACTGAGTATGATACATATGGAATGGAATACTCTGCTTGGTCAGTTTTGACCATTTATCTTGTCCATTCCTCCCCAAAGGAGGGTTGCAGTTGTGACCTCTTTACTCCTTTTCTGTTTCCCAAGATTTTCCTCAGAGCTGAGCAGTGTCCTTGGTTCTGCACACCAGTCTCTAGCAGTAACTATAAACATCCAGTGTTATCAGTCCTAGAAGCAGACACTGTCTGAGAAACTTGCTGTTAATTTCAGCAAGTGCAGCTACTTACAAAAGACTTAACTGAAAGCAAAATTACAAGACAGAAAATCAGCTCCATCCTGGCCCAAACCAGGACAAAACATTTCCTGTAATTACTACCACCTATCTCAAAAATATAGTTAGTACTTAACCCTATTATTTTGCTTTATTTGCATGAATTTAAATTCAAAGACATGTCTTGTAAATGGCCTGTGCTTTTTTTGTAGTTTGCTGATGCTACTTAACAAGGTTTTCAAAGAAAAGATGAAATCCAGAATGAATGATTTTCCTCATGAGGCCAGATAACAATATAATTAGAGAGAAATTACTTGCTCTTTATTAATAGTTTGAGGCAGGATAACTGTTCATAGACTATCTATGCAAATATGTGTATTCAGAAAAATCTGCAGCAAAAGAAATTCCACAACTTCTCTATTATTTAGAAATTATTATTATTATAATTAATTTTCTGTTATCTTAAAAATTAGGAAGTGCCACAAGATCTGAAGAAATCTTTACTATAAAATTACATTTTGTGAAATTAATTTAGTGCTACTGGATGTATTGATGGCAATACCTTTTCAGTGGTGCCCAGTAATAGGAGAAGGAATAATGAGTTTAAACTAGAATATAGGAATTTGCACTCCAACATAAAGAGAAACCTCTTTACTGTGAGGGTGGCAGAACACTGGAACAGGATGGCCAGAGAAGTTGTGGAGTTTCCTTCTCTGGAGACTTTCAAAACCGACCTGTATGGCCTTCCCTTTGTGCTCCTGCTTTGGTAGGGGTGCTGGACTACACGATCTCTAGAGGTTCCTCCCAACCTCCAATCACTAACATTCTATGATTCCATAATATCAGATCAAAGTCAATACCTTTTTGTGTCAACATTTTTTTTGTGAAATCCTTTTTATCTTTTTTCACTTTTTTAGAAAATTGTGAAGTACATAATAACAATAAATAATCTGGTAATTTCCCTACACTTTGTTCCCAAAATCTCTCTCATTTTTGCTGTTCATTTATACTCTTCTCAACTTCTCTAGATCTAAGAAAATGTCTAAAACATGGAAGGTCATTTGAGGTTCTTCCTTCACATAAGTAAAATAGTTAATATTTTCAAATAAAAATTTTCAAAGTATTTCTGTTTTGTTTAGTTTATGATGAAGAATCAGAACCTTATATTGGTGTAGATATTGGCTTTTTGTGATTTAGGATGAATTTAAAAGTAAGATTAAAAATTTTCATCTCAGATGGACTTAATCTTAAACCCTATCATCAGTGTAATCATGAGGTATAGATTCAAAAGCATGGTAGTTGTTCAAAGCAATTAATTTAAATGAACATCTGTGAACAATACTGGAACAAATATGGAAATAGAAGTTCTATTTTTGATCAGTACATGCAGATATCATTATGTCAGGGGCTGAACGTGGATGCAGTGTTTGTTTTACCCACTGAAATGATTGACTAAGAAGCATACTTCCATATCACTGGGCCCAGAATATAATTTTTCAACTCAACAGCTTCAGAAATAGGTTGTTTACAAACCCATCCTATTTAGAGTAAAAAGCCTGGAGCAGGATGTGTCTCTGACATGATGGCCTTCTAGGACTTATTTTTCTTTCCACTTTAGCATTAGTGGTACACAGTTTAAACAGATTACTTTAATTTTATTTTGCCTTTAATGAGATATAATGTCCTGCCCTAAAGATAAGTAGTGGTAATAAAACACCAAATCTATGAATTGTTTTCTTAGGAATTTGGAACATAAAATGACAAAGGTGTTAATATTCTTTGAAAATGTCTACAGATTTCACCACTGACAAAGCTTCATTTTTGTATCTCAAGTAAAAAATTTCTTCTATTAATGTTGTTTTCTTCTCCAACACTAGACCTTTATTTAACTCTTTCAAGTGCCCTGAAGATCCTGGCATGTCGCAGTATATATTCACCCACCCAACAGAAATTGTAATTTTTTCTTTTTTTTTTAGCGTTTCTATCATTCTCATAGTATCAAGAGAATAACAAATAAAATCAACCCGGCTGCACAAAAAATCAATTTATATACTTGCATGGAAAAAAATTCTGACAGTAAAATCTGACAGCTGTATGAGTAGTAGACTCATCTTCTATACAATTTAGACATGTACGTCCCCCTTTCTGCAGTTTTCTCCCCATTCATATATTGAACTACCAAAGGATTTTAAATGTTTAAAGGAGTGATAGATACAGGGTACTTGTAAAAGTTTATCTCTAAATAATACATAGTAGCAAGCACAGATTACCTCAGCCTGTACCATCTCTTAGTTTTAACATTGTAAAGTCACAAATGAAGAACGTCAGATGTGAATGATATAAATACACTCCTTTTGTGTCAGTAACCAGAGGGTGAAGAGGTAAATAAAAATTTGGTGGGTAACCTGATCATAAGAGCAGGATTACAGACATCTTCTTAGCAAAAGAAAACAGATGTCTTTGTCAGTGACTCAAGTAGGTAACTCATACTGAAGTTATTGATGTCAGGTGGTGGCAATGAGGTGTGTACTTGTGTGCCCAAGGAGTAAAATTTTCAATGTGATGAAGTATCAAGTATGATGATGACGGATCTAATATTAGGCATGAATTTCCAGAACTTAAGTTCTTTGAAGTTTTGGTGACAAATTAACTGATCTAAATCATCTTTTGAAAAAACAATGGGATAGAAAGAACATACAGACCTAAAATCAGGTACTAGAAACTTGAGTGGGCTGATTTTCCAAGAAGCTTGTCTGTACTACATGAAATGTGTCCTTTAGGTGAACTTCACTAATTATAATATGAAAAATATAGCTCCAATAGTTTAAGACACCCACCTCTGCTTGAAGACCCTCATTCATGGAGCCTGCACAGTAAAATTAAAAGACACTATACCTTTAAATGAAGATGGGGATACCCTACACCAAATCACCTTTAAGTTAAGGTGTTGTAAGCACCAGTAAAAATCCAGTGAACAATGAATATGTTGATAACATATTCATTTACTATGTATATGACTGTTCCAATGTGTGTGATAGCTTTGTGTGGATGCCACCTAGCATCCCTTTCTGCACAGAACTGCTAGTAAAGTGCTATTATCTCAACTCTGTGTTATCAGCTTGCACACTGGTAGATGAACCCCTTTTTGGGTCAACAGGAACATGCCTGCTCTTCATATTTGATTATTATGGACTGGAGGTTTCAAATTCAAGTCCACATCTTTTAATGCTCTCCTTGGCGCCTATGCAGTCAAACACATTTTCTTTGATGAAAGCATTTAAAAAGAAAAGGTTTCTTGCCATTATTCCCTATTGTTTCCTTATAGGGTAATTCTCATGCTAGGCAATACTTTACATCAACTTGATTAGCAAAGTAATAGATTTTTACATGCCATTCCAAACTAATTGTATAATCACAAAGGAATGAGTCACACCAATATAAGGGTCTAAGAGGGCTGCTGACGAACATCCTGTAACACTGTGTTCCTTTCATTGATTTCATGGAGCATGTCTAAAATGACAGTGGCAGCACAGCAGGTATTGTTGAGCATAATCAGTAATGCAGTTAAATAGAACAAATCACATTAATTGTTTGGACATTAATTTTTACTTGCCCAGCGTGTCAAGGTAGTTAGACCAGCTCAGTCTGACACTTTTAACTATATACGAAAGACATAAGCAATTTTTATTTCTCTGATTTTTGGATAAGGCAAAGTTTTGGAATGCAATAATCAAACCTGATTATGAAGAATATTGGTTAATCTGAAATTTTTCAGTAGGAACAAAGGAATTGGAATGACCCATTTAGTGTTTCTTTTTTTTCCTCTCATAAAATCATAAAATTTTATCAAAACTTTGTACCTATTTTAGAAATTAGAGGTTTAGAGATTTAGTAATAATATATTTCAATGCGTACTTACTCAAGTACTGAATGTCTGATATACAGAAGATTCTTTAAAGGTTTTTTCCTGAATATTTGTGGAATAATTGCTGGAGGTGACTGTCATGGTTTAGACCCAGCCAGTACAAACTAGACCTCTGCTCACTCTCCCCCTGTCCCTCCTGTGGTATAGGGAGGAGGAAATCCATCTAAAGGTTTGTTAATCGAGACACAGACAGGGAGGTTTTCACTCCCCAGTTACGGTAAAAAAAAAATAATTTAATCTACCACAAGAAAGAGAAAACACTACCTACTCTTAATACCTTCCCCCCATCTCCCCCTTCTTCCTGGGACCAGATCCCTTCACTCCTGCCTCCTCCACAGCAACATGGGGGCATGGGAGTGGGGGTTTAGGGTCAGTTCCCCACACGGTGTTTCTGCCGCTCCTTCCTCCTCAGGGGGAGGACTCCCCACAGCCTTCCCCTGATCCAACGCGGGGTCCCTCTCACGAACCCCTCTGACATGAGTCCCTCCCACAGGTGCAGTTCCCCAGGCACAGACTGCTCCAGCCTGGGCTGCACATGGAGTTGCGGCTGCTTAGGGAACAGTCATGCATGGGGTCCTCTGTGGCTGCATTTAAACGTCTGTATGTACAGACATTGTACAGCTATAGCTCCACGTATGCCCACTATGATCCTTCACAGCCAGTAAATCCAGGTCTGCCCACTGTAGGCCTTCAGGGACTGCTCCATCGTGCTATTCAGTGGGCTGCAGAGGGGCAGCCTGACATCTCACCATGAGCTGTGAGAAAATCTCTGCTCAGGAACCTCCTCCCCTCCTTGCTCACAGATCTTGGTGTCTCTGTTTTGGCATTGCTCTCAACTCCTCCTCTCCTCTATTCTGCAGGTCTTTTTTTTTTTTTATGGTTTTATTTTCCCTTTCTTGAATATGCTTCTTGCAGAGGTATGGAACTGATAAGATGCATATTTGATACCCTGGGCCAACAACCTACTACCTTTTGACAAAATACCATTCTTTAGGTGAACTTTGCTCATTTTAATCTCATTAGAATACCAAAACACACCTCCATCCCAAAAGCTGCCTGCCTCCAAGGTGTTACCACCCCTTACTGAGCTTGAGCTCTGAATTTTTCCTAGTCTGGACCTTTAAAAGCAAAGTAAGAGAATTTCAAACCAATCATGATAAAGGTATCAATGACTAGAGTAACCCAAGCTGCACCTGAAAGGTAAAAAGCAGTATAAAAATGGCTTGAGAAAGGAAGGATGTTAGGGAAGATACCATCACAAGGAAGACACCATTGTGGGAACCACCCCTAACTTCTGGGATGAACTGATGACCTGAGCTTGTCTTCCTCCCCTTAGGATGCCTTTGGGTAAGATCCAAACACTTGGTTATACCAAGTGCCTCCCCGGGAACCTTAGAAATCTCTATAGAGTTGTTTTATATATACGTTAGTAGCCAGGCTGTATTACTGATATCCCAAGTATTCGCACGTACTTTGTAGACGGTGAATTTATCATTGGCAATCCTAAAGATTTTGTTGTTGATTCAATAAACTGTACTATCCATTAATCTTGCCATGAGATTCTTGGCCCTGGCCCCTTTGATGTCTGACGGCAAGCTGGAAAGCAAGGGGGTTTATTTTCTGTCAAATTACTTTGCCCTTTAACGCACCAATATTTTAACCTAAGTGAAAATTCAGTTCCCCTCCAACCCCTCTGCCATGGGCAGGGATGTCTTCAACTAGATCAGGTTGCTCAGAGCCCTGTCCATCTGACCTTGAATGTTTCTTAGGGATGAGGCATCTGCCACATCTCTGGTTCTGTGTTTTACTAAAATCTTCCCCAGGTTAGGTCTGTTTTGTAATTGATTTCCCTATGCTTTTCTTGATGCATGAGCTTTTCAAGGTATTTTCTTTCCCTATCCTGTAGAGAAGGTGGAGTGATAGAATACCTTGGTGGATGCTTGACAGCCAGCATAGGTCAACTCACAACATAAGAGATGATTCATTAGAAGTATTTTTATTTCTGAAATATGAAAAGTGAGAAGTAGAAAGAAATTGGGAGTTATGACCTAAAATGCAGAAGACTGGAGTATTTTGTTTTTTCCCCTGGTGAAATCTATCAAATGTGATCATTATTAGGTTTGGAATTTTTTTGGCCATTTATTAAGTTTCATTTAATCATATTTATTATCAGAAGGAAACAAAAATTGTTTTTCAGGTGCACACATTGCAAAGAATCATTGACAACATGCTGAAACTAGCAGAGACAATTCTTGTAAAATTTGCATTAGGAAGAGATAATCACATTCTTCCATTGGACTTCACATTGGCTTGTGAACTGGACCATAAACAGTAACATATGCAGCATGTATACCAGAATCTTTATAGAAAATTTCAGTACTATAGCTACTGCTTGCAAGAGAATTTCTAGGCCCTTGATGTTATCCAATATGCTCAGAACAAGCTTTTCCACTTTCACTTTATGCATATTTAATAGTCTTAACCTTAAGAAAGAAACTCTTTCTTGGTCTCAGCAGATGGACTTTCCCCACTAAGGTAGCAGAAGGGGACATTAGCATCCTCAACACATAAAAAGATAATGACTAGCACTTATTGTTAGGCTTTTGTTTTACATTTCTTTGCTATGTGGGCTATCTGATAACGCTCACAAAAACAATACAACTCAAAGAAGATACCTTATTTCTATTTTAACTAAATCATTCTACAAAGTGTTTTGCAGTCCTTATGGTGACTTCCATGTCTTTTTCCCTTTCCTTTTTTTTCCCCTGTGGGGAGAAACTTGTGTCTTCATTTCCCTGTTTTGCAGGCTTAAATTAGTTACATAGTGTTACATTTGTTTTCTCCATTTTTCTCCATTTTTTCTTTTCATTTTTCTTAAGCATGTGAGAGAGTACCAGCTTCCTGCCAGGGAAGATACTACGTAAGTAACTATCTGCTTTTAAAGTGAAAAATAAGTGCCTAGTACATTCTTTTTAAATACTGATTGTGCCATCGAGTCCTTTTGTACAATACCATAGGACTTGGGTTTTTTTGTTCTAGTCACTGTAATTCAAACCCAATCATTTTTCCATTTAATTAAAAAAACAACAAAAAACCAACCAACCAACCCAAACCAAACAAAACCCCAAAATAAAACAAACAAAAAAACCCAAACCAAACCCCAAAGAAAACAACAAAACCAAAAAAACCAGCAACAAAACCCACCACATCTCTTCTTCTGAGGTTTGCTGAAATCCTTTTGATGTATTGTTAGATTTGTCACTCCATTTTTAAGACTGTTAAATATCCCCCTAAAGAAACTGCGGGATCTGGTGAGGAGCAATACTGTGCCTCAAAAAAAGTCTCCTGATGCCTGTCCTCATATGTGCTGGTGATCACCTACTTAAAAAATTGTGTCTGAACCCACAGCTTCAGATGGTGGGAATTGGGAGAATTCCACAGCCAGCTCTGCTTGGGACAACTCTCTGTGGGTCAACGCCGCTCGTTTGGTGTAGTTGCTTTCATCTCATCATTACCCTCAGATGCCGCCAGTCCTCCCTGGCGGATGCTGAGCTCCCCGACTCCCTTGAACACCCATGGGGGCTCTGCGTGGCACTGCAGGGAGCCCCGAGTGCCCAGCAGTGAGGGGTCTCTCACGAGAGGTGGAGAGGGGGCCACCAGGGAGCTCACCAGAGGGGGAGGAGGAGGCCGCTTGAGCATGGGGGTGGCGAGGGTTGTCCTCTTTCTCCACAGTGGGCATAAGTGTGGGCAGCCAACAGGCCGGTGGGGAGAACTACGGGAAGATTTTAATCAAGAAGTCGTGGAGCAGGCAGCTGCCCCCTTGCCTGGCATCGGCCACTGAGTCCCTTCAACCACTGCAGTGCTGGTACTGCCATGGGTGTCGTGCAGGCAGGGAAGAAGCACTGCTGGGAAGGTGGCTGGGATTGCTGTCTCCCCGTGTTCGTGGTTCCCCAGGGGCTGAGGAGGACGCTGGGGTGTTGGAAAAGGAAAAAATCAACATGCCGAGGTTGACAAACAGCGGGTTGTTTAGGGCAGCCGGCTTCTCCCTGGCTACTGGGGCTGTGCCCGGAGATGCTCACCCCACTTCTTCCCCTCCATCTCTCCAGCCTCACCCCCTGCCTGTCTGCCTCCTCCCCCTCCCCTAATGCCAGATGTACCACAGGCAGGGCAGGAAAGATCTCACTGCCTTCCCCCCTCCACCTCCCCTGAGGGACCCCTCACTGCCGGGTGCTGGGGCTGCCTGCGGTGCCGCCACAGATCCCCACTGGCGTTCAGGGGGCTTGGGGAGCTCCCTGTATGCCAGGGAGGACTGGGAGCATCTGCCAGGAATGATGAGATGAAGAGAACTACATCAAACAAGCCATGTGACCTGCAGAGAGCTCGCCAGGTAGAGATATCTCTTAAAGGGATGGCCACGGGGAGGTGAGCCATTCTGGGGAATTTGTTACAGGTGTCATGATACATGATTGTCTTTCACTAGTATTTTGCATTATAGATACTAGCTTAGCTTATGCCATTTCTTCATCTCCTGGACTTTGAATTGCAGTTCTTCCCTAAGCAGCAGAATGGAAACAACTGGTGACAGAGAAAACCCATCTCCTGACCAGGTTTTGGCTCTCTGTTGGCCTCCTGTTGTCATGCTCTGCTGGAGCAAAGATATGGGGGCAGTGTCAGCAGTGGCCTATTTAAG
Organism: Florisuga fusca; assembly: GCA_038090715.1. Classification (NCBI taxonomy): domain Eukaryota; kingdom Metazoa; phylum Chordata; class Aves; order Apodiformes; family Trochilidae; genus Florisuga; species Florisuga fusca. The sequence continues at coordinate 30,355,311 of JAAWXA010000005.1, read as the reverse complement.
TTAATTGCAGCTGCTTCAGAAGAGGGTGAGGACTGAATTGTTCAGGGAGCACTCTGTGTTTCCGTTGTCTTCTGTTCCGAACATTTTTTTGGACATAGTTTTGGAAAAGTCTCTTAAAAAGAGAAATAGATGTTGAAAAACTCAGTAAGTATGAAAGATGGAAACAGAAGCTGGCTGCTAACTCCTAAACCTGGCTGGAATTTCATCCTGCAAACTGGTATGGATTATTCTAGGAGGTTGGATAAGGACCCTCTGCTCCATGGCTTCTTGAATATAACAGATTCAGAATATATTTTGAATATAACAGAATTTACAGGAGGCTTAAAGGCTGTACTAAACTTCATTGGGATTTTGCAAGTGGATAATTTACTAGGAAGAGGGGAAGCAAAAGAAGATCCCTTTAATTTGCCAGTTGAATAGGATATGTTTCACACATTTATCACCATGGAAATATTTTCTAAAAGAAAATTAAACTTTTGAAAATTGCTTTACATTTGTACTCAATCTTGACATTGATCATAAGGAGAGGTTTTGAATGCTCAGCAGGCATGTAGCTCTGAATTTAGTGGTCTCACATTGAGTGCAAATGTGACATTTTTGTCCTTTATCTTGGATTTTGCTTCACTTGACTCCAATTTTAACACTTTTGTCCTTTTCCTTCTCTATTTATGATCAGTAACAGCTTTGAAGCCCCCCAGCTTTAATGAAGAACTTTTAAGGCTTGGCATATGATATTCATAAACATTCCTTCATCTTGTTCCATTTTTTCACTCACAATACACAGCATGAGAATACAACAATCTACACGGCAGAAAAAGTCAATAATATCTAGCTGTAAAAGTGACTTTTTTTGACAATTTTTTCTGAAGACTGCAGGGTTGTATAAATATACAGCAGACAAATGGTATCCACAGGGACCCCTTTAAGATTTTTATGAATATTTGAAAGGGCATCAGGATCCATGGCTACATAGGGCAATCAATTGCTATGAATTTTTATTTCCCCAAGCACTCAAAGGGAATGGCATGACAGGTATGTATTATCAGCAAGCTTCACTTAAAGAAATGGGGCTTATTTTCATAGGATAAAGGAAGAGAAAAAATTCATACATAAGTAATCACATTTAAATTGAGGCTGGCAAAGGCTGGTTCTTTAATTACTGCATTTTTTGCAGAATAGAATGCTTCCTATAATTTTTCTATCTTTTTCTATTTATTTCTATTTCTATCTATTATTTAACTATCTTGACAGTCAACAACTATTTTAAAATTAGAGCTTTTGTCTGAAACAATTTTTTTTTTTTTTTTTTTTTTTTTTTTTTTAAAGTCTGGTCACATCCAAAATGTTGTTCTTAACAAAGCCCAAGTTCAAATAGTGTCTGTGATACTGAGTAGGGTTGGATGGCAGGAGGCTGAAGATACTTGGATTTCTTTGCTTGTTTTCAGTTAGATTTCATATTTGTCATTTTTGAATGTTCCTTAGAGATAGGCTCTATATCATTAACTACTTTACATATTGCAGTAGCAACAGTCGAGTACGTATGATGTTACTACCCAAATCAGTGGAATTTTGGTTAATCCTTTCCCCAAGCTATGCTTTTTTGTTTTGTTTTGTCATCCACAAAGTAATGTTATATTTTGGTCTATTTATCACACTTGCAATTGTACCAGAGTTACTGTTGACTTATAATTGCTCTATAACAAATGATGTAATCTAAGAGCAAATAACCAGCTTTGTAACAAACCATTAATTTTCATGGACCAAAGCTGATATTCTACAGACATCATTTGCAAGTCTAATGCAAGTTTTTTTTTGTTTTTGTTTTTTTTTTTCTCTCCATCCCACTGCCCTGGTTCTGTCTTATTTACAATGGTCTTGGTTGAATTAATAAATAAACAATAGCTGAAATCTTTAATTTTATTTAGCATAAGGTGGCATTTGTATAGCAATGTTTAGCAAAGAGATCTGAGGTGCTGTCAGGTGGAGGATTAGCATTGAAACAAAGATCTGAATAAATACATAGTATTTTAAACCAAATTCACTAGGCACACATGGGATCACATTTTTAGATAAGGCTTTTGCATTTAGTGTGAGATAGTACAACCCTGCTGTTTGGACTGTGATAAATTGCTCAGTGCTTGTCTGCTGGGACATAAGAAGACAAGATATTATTCTTAACCCCAGAACTGTCAAGCTTGCTTATTTCCTAAGAAGCTTGACAGCTTTGGGAGTGATAAAAGAAAACCTCTGTAGGGAAGAGTGGAGAAAAGAGAATAGGGGAACTTTCTGCAGGTGTTTTTCATATTCTTACTGAATATAGCTGAGCCTTGGTAATTGCAGTGATTTGGTTTGCCTTGTTTGCTCATGGAAAACATACTTAGGAAAATGGCATTGCCTATAGAACATTGTGGCTTTTACTATTAACATCCTATGTCTGCAAAAATGAGGCACCAAGGAAGCAGTCAACTGTAGCAGAGCTAATACTAGAAGCCCATATATACAGACTGTCTGTGATCTCAATATTTTTGTCACTGCCTGGACACCAGGTCTGTGATGTGTGGCAGAGTTTGGCTTACAGTGGTTGTAGTTGCTAACATTCCACCAGGCTGTGCTGATTTACTCTGGAGCTTTGAATGCTGAGCAGGCTTCTCAGGAGCTTTCTGTCCAAGATAGCAAGGGGGTGAAGATGCTGGACTCCTGGGGTGGATGAAGGAAGCAGAGGGAGGTGGTGGTCCAGGTTCAGAACCAGTGGCTCCAGTAAGGTTAGACTTTGCAGGACTTCGGTGTTGATGTTGTGTCACATATGGCAAGATTGTACAAAATATTAGGGGAATACTGTGCACAGGCCATGTCTTTGCTAATAGGCTGCATGTTTTTTCATAATATTGGAGGGAGTGTGCCTGAAACACTGATTTCCTCTTGAAGCAAACATGAAATTGCTGGTTCTTCATATAACCATATAACTGAAAAGTGAATGCCAGCTTTTTTCCTCTAATTTTTCTGGTCTGATTTCTTATTGTGTGTATGTCAAAAAAGCTGTAGACTCTTTAGCCTGGAGAGGAGAAGGCTGAGGGGAGACCTTGTTAATATCTACAAGTATCTAAAGGGTGGGTGCAAGGAAGATCAGCCACACTCTTCTTAGTAGTTCCCAGTGACAGGACAAGGGGCAGTGGGCATAACATGGAACATAGGAATTCCATTTAAACTTAACAAAATCTTCTTTATTGTGATGTTGGCAAGGCACTGGAATAGGATGCCCATGGAGGTTGTGGAGTCCCTTTCTCTGGAGATACTAAAAACCCACCTGGTTACAGTCCTGTGAAATGTGCTTTAGAGGGAGAGTTGGGCTAGATGATCTTTAGAGGTGCCTTCCAACTCTGATAATTCTGTGATTCTGTGAAGCTAGTTTCTCCTCTGCTCTTTGCTTCTTGCTGATTTTTTGTTGGCTGCTAGCAATAATCAGGAAAATGAAAGATCACTGAGGACATTCTGTGCTGTGTCAGTTACGTATACCAGAAATTAAGTTGACTATTAAGTGAGACTGAGTAGAGACTTTAGCAGAGAAACAATCATCAGAAGACATTCAGAAATATATAGAAAAAATACATAGAAAAACATGGAAAGGACTGTTTAGTAGAAGTTTATCAAGTAGGAAAGACTATTTGAATTCTGGTAACATTCTTTGAACCTAATTGCAGATCAGAAGAGGGGAAGTAAAGCACCTATTGGATGCCTGTTGCAGGTCTACAGTCACAACAGGAGAAAAGAAGTATACATATCAACATTTAAGCCTGAGAAGCATTAGAGGTTGGATAAAATGTTGCTGAAACTTGTTTGCTTTCCAGAAGCAGCTCATCTTCACCAATTCATTTCTTGTTTCTGTGATTGCAGCTACCTGTCATAACATAAAAATACTCCAGCAAAGATTTTTATTGTCAGATAAGTAAACTGTGGACTAATAAAACTTTCTTAGGATACTTAAATGGATTATAGTTACTAAATGTTGGAGAAAAGACTTCACATCTCTAACGTAGCTAAGAAAATGCAAACACAGTTACAAGATAATGTTAAGGAAAAATGAGATTAAATTAATAAATCTACCGTGATTTAGAGGAAAACATGTGAGAGAAAAGTAAAGATGCAGTGGAAATGCTCTGACTGTCAATTCGTGAAGAGATTTACAGGTAACATCTCTTGTACTACATCACTGCTCTGATGTCTGGATAGGAAAAAGGAGTATGAGCAATGATAGATGCCAACGGAACTACATCAGGAAACATTTTAAAATAATATTTAGTATTGCTTATTTAATAATATTATTTTTGTGGCTGAAAGATTCATTTAAACTGAAGAAGAAAATACATATATTATTTTTTAATGCCTGTATATATTAGTGTTTTCCATGGGGAGAGAAATTCAACACATGTTCTTCCCCTGTTCCTATTGTACTGCACTGGTCAGTCTCATAATGACCCTTTAACTTTGGACAGAGATACTGAGTCTGAAAAGAACACCGGCCCTTGCCTCCTACAGCACTCATACCAGCTAGTTTAAGCTTTGATTTTTTTTGTTGTTGTTGTTGCAGCAATAGGATAGAAGACAGAAGATGCACTGTTCTGAATTTGAGTTCATGCAAAAAGAAATCCATTAGACACCTAAATAGGTTTCTTTATTGCCAAAACAAAAGCCAGCAAAAAGTCACGCTCTATTTCCTAGCTTTGCTGGAATCAGGTCTAATAAATATCTAGCTTTAATTTTTCATCCACTTGTAAAACTATGCTTGCGTGGTGTTTATACAAGATGTCTTAGGCTTCTTTGAGAGCAGATAATCACTAAGTACACTCCTATTCCTTTCACTTGGTGGGACATCAAGCAGTCTAATTACTCTTCAAAGTAAAGTATTTTTTTCAACATTATTTTGAACAGCTCTACAGCTGGGAAACAGCAAAATATAATTTGACAATACATTGTCTGAAGTTTCTTTTGAGAACTGCTACATAAGATAAGGAATCACAAGAATTCCTTAACTTAAATATATAACTAATATAACTAATATATATAGTGCATACATGCAGTTGTTTCAGGAATCTTTGAGAACCATTAATATTATTAACATGATGTTTAAACCACTTTAGCAATCTTCAGAACAAACATACATAAATAGAACATGCTTGGGATATACAGGTCACCAAGCCCATAAAATAAAATATAAGGATAAAAGGATAACTGTCATTCCTATGAAATTTTGTAGTTGTTTGGGTCAGCTGTTTTGTAATTCAACAAAAATTAAAAGTATCACCAATACTGAGAGACTGAGTGCTTAGCATGAAAATCAGTTAGTTTCATTTTTTCATTTAAAAAATGAAATGTTACTTCATTAAAACTATCCTGTTCTTAAAAAGACAAGACAGAAATAGCTCAAGCATCTTCATTTATGCCCTACTGATACACTTGGCTGCTCTTCTTCATTGCTCTGCAATGGATTGAAATATAAATCTTAAGAAGGTATGAAAGAAATAGAAATATGAATTGCCAGATTTAGATTTGCATGTGTATTAACAATAGTAAAAAGGACATTTTAATCCTTAATAGTTCAGGACTGGAGAACATAAGAGAATTGTTAATGAAGTTACTGAATCCTGTGGACTCTGAAAGCTGAGGTTTAGAACCAAATTTTTCTTCTAGATGTTTTGAGAGAAGACAGAAGCTTAGGTGTAGATCTGGATGAATCTTTGACCATGGTCTGAAGTTAACCTGAGTTTTTCTATCCTTCTTTCACATGTTCTTTTTGTTGTTTACTCTTTTGCTGACTTGGTTTTTCCTTCTCAAACTTGTAAGGATTTCTGTATTCAAATGGAAAAGTGTGACTAAAAATACTGGTTATTTCATTTGCACGCTGTGTCAGAAATCCCTATTTTGTACTGTTATCTAAAGTGTTACATTGGACTTGATGATCTCTGAGGTCCCTTCCAACCCAGCCAATGCTGTGATTCTATGATTGCATCTAAGAGGCTTAAAACAAAAGAAATTAAATAATTATATAGGTTGAGGTGTATCTGGTTTCTTGGGATATTTTTAGAGGGTGATTTTCATTATTGTTTGTTTATTTTTTGTTTGGTTGTTTTTTGTTTGTTTTGGATCTTTGCTTGAAACAGTGTTGACAACAGGGATGTTTGTGCCACTGCTGAGCAGGGCTTACACAGAGCCAAGGCCTCTTCTGTTTCTCACCTCACCGACCAGTGAGCAGGCTGGGATTGATTACACAAGAAGTGACCAAGGAGATATTCTATAACATACGATGTCATTCTCAGTATATAAAGCTGGGGGTAGAAGAAGGAAGGGGAAGACATTTGGAACGATGTCACTTGTCTTCCCAAGTAACTGCTGAGAGTGATGGAACCCTGCTGTCCTGGGGGTGGTTGAAAAACTGCCTGCTGATGGGAAGCAGTGAATGGATTCCTTGTTTTGCTTTGCTTGCATATGGGGCTTTATGAGGCTGTGCCTTTTAAACTGTGTTTATCTCAACCCATGACCTTTCTGTTTAATGCATCTGATTCTCTCCCTCCATCCATCTGGGATAGAATAAGCAGATGATGGACATGTAGCTGAGGGGCCTTACCAGGGTTAAACCCCCACACATGTGAAAATAAAAAAATATTAATTGTATCCTATACACTAGAAAATGCAAAATATTAAATGGTGGAGGATTTAAAGTGTGTAGTACAAATATTTGTCCAGGAGAATTAAGGTCTCTAGGAATTAATATCTGAAATAAAGGCTATGCTTAGTAGGTATTGGACCACAAAGGATATCAGTTAGGCATTTATACATTCATTAACATAAAATGACAGAATTACTTGTTGTAAAATGGGAAATTAATTGTAAATAATAATAATAATGTAGATTCATATGTGTACAGCATTATAAGTTACACATTTCATAATTAATTAGGAAGATAAAAATGTTTTTAAAAGTTGAACGTTCATTTTTAGATTGGTTGTTATGCTGAAGAAGTTTATATTTTTAAAATATATTTTGTAGAGTTAGTGGGTTTTATCGTCAGGTAACCTTTTGTTGTCTTATCATCTATATGTCTAAAAAAATATAACCTTTGCTTTGTGCAACTGATTCTTATGAGATTGGAATAATTCCTTTCTTTGTCACACTGACAATATTTTAATGATTTTGCTTCACTTTCTTCCATTGCAAATTTCAAAAGTGGGTTGCCTTGTTTCTCTGTAAAAGTTTCAAAACTTTGAAGGGGAAGGTAATACTAAGGTTTACTTAATGAAAAATACAAAAGCAATTGCCACAATGTTCAGGATCAAGGAGACAGCTGCCATTACAATAGTGAAGCATTAAACCTTCAGTGACTGTGAATAGGAAAAAGCTTCCCTTAATCTTCCATAAACCATCTTTTGTAGTGGTAAGTAATAGGAAGAATAGACTGAGCACTAAGCATTACCCCAGTGTACACTTCTACTTTTGAGTCACTGAAAGTTAATTGCAATTCCCAGTGTTTGGGCAGACACGTTTTCCAATAGAGGAAGAAATGAAAAAAAGGTAAGAAACAAAGCAACACACATTTACACATCAAGAAACACAAACAAATTTTGTCAAATACAAATTGTATTTTGGGCTATATTTTTCATTCTTACCCATGAAAAAAAATATGTCAGCTATCATACTCATGAAGTAAAACTACTGTAGTTCAACACTGAATAAATACAAAAAAAACCCCAAACCAAACCAAAACAATCCAGTTTATTTTCTAAAGAACCAATCAGGATGAATATCCAGTATGATAAAAAGACTACTTAAAAACTGACCAGACGGTAGAACAAATGAGAAATATTTAGAAGACTACAGAGAAAGAGAATGTAAAAAGCTAGCAAAAAAACTGGAGTAACTGCAGTAGATTTGAACAAAGTTATCAAGTTTGAAGTCTTTTCTAAAAGTTATAGAGAAACAGAATTATTAAATTTGTTAGTGAGCAACAGATCACCTAATAATTGAATTTTTTTCAATTTAGAGTCTGCTTTCAAGTAATTCCTGTGTCATAGGTAAGTACATTATTAACTCAAGTAAATTAATTTTTGAAGTGAAACCCAGCTTATTGTGCAGGTCTTACTGGTTGTTTTCCCTTGAGCACAGTGCTCACAATGAACATCTCAGTGTATGAAGAATATTCTGTTGAATGTTATTGTATGTCTTGGTATCATTGTATCTCATTGAATGCTGAATTTTTAAATACGAAAGTAGAATATTATTTTTTTGTCCAATGAACCTACTCTCTGACTGGTTTTCCATTTTACTCATGCTTCCTTAGTGCTTTTTCTGTTACCTTCTAGCAACATTACTTGCATTTTTCTGTAGTGCCCTTTACATGTATCCTGAGGTTTACTGCATTAATAACTCCTGTCATGACTCCATGACTGCATATCAAAATCTGAAACCTAACAGTAAATTGAGTTCTTTATACCAGCCTAAGACAAGTGGGTGAATGCTTTATTAATCACTACAAGTAGAAATTCTTGCTTTGTAGAGCAACTTTTGAACTTATATGACAGATTTTTTCAACACTTAGCAGGAACTCAAACAGCCACAAAAACATCAAATAGTGCACAGGAAGGACTTGAGTGATATCTTAAAAGATAATTTTGGAAGAAGTCCAGAGTGACTGGCTGATTAAAAAACCTGACTGTACACAGCTGAAGGAAGCAACACCTTTTTTTTTTTTTTTTTTCCTTAATTAGCAATCTCCTAAACAGGTACTGTTTGAATGTAGCAAGGAAAAGACAAATGTACAAGAGATTACAAAATTTAAATACAATTGTTTTAGTAAGAAATAAGGCAATAATCTATTCTGGATATGTCTTTTCAACTTTTATTGAGTATTTTTTATTAATGGCTTGATAATTGAATAGGGTGATGAATCATAAAATTAGGTGATGATTCTGTTACGGGATGGGTTGCACCTACTTTGAAGGGCAGTGTCAGAACAAGTGGAACAAAATATATTTCTTAATTCCCTGATTCATATAAGTATCCTATCCCACATGTTTTCTGTCCTTGGTTGACAGATCAAAAATTCCTGTGATACCTTAAATTTATCTGACCATAGAGTTAAGCAAAATATTCTCCGGCTCTCAAGTGTGTAGAAATAATTGTGATATTTTATACTTCAGTTAAAAGATGAGAAAGCTTATAAAGACCTGTATTTCATAAGGCACTGTAAGAATTTTATTAATGATCATTTTAGATTCATATTTAGGTTCCTCCTCCATTGTTAATGATGAATGTTACAGGCACTTAGTTCAGTAAATCTATACTTGCTGATTTGTCTTTCTTCCTTGTCTCTAACTTTGTTGCCATCATGAAAACTTTCTTTTTTAATATTTTAAAAAGTACTATATTGTCCTGGTGTGGGCCAGGATAAAGGTGATTTTCTGTTTTGTACTTTTGCTTTCAGCTAAGTCTCTTGTAAGTAGCTGCACTTCCTGAAATTAACAGCAAGTTTCTCAGTCAGTGTCTGCTTCTGGGACTGATAACACTGGATGTTTACACCAGCTAGAGACTGGTAGCAGAGCCAAGAACACTGCTCAGCTCTGAGGAACATTTTACCCTCCAGAAGGAGTGAAGAGGTCCCACCTGAACCCCTCCTTTGGGGAGGACCGGACAAGATAGACTTGACCAAAATATTCCATCCCATACACGTCATACTCAGTATAAATTTGAGGGATCACAAGGGTCAAACCTCTTCCTGCTCTTCCTACCTTTCCTGCCCTTCCTGCTTCTCCTTCTTTGCCTGTCCCTGTTTGCTTCAGCATCCTGAGAGGATTCCATCCATTCCTCTGCCTCTGCCTGTGGTCCTGATCCGTGCCAGCCTGAATCTGTGTGTTCCTGCCTCCAGCTCCCGACTGCTGCTGGCCCCAGGAGTCCAGCCTGGACTTTCCCAGGGCTGCCCTGCAGCCTCCGTGGTGATGTGAGAGTTATTGGGGGAAAGGGGTGAGGAACGTGCTATCAATTTTTCCTGTATATTTGTATATTTGTATATATTTAGTAATTTTTCCTATTTATCATTACTGTTTCATTAAAGTTGTGTAGTTTAGCTTCCAACCCATAAGTCTCTCTCCCTTATTCTCTCTCCTTTCCTTATCATGGAGGGGGATTAATAGAGAGCATCTGTCATTCGATTCAATTGCAGGGCCAGTGTTAAACTGTGACATATATTAAAGAAACTTTTTGATACATTGTAATCACCCCTTCTGCAGAAACTTCACAAAATTAATACTCTTTCTGAGAAGGGGACATAATCTGATATTTTAGAAAACTTTTTATTATAAATCCTTTAAATGTATATTCATGCACATCGTTGTGGCAAACTGAAGAAAGGGTATAGTCTGAAATTATTTTCTGTAGTCCATAAATTTTAATAATGCTGAAACCAGGTGCCATGTAGAAGATGGAGAATCTAGGTAAAAGCTGGAAGAAAAGAGTAGTCAGGATGTGCATATTAGGGAGATAAAGATAAATGAGTGGAAATTAATCACATAGAATTATTAACCACATAAAATAAAAAGTGACTGGAATGCTCTGCTCCATTTATCACATGCTACACCTGCAGGTAGAATTTTGCTAAAAAGTTTGTAGTACATCTGTGATGAGAGGCTTTAAATTTATATTCTGAAGTCAATAATTTTACAGCATTGAGTTTACTTTCAGCTAAATTAAACAAGTTTTATTTTAGATTTTATTTAGATTATAAGAAATGAAAGGCTATAGATACTAATGTCAAGATTTTATCTGGAAGCTCTGACAAAAGTGGGCTTTTATTATATTAGTCCTAAGAGACAGTGCAGTAAAAGTCACTTTTCTAGCATACGTCAGGAAAGTGAACAGCGCTTAATTTCAATTTTTGAATGTGAATAACACAAATCTATAACACCATGAGTCTACAAAGAAGATACCTGAAAGAGACATGGCAATAAATGGTTTTGATATCCTTGAAGAGTATTCATATTATTAAAGTACTTGTTAAGAACTATTGAATGTTCTAGTGGAGCACTGAGACAGGGTCCAAATACGGATGACCAAACTGAAAAAAAGAGCAGAGGAATTTTAAAATTAAAACTTAAGTATAGCTTTAAAGCTAGAGAAGAATCATAAGAGCCTCTCCTAACACAGTGATGTTTTAGGACAGATGAATGTAAGAGAAAACTCTCTAACCATGATTTACAGCCAGCTTCAAGTCTTCACTTTTTGCAAGAGCCCTAAGCCTTTCAGAGTATGTAGACCAAAGTGTAGGACCAAGTATGATACTTTCTGATATACCATCCTGCAATTCTCATATCAGCTGTGATGTTACAGGCTTAACCTTAAAAAACCCCATGACCCATAGATTTCAGCAAAAGTTATCAAGGCTCTAAGCATCTTTTTCACCTGAATCAAGTTCATATATGACTTAGCATTTAGATAGTGAGAATCAGCTTTTTGAAACCCTCAAAACAGTTTGCATATTTTATTAGAATGCTGAGCAAGAAAGGTAGGCATTTACATTATTTTTTCTGAACAAAAATCTTTCGGTTATTATTCTGATGCTTGATCATGATGTTAGGGTGCGACTGTCCTAAAAAAAGAGATTTAGATAACTGGACAGTATAACCAGTGCACAAATGGTATTCAAGTGTTGTTGGTTTAACAGTTGTACTTAAAATACTGTTTTTAGCAATAAAGTTATTTATGAATGGACATGGAACCTGACAAGATCCATTTGCAGCTTTGGAGGGAACTGATTGAAGAAGTTGCAAGGCCACTTCACATGATATCTGAAAAGTCGTGGCACTTTGGTAAAGTTCACCACTGACTGGAAAAAGGAGAAACGTTATCCCAGTTTTCACAAAGGGAAGGAAAGAAGACCCAGAGAACTATAAGCCAGTCAGTCTCACCTCTATGCCTGGCAAGATCATGGACCATATCCGCCTAAAGGCTCTGCAGTGTCAAATGGAAAGGGTGGAGGTGATTAGTGGCAACCTGCATCACTTCAACAAGGGTAAATCATGCTTGACAACTTTGGTGGCTTTTTACAACAGGGTCACAGCATGAGTGGATGAGGGATGAGCAACTGACTTGTTCAAAGTCACATGACATCCCACTCTCCAAATTGGAGGGATATGGATTTAAGCATGGACTACTGGGTGGATAAGGAGTCGTCTGGCTAGTTGCACTCAAAGAATAGTGGTAAATGCTTCAGTGTACAAATGGAGACCTCTGATTAATGATGTTCCTTAAAGTTTGGTACTGGAGCCTAAGAAGAGAAGGGTCCTGGGATACCTTATAGCAGTGTCTGAAATGGGCCCTCAAGAAAGTTGGAGAGGGACTTTTTACACATGCATGTAGTGATAGGACAAGGGATAGTTTTAAACTTGAAGAGGGTAAATTTAGGCTACACCTCAGGAAGAAATTTTTCACTATGTGAGTGGTGAGACACTGGAAAAGGTTGCTCAGGGAACTTGTGGAATCCCCCTCATATTGTGGCCAGACTGGACAGCATTTTGAGCAACGCAGTCTAGTGGAAGGAACTAGATGATCTTTAACATCCCCTCCAACACAAACCATTTGATGATTCTATGAAAAGGAAATAATTAATAATTGTCAAGCCAAACTGTTTTTCTGAATGCAAATATGTTGATAGTACACAGGGTTTGTTTTGTGGTTTTTTTGTGTTTTTTTGTTTGTTTGTTTGTTTTTTCTTTTTTTTTTGTTTTGTTTTGTTGTTGTTGGGGTTTTTTTGTTTGTTTTGTTTTTTGTTTTGTTTTGTTTTGTGAAAGGCTACTGGAGGCTACTGCCTGTCAGCATACAGTTGACCTGGGGCTAGTGAAGTAAATACTGCTTTTGACTAGAGAATACTGCAGCAAAGGTGTTTGGATAGCTGTTAAGATGAAAGACAGATTAGTGTAGAAGGTGCTGCTGTTGGTCCTTAAGACTCTGTGATAGCTACATAACATTTCAGGTATTTTTTCCTCTGCTTCAGGTGATGCAACTTCTTAAGCCCGATGCTGTCTTGAATAAAATGTGCTCTGCAAGGGTTGCTTGTTGCTGCCTACATTAGGAGGAGAATAGCTATAATCATGAGTGGCAGGCACAAATGAAATGTTGTGGCGTGCTTCATCATAATGATTTCCATGAAAGAGCCTTAACATAGCTCCTTGCTGAGTTACAGAAGCTTAATTGTTACCTTAAGTTATCTGCAAACACATAAATGATACTGGCATGACTGCATTTTTAATCTGGAAAAGGAAATCTCTTGGCAACTGCTTAGTTTTTTCTACATGTGGCACATAAGGATTTTAAGGGCTGTTTTTTTTAATCCTTTACAAGTGAGGACCTGCCTGCTGAGCACAGATTATTACCTTGACTTTCAAAATCAATTAAGAAGTTATCAATAACTGTACTGTACACAATAGTTTCATAAAAAAACTCAGATTTCTACTTCCTTGTGCCTAAACATAATTAGAAACATTCTAAATAACAAACAAGCTTACTGTTGTTGGAAGTCATGCATTACATGCATCAGTATTTCTGAAATTAACTGTTTTTTGAAATTTCAGAGTAAACCAGGGAAAAGCATGCTACAGTCTTAAGAAATAACAACCAACAGTCTAAGGAATGAGGTGGAAAGTGAAACAATAATTCTCAGTCACACCTACACATACAGACTTTGACCCCTGCTATAGTGTGTTTCATGTCTACTACATTTTGCAGTATGCAGAGCACAAGAATATTTTAGATTATTTGTGAAGAACAGTTCTCCTAACAGTAGAAAACATTTTTGCAGTGCTGCATTGCAGCAACTTTATATTGTAGCTTTATATTGTATAAAATGTAGACTAAATCTTTGTTTAAGTTCCAAGGACTCTATCAGACGTAGGAGGTAGTTTTCACTTGCTGCTGGTGTCAGTTCATTTCCTACCACCCTGGTGTGAAATAGCTCCTCAGCAGGCAATAATTTGCTGTTATTTCCTCTAATTGACACTGGTTGTGGAAAGTAACATTGTAAAGCATCATGTGGCCAGATAATGCTGGTTTGGAAGACCTTGCTGAACTCACACAGCCCTTTCAGAAATCTTTTGTCCTTTTCCCACGTATATAGTATCTGGCATCATGGTTTTGTCACAAAATCTAAATTATTTTTTCTTCCCTGTGGTCATGTGCAGTGTACAGGAAAATAGCTTACTGGTGACAGAAAGATAGGTGGGTTTGTTTTATTTTTTTTCACAGCTTTTTTCTTTTTTTTCCTCCCTTAGGCCAAATAAAATGTGAAAATGAAATAAAAATTTAAATTCTGTGGTACAGTTCTACGATAAAAGAATTTGGGGAACACTTTCTTCCATGCCCCACATTAAATAAGCAGGGTACTGGCAGTCACTATTCAGATATCCTGTTATTTTTAAAAGTGTATTTTTACAACTGGTGTAAATAGAGTTTACAAATACAGTGGTATAGTGGGCAACAGTTATTTGTCAGTGTACCAATATATTTAAATAACATGGAAAGTTATTTAAGGTGTCAGCCCTATCAGCCATGTGGTTCTCAGCTTATATATGTTCCAGAAAAATGTTTTCGTTCTTATATTTTTGGAGCATGAGAGGGCTTCATTCTTGATCAAGTAATACTTAGCTGCACCTGAAAAATATGTGCAGATTAATGTCAAATGTACACCACTGGCAGAAAGATAGACATGGAAGTGGTTTAAAAGTTGGGAATTTTGTAAATTAGTTTAATTAATTTTTAAATTCAGATCAAATTGAACTGAGTTTGCAGAAGTTAATATATATCTTGGAAACACTGAACAAACATAAAAAAGTCTTTTGCCTTGGACTTTTTTCAAGCTACAGAGTAAAATGAAGGGACAATGGCACAGAATGATATGATCTTTCCTTGAATTTCTGGTTGTCTGGACACACCAGCCTCAGAGATAACTGTGCTTGATTCACAGATAAATTTTATAGACCAGGTTTATTTTATTAATGGAAAAGCCGCTATAGTTAATTTTGATTAATTACCTTTTCGTTATACATCCTTTGTTTCTGTGAAGGAAATACATTGTTAAAATTTTATTTACCCTAAAAGACAGAAGGAAAAAAAATTAATGGCTATTTAATGCTTAATTATTTTTAAAATATCTTGAATACTTGAATAGATATTTGTGCACAATAGACATGATATGGGACAATAACTTCAGTAAAAATTTCAAAATACCAATATGTTTTATAGGTATACATACTTATATAAATTTATTATTAACAGTTCAGTTTTTGTGATTATTTCATTGCATTCAGGAAGAGCTCAGGAATAAATTTGGTGCTTTTTTTTTTTTTTTGAGTAACCCTCTCCTGAAAGCAAACAACTTCACTGGTTCCAATGTGTGAGGAACCTTGTGAAAAAAGACAGTTCAAGGAAGCTCAGATAACATTTTTTTTGAGCCTTACACTTGTAAACAAACAATATAGACATAGAAAGCATGAATATCAGCTTCTTTTCACCCAGAAAGAGTGAGGCACAAGGATAACAAGCATTTTTCCAGACACTCATTCTGAGGGTTAAGACTCAAATACATACACTCAAATGTGCCTTTCTGTACAAAAAAATGCATGTATCTGCCATGTGAATATTACTATACACATGACTAAGCCCTATTTTTTAAAATCAACTATAGTTTCACTTTTCACTAAGGTAAAGCTTATAAACAGAGGATGGTACTGCTGTTCATAAAAATTGGGCAAGTATTTTGATAGAAATGGATGTTAAGTTGCAATAATACTACTACAGAAAATAACTCCAAGGAATGGGATGTATTATCTAATAAAAGATCAGTTTATGTGGAAAGATCTCCTCTTACAAAGTTTTGCTTCAATATTTTGCAAAAAAAATTTAATTTTTCTCTCCATAAAATTTAATTGTTATTTTAAGTAGCCTGATATTAAATCTCTTTATTTTTCTACAGTTACTTTTAAAATGCCTGTGGTTTTATGTGTAAACACTTTCAGGGGTAATGGAGCAGACCAGGAAAAGGACTGTGTGAAGATACACTCTTTTAGCAAGTCTAGAAAAGATGCTGGTATGGTATTAGGTGACAGAAGAGCAATAAAGACTGTCCAGAACGAGCACACTGGCACATTGGAAAGAAAGTTAAAAGTACATCAACATATTGTATTATATAAAGTAAAGCAAGGGGAAACAGTGAACAAAAATAGTATTTAGTGATTCTAGCATCTTCAGAGTTCTGAATGCTGTCATTATCCATTTATTTGTTCACTATAAATTCTTCATGGTATGCATGATGCAGAGACTGTTTTGATGTATATCCTCTATTTGCTACACCTAAATTACACATAAAAGATAATGATTCATATATTTATAAATTTCTAGAGGTAAAAATTTGATTTATACACATAATTTAACAATAGTACCTTTAAATGCAAAGAGATTGTCTGTATTAGCAAAACTAGGCATGCAATTAATGTAGCCAAAAATAATTAAAGTATATTCTGGTTTTGGTCTATCATGCTGTTTATAAAGATGAAAGGGCTCATACCTTTCAAAAGGAGAAAATCCTTTTATCTGTAGCAGGGTACAGTCTATTTAAAATTTTATTCAGTAAATGTTTCCACTGCCTTCTTTGGGTTTTCTTACGTTTGAAATTAACACACATTTATATACTTTTATGAAAGAGGAAATCTGTAGTTGCTACTTTCTGTGTTTGATTTGCCCCCTACAGTTCCCTCTGCTTATCAGCCTATGAGTAACTCTTAAAGTATAGATAAATGCTGCATAACAGGAATTTTACACTTCTCTCACATATCTGCTTTTAAGTGAAATATTCTCTTCTGTCCTAAGATTCTTGATCTGAAGTGTTTACTTGTGGATAAGAATTTGTATGGATTATTTTGGACTGGTTGGTGTGATATCATAAAATACCATATAGTGTACCTGAGTTTTACTAACAAGGCTTCTGGCAATTTGTTTGAACCAACATAATACATTTCGATTTGTCTCTTAATGGATTTGAATCTTAATGCAATTTTATTTTATTTTACCTGGTTTCATAAACTGTCCAGCTGTCACGGTTTAACACTGGCCCAGCAATTAAACCAAGTAACAGATGCTCTCTATTAATGCCCTTCTCCTCCCTGATAAAGAAATGAGAGAGAATAAGGGAGAGAGACTTATGGGCTAGACCCTAAACTACACAGCTTTAATGAAACAGTAATGATAAATAGGAAAAATTACTAAATATATACAAATATACAGGAAAATTGATACCACATTCCTCCCCTCTTTCCCCCAATAACTCTCACGTCACCACTGAGGCTGCAGGGCAGCCCTGGGAAAGTCCAGGCTGGACCCCTGGGGTCAGCAGCAGTCGAGAGCTGGAGGCAGGAACACACAGATATGGGCTGGCATGGATCAGGACCACAGGCAGAGGAACGGACAGAATCCTCTCAGGATGCTGAAGCAAAGAGGGACAGGTGAAGAAGGGGAAGCAGGAAAGGGTTTGACCCTTGTGTTCCCTCAAATTTATACTGAGTATGACATGCATGGGATGGAATACTCTGTTTGGTCAATTTTGGTCATCTGTCTTGTTCGTTCCTCCCCAAAGGAGGGGTTCAGGTGGGACCTCTTTACTCCTTTTCTCCTTCTGGAGGGCAAAATGTTCCTCAGAACTGAGCAGTGTCCTTGATTCTTCATAACATTCTCCAGCAGTAACTATAAACATCGAGTATTATCAGTCTCAGAAGCAGACACTGTCTGAGAAACTTGCTGTTAATTTCAGCAAGTGCAGCTACTTACAAGAGACTTAGCTGAAATCAAAATTACAAAACAGAAAATTACCTTTATCCTGGCCCAAACCAGGACACCAGCTCTTAAAATGCTAAGCTCTTCTTTAATACATGATTCATGAAGAGATTGGAAGCAAGTAAAAAAAAAAAAGATAGTGAGTATGTTTCAATGTTGTTGAAGGAAGAGATATTAGAACTGTCCTGCTGGAAAGTCTTTCCATCCATTAAAAAAACAAACAACCAAACAACAAAGAACAATGACAAAAAAAGCAGCAAAGAAAGCAGAAATCTTTTGGATCCTAAATAAAAAGTACTGTCTTTTAAAAATGCTCAGCAAAAACCAGTAACTGTTTCAGTCAAAAGCCTTCTTTTCCTTGGATCAAAGAAAATATTTTCAGGGATGGAGATCTAAATTAAGACCCCATAAGAATATTTCTAGTGTATTAAATAATGTAATAGCCATATTATCATTATTTCACTTACATAGCAGAATTAATTTTTCCCAGGGGCTTTTCAGACCAAGCTAGCACTTTTTTAATGTGACAGAACATTTGCTAGAGAGGCAAAGGTTTGTGAAAAGAATATTTGTAACTTGGCCACACTTGGGGCCCCAGACTGCTAGACTGGTTATGTGCAAAAAAGCTCTATAAATGCCTCTAAGAGTGTGGAAGGCAAACACACACTTTTTTTGGGTCCCCAGACATCAATGACCTCTTTTAATATAACTTTTTGCTTCAGTCCTTGGCACAGCCAACTTAGGATGAATATACTTTAATTGAATATAGAAACTACTTTACAATTGGCACTGCCTTCAAATATGTCTCATTATGAAGGATCAGTTGCACATTCATTTCACCTATCACATCCCCCGTAACTCCTAAAAATGCATCACACAACATGACTCTGAGACTCTTCTGAGTGACAAATTGCCCCTTAACAACCTAAAAAGAGCAGTATTTTCAGTGCAAAATTATGCAGCTCATCAAAAGTGAGAGTTTGGGGACAATCTATAATAAGCAGAATTTAATAAGAAATTAAACCAAGCACTTTACTGATTATGTTACACATTTGCATATATAATTCAATAAGCTTCCTTCATTCTCAATGTACTGGAACTCATGAAGAGTTTTCACCCTTCAGTGACATAAAGCACAATGGCCTGTTGGTTTAATCCAGACAAATACCAGTCAAACTCAGAAACTGCACCAACATCCATTGCAGTTATGACACATTTTGCAAGTAAAGCAAATGAATGATCTGCACACTAATTCATCTTCCACAGAGTTTGTAGTTGAGCTCCTCACCTGATCATCCTTGTTTTCAATTGTCTTGAGTGAGTATCTCAACTAAAGGCTCATAAGTTTTATTCCTGTAGAATTTATCACTAAGAAGATGACTAATATGTTGCTGAATGAAGAAGAGATAGTTCCCCCTTCGAAAATCTGTGGGTTTTAATTTCTCACAGAAGCCCCAAACATATTTGTATTTCTTTAGATTTTTCATATCACGCAAAGTGTGTGCTATGTGTTCTTTCACAAAATTCAGTAAAGGAAAAGTCACATACAATGGGATTAAAGTAATCTTTCTGTGTTTCCTTGTGTGATTTATTTACTTGTTTGGGTTTTTTTGAGTATGTGTCCTGTAGTTTAGTGTGCTTTCAGAAGCCAAGCTAAAATATCAGTTGAATTTTGTCTATTCGCTGTTCTCCTCACATAAGACTGTGGAGAGCAAGCTTTTGTGTGCAGGAATATCTCTCTAAATGGCTTATTTGAGGCTTGTTAGAAAGTTAATATAAACTAGAACTAGCTCTAAGGGAGATGGATTACTGGGCAGAGTGAAGGTTAGGAGACTTAGGTGATGAACACAATTTGTCTCATGTCTGTCATTATCAGAGATGCATGCAAGAAAATGTATTCACTGAGCATCATAAAATTCAGGCACTCTTGCAACATTACGTATGCAACAGCTGCTTAATTGTGCACAACAGCATTGCAGTAATACACAACCACTTCAGTGACATAATATTCCCTTCACTATTAGAAAATTATGCAGAGAGATAATAAGGGGCACAGTGCAAATAGGAACATTTTACTTGAGTACATGAAGTACAGAGCATCCAGGTGAAAAATATGCTCTGGACATATAATGACCATAATGGCTAGGGCATCAAGTTTCCTAAAAGAGCAGCCCTTATTGTGGTTTTCTTAGTGGGAAGAACTCTTAATCAGTGTGGAATCCAGAGTAGAAAACCCTACTTATAAGAAAAATGGGCAAAATATTTCATTCTGAAAGTGGGGAACTGTCCTGTACTTTTCTATGTGCAAATAGGAAAATAGTGCATTTATATGGTATTTTACTTAAAAAGAACTAGAAGCTCAAAGTTCCAGTGTAAAGCAGCTAAAAAAGATCAAAGTGTTTGAAGTTATGCAACAGTAAGGTTTGCAAAACTAAGTAGGAGTTTGAACTTTGACAGCTTAAATTTTCAAATCAGCCTAAACTTCAAAGAATTTATTATCTTCTTTCAGAAATGCATTAAAAAAAAAAAAAAGAAAAAAGAAAAAAGAAAAAAAAGACATAGGTTGGCATCTACTTATTGTTCCCATAGTGGAAATTCCTTTCTTTTGACACGCCCTGTCTTTCAGGCTTGGATTTACAAGCAACTAGATACTGCTACAAATCCATTTTCAAACCCATAAAACTTCCAATGAGAAGAAATTAATATGTTAGCCTAAGGATTGTGCTTTTAAATGGACTTTCATCCTCAGCTGTTTCTTTTCGTTATTACTTGGCCTTGCTTTTCTGGGATGTGAATCAGGACTATGTTGATTCAAATTGTTTAGGAGGTGATTTTCCAATTCATCATAAAGAGCAAAATTATAAAATATATTAAATTGCTGTCCTAGAGTGTAAAATAAGTAGGTAATATCAGTGCTAAGTGCTAGTTGAGATGAAAATAGTTCTGCATTTGTAACATTGTAACAAACCAGGTATCAGGAAAAATGTATATCACCTCATGTAATTCCAGAGAGCATTCTGAAAGCACAACAACTTGAGGGGTGAAAAAAGCTACTTTTAGAAAATTTTAAATGAGAAATGTTTTAAACCACGAAGATAGCACTTAATAAAGCTGAAATTTGAGCTATTTTTTATGTTTATTTACAAAAAGTATACTGAAATATTCTACATTTAGCATCATCAGTTTTAATGGCTCTGCTACCTCTTTACTCAGATGTCACTTCATCATGCTCTCTCTATTCTTTGGCTTCCTGAAACATTAAAAATATTAGCTTTTGCTGGGCTTCTTCTTCTTCTTTTTTTTTTTTTTTTTTTTTTTTTTTTAAGAAGAAAAGAAAAATCTTATCTAGTACTAACTCCCCCCCGCAAAAAAAATCGCATTGATTAAGCTTACAAAAGGAGAAGCAATTGGAAAACTCAAGGCTTCCTGGCTTTGAAAAAGATGTTAATCACTTAAGGTTCATGCCAACAGCAAAACTGTGTTTTTGTGGTGTTGGTGTACCTAGCTTTTTGTTTGCTACAATATCTAAGCTGTAAACTTGACTTTTTTGATTGAATGATGATTAGAAACTAAACGCATCAGGCTAATATGATAGTAGATAGCAGAGAGGAGACCTTGTTTTTAAAAGGAAAGAAGGGGATATCTCTGGCTGCATCCTTATTAATAAATATTGTGGAGTAATAGTAGCAAAGCTGTACAGTGAAGCAGTTGGTGCTGAGGACCCCAAATATATGCTTTCTGTTGTAGATTTTACTTCAAAGTAGATTGACTCTAGTTTAATCTTGTGCTTTGGATTTACTGGCAGCTGTAGAAAGTTGGTTTCTGTAGTGTATCTTCCAGTTCAGTTTCCTCTGAAAGGAAACCTGTTTATAAACCTCAAGATTGTTCTCTGTTGTGAACCCCAGAGCTGGAGTGGTAAAAATGAGGATTCAGCTCAAGAGTGCTTTCCTGATTTGAACTAAAGTGGTCAGGGAGACAAATGCTCAGAGCAGCGTTTGATTTTTAATCAGCTGTTGCAGCAGCCTACCTTTGTATGGTGTACTCTACCCACACAGTAATCCAAATGAAGTTCCATTCCCCTCCCTTCTCACACACATGGGATGAAGAAGTATTTTATTTTATCACATCACAACTCAACGGACAATAAATCAGAGATTATTACAAAACATGATTCAGAAGTGCAGTCTGAACTAGAATACTGATGTAGTTGCACTTCTTATGTATGGGAATCTGCAAATAAAAACCCAAAGCAGTCCCTGCTTGAAAACAAATTATATGTCCATATAGAAACAGTACAACTAGCTGCATTAGGGGAATAACCATGACTTGTACATGATACTACACATATCTACTGGGAGTTGTCCCTGTCTATGCAGGTTGGTTGGAACTAGATCATCACCGAAACCCCTTCCAACACAAACCATCCTATGATTCTATTTTTTTCCCCACAGGTAATGCTGTAATTTCAAAAATATGGTATTTGAAAGATTTTCTTATCAATCTTAAAGACAGCATTTTGTCAAAGGGTGGCAGGCTGTTGGCCAAGGGTATCAAAAGTGCAGTTAGTTGGTATTGTTGCCACCCAGCTCTGCCTATATGTTTTATTATTTTTTTCATGAGGTAAAGAAGAAAAGTGGTTTTGCTTATCAATGAAGATATTAAATGTGTTCTTCATGTTGTAAATTGGTTGCATGGAAGTATTTTAACTTACCTTTCTACTGTCTCTCATCTAAGAAATGGGATAGTACTTCCAGGTTATTGGGCTGGTCTTGCTTGGTTTTCACTTCAGTTCTCAGGTAATATGTGGAATCTGTGCATAAGTGTTCACCAGCTGATATTTCCAGACACTATCTGGAAATTCTGTTCACTCCAAGCAATGTTTTGAGTCAGTCTGTGAGCATTTTGGTAAAGTAATGATAAAGCCACATTGTTAGATTTCGACTAGTACAAAAAACCCCAGATTAATTTAAAAAAAAAAACAACAAACCAAAAAAAAAAAAAAAAAAAAAAAAAAAAAAAAAAAAAAAAAAAAGATTGAGAAAAGTCATTACATGATCCTGATGACCCTCTATTAATCCCCCTCCCTGATAAAAGAAAGGAGAGAGAATAAGGGAGAGAGAATTATGGGCAAGAAACTGAAATACACAGCATTATTATGAAACAATGATGATAAAAAAGAAAAAATTATTAAATATATACTAATACACAGAAAAATGATACCACGTTCCTCCCTCTTTCCCCCAATAACTCTCACATTACCTCCCAAGGCTGCAGGGCAGCCCTGGGAAAGTCCAGGCTGCACTCCTGGGGTCAGGAGCAGTCGGGAGCTGGAGGCAGGAACACACAGATTCAGGCTGGCACGAATCAGGACCACAGGCAGATGAACGGATGGAATCCTCCCAGGATGCTGAAGCAAACAGGGACAGGTGAAGAAGGGCCAAAGGGAAGAGCAAAGAGGCTTGACCCTTGTGATGTCTCAAATTTCTACCAGGTACGATGCATATGGGATTACTCCCTTTCTCTTTATGGAACACAAGATGTTCCTCAGAACCAAGCAGTGTCCTTGATTCTTCATAACATTCTCTAGCAGTAACTATAAACATAGAGTATTATCAGTCTCAGAAGCAGACACTGCCTGAGAAACTTGCTGTTAATTTCAGCAAGTGCAGCTACTTACAAGAGATTTATCTGAAAGTAAAATTATAAGACAGAAAATTAATTTTACCCTAATCCAAATCAGGACAGCTCTCTTAGAGAGATCATGAAGAGATACTACAGTTTTATTTTTCAAACTGTCTTAATTTGTTCAGAAAAATAGTCTTTATTAAAAATATTCTTCTTAGATAATATAAATTATATTCTGAGACAAAAAATGCTCTTTGACATATAGCATATGGAAGGAAGAAATGCAAAAATATAAACTGAGTGCATGAAGATCTGAGTATGTTTCCAAGATTACCTGATGGTAGCACACGTAGCCATATGCAGCATCTTACTCTGAAACTGAATGTGTCTGTAGACAAAAAGGACATTATTTGTGAGCACCGAGTAGTTAAATCACTTCCCATTTCTTCTGGCAGGTGATGTTAAAAATAACATTATGTTTTTGAGTATTGGTATTTAATGTCCATTATGTAATCAAGGAAATATAACTCAAAGGGACTTTAACCTTTTCAGAGGTGTAAGTAAGCCAGAAAGGCTGGCTTGGTTTATTTGTTTTACAGCCCATATTTTTGTTGTAAGAAAGATTAATCTGTAGTTTTACAGTTATTAGAGTTTAGTGTGATTTTTTTTTTCTGAAGGTTCATTGATTTTGTATAGGCGCTAATATAAAATCAGATATGCAGCCAGTATGGTTTTCCTGTCAAGTGAACATTGTATTTAGACATTAACCTTACCTAACTTTACATTTATGTTCACTTTTATTTTTTTTTTCTTTCTTTCTTTCCCAAACTGTAGATGTTAAATACAACTGAAATGATAAGGCTATCATAAATATTTCTGTGGTCTTAGAAACATACCCATCTTTTTGGTAAATGAATAACCAGAGAATCATTAAATAGTGTGGGCTGGGAGGGACCATAAAGATCATCTAGTTCCAACCCCCTTGGCAAAGTCAGGGACACCTCTGCATGTTGATGTTCCTCTGCAGCCCAAGGAGAAAATACAGTGGAGTATTTTCCTGAAACCCATAGAGAAGACACCAGGTGGAGCAGGGGAAAAGTGTGAGGAGGGATTGGCAGACAGTAATTTTCAATTGGCAATAAATTAAATTATTTTTCCCATTTTGCTTGTTACAGTAACAGGTGAATTATATCTCTGTCTCTGTCTCATCACAAGAGCCTTTCTGTTATTTCACACCCTGTTCTGTTGAGGAGGGGGACTGAAAGAACATCTGGATGAACATTTGGCAGACAGCCAAGGTCAACCCACTTCAGCAAGTAAGAATATGAATACTTTCTATCTACTTTCAATTTCAATTACTTTTTTTAATTATATCAAGATTAATCCTTTCATATTTACCAGCAATGAAGGTTACTTGTTGGAAATGATGTAGGTGTTTTCTGTGTGGCTTTTGAATGCACATGCTGTTCTGTGCCATTATTTTATAGTTGTCATATCAGTATCAGGACTGTCTCTGCCTTTTTCTTTGTTAAAAAAATATAAAAGCCTAGCTAACATAACAGTCTCTTCACAAAGCTTATTCTAGAGGTTTTTTTTTCCTGGTGGTTCATGCTAAATAAATTTTTCTAACCATGTGGAGTACCTAAAGAGTAGATGGATGGAAAGATGGTTTGTTTACTCAGGAGGGATTTATTTTTCTGGCTTTTGGGAGCTAGTAAAGTGTAAGTAGTCAGTGAGGAGTGGAATGTATATTTATTCCTTTGGAGTAATGAATTCACATTTTCAAGATCAAACAAATTCTGAATCTTAGAAGAGTGATTCACATAATGAGTCAAGATCCTTGATACAGAGCTTTTTGAAAATGCAGAATTTGCCTGCCTCTTAGAGGATGTTTGAAGAAAATATATTTTGCTATAACTGGATTTTTAGGCAATAGGGAAAAAAATGAAAAGGGATAGTTTAATCTTGTACACAGTGCTGCCAGAGGGTTCTAGTCCATATTTTCTATTTTGACCTATGGTTTCAGAAAGGCATTTAAACTTGATTAAAATGCTGATTTCTACATTAACACAAGGCTGACATGCTGTGACACTTTTTAAGCAAAAACCTATACTAAAATGAAAAAGTGAGTTAAGCCTATATCAAAAAAGGGTGCTTGGTGCCTAGGAGATAAATACTGCAACAAATAACTGTTGAGTAATTTGACTTGGATGCCACGTACAGATTTCTGTGTAGTTCACCCCAGCTCTCTAAGTAATTTGATTGACTCAGAATAGTGAGCTCAGTTGTGTCCTGCACTGTGTATTGGGAGTTGTGAAAAACCATTAAATGAAAAATGTGGAGACCAGGCTTATATCTTAAGATTCATCCTTCTCTGAAGCTTGGGTGCTCAAAGTATTTCAGAAAATTTCTTCATCCATTCAAGATCCTGAGCTGAATCCAAGCACACACCACACCTGCCAAGGAGGATAAAAAAATGGAGCTCTGAGACAGGAAATAAAATCTTTTAAACTCTTTCTTCATCCTAAGGATGTTCACACATCCTTTATCTGCTGGGATTCAGACTAAGACAGGAAAAAACATAACTGTAGCTGATGAGATCCTCACTATTTTGAATAATAGGTCCTGAAGCAGTAACAAAGTTGGTATTTCTCTTTTCTAATCAAGTACTCTAATCATCAGACTGCAGAATCACACTATTCCCTGTATTAGTCTCTTAATTTCTACATGAAGTCTCTGGCTGAAGAAGAATTAGAATCTTGAAGAGATTCAGTCTCAGTTCACTCTGAGAGAGGCGGTCTACTTTCTACATGTTTCATTTTTCTACATTTCTAATATTTCTAAAAATGTTAACCATTAGAAGTTTTGAGGTTTCTTCAGGAAAATGCAACAATACAAAACTAGCATTTTTCTGATATACAATGAATCTTTGGGAATGTATATTGTTAGAATTATTTTAATTGAGAAAGAAGAGAGACACCTGCTTTTAACTAAAGCTTTCAAAACCTGGTGTTGATTTTAACTCTTGAAACATCTGGAAACTTTCAAATATCTAACTGACAAGGCAGTATGTATTCCACCTTTCCTTGGTTAAATCTTAAGGAGGGCAAAGAAGATTTATCTTTTAATAGCAGTGCTGTAAACATTCAAGCTTACTTTTCCCTGAGAAGATGAAAAAGCTGTAGGAAAAATAACAGCTACTTGTTTCAACAATTCCTGTTGGAACTTACATGTGGCTTCTGTTTTGCTTTTTTCTTTTTTTTTTTTTTTTTTCCTTTTTCCTGAGAATAAATTTTTTCTAAGATGGTAGGTAAGAAGCAGGTGTTTTGATATCACATAACTGTGTAGCCCTACATTATCTCTTTGCCCTTTTCTTTGTCTGTCAAGAAGCTATGGCTTCAGGAGGAGTAACTTTTTGCTATTGGTTCTGAAGTTGGCTATAACTATGTAATAAGATTTTATTGTTTTGTTTCTACTGTCAGCATTATTATGAACAAGTGTGAAAAATAGTCAGTATGAAAAACTTGTTCATAATGGTATTATAATTTAATAATGTAATCTCAGTGCTATTCTTTATATATAAAAAAAGCTTTTAGCATTTTCATGACCTACTTTTTAAAGATAGGAGCTCTGTTGCTACCAATGTCTTTGTAGATATATATACAATGTGTACATACATAGAACTAGATATCTTTCTGTAAGAGAGAATTTAAACTTAAAACTGGAATCTGTATCCTACTGACGGGCTCTTCAGCTTGTAAGTGATTATAGAAGAACTACTTATCTTTTAGAAGATGGTCTGAAAGAGCCATCAAACATAGGAGTGGCAGACTTAGATTCTTCTGTAAATATACTCCTTTATATAAAATACTGATCAGGCCTTATTTCTTTCTTATTGTGTTGCTTAAAATAAAAAAGATAAATTGCTGTTTGACTGCTCTGTTTTCTCACAATTTTTAATGTGGAGACTGGTACTGGGAGACTCATTTTCCTGCTCTGGGGAGTCAAGGTCTCACCTCTTCAAATTGTGCCCATACTACAGGGCTAAAGACTCTTGCAAATGAGTCTCTTGCAAATATTCACTGACCCTCCTGATTCAGCAGTGTGTCTGTAAGGAGAACTGAGTGGCCAGTGGGCAAACTGGGGAACTGACATTTGTTTAAAGATTAGGCTGGTTCCCTAGGCCAAACAAACTTGGATCCTGTTTTCTCTGTTGGCTTCCTGATCTTTCACCTGATTTTCATTTGAATGGGCTGCAGGGAGGCTTTAACTGCAGCTGCCCCTCACTTCCCTTGACTTTAGAGTCTTTCTCAGCCTTTCTCTTGTCAGCAGAGGCAGATGATTCCCCACCTGAGAGACCCAGACCTTTCCTTAGCCTGTGTGATAGACCAACTTAATACATATTTTCTGAAGCATTCCCCAGAAGGTAAGCTTGGTGTTCACTGAAAAGTAAAAGAAGCTGGTTGGGGCACATGAGGGGCCCTTGCAACTAGAGCATGACTGACCAGATAACATCTACCTACTACCTGCAACTCTGTAGGGCTACGTGTTTAATTTCATCATACCATGCTTCTCATTATTATCTTTTTATTACAGTATAATACTTAGGATTTCAATATTGTTAGATTTGATTTTGTCCTCCCTGAAAGAAAAATTGGGCCATGATGTTCCTGCTACACAGATGTATGCTAAACTAGGTATAATGTTGAAGTCAGAAGGAAGGTTAATGAAACGGCTGCTTCAAGGCTAATTTTTAAGTGCTCTAACTCATGATCATGCAATTTTTTTCTGTACTGTTTTAGTAAATTCATAATATTTAAGAAACCACTGTAATGCTACCTATTTTATAGAGTAAAACAGTAAAAATAATTGCATGACTTTTTTGTATTTTATTTTTGACCTGACTTGCTTAGGGAGCAAGACCACCTTTAAATATGAGGATGGTTCATTATAATGAAAAAGAGGAAAAGCTATGACAATATACAAATGCTCAACGATTTCTGGTTGAAAATTGATGCATCAATCTGTGTAGGATTTTTGTTTAGTATAGGACATAACAACATGTAACACATATATGACAGTAAGTCTTTTTTTGTCTGGTGGAGGCTTTTCTGTTTTTTGTGGTTTTTTTTTTTTTCTTTTTGTTAGGTTTTTTGGTTGTTGTTTTTAGGGGTTTTGTTTGTTTGTTTGTTTTGCAGAAACAATTTTGATATTTAGTTATGTTGCTTAGAAAATGGTTATATTTCTTCCCAATTTTAATATTCAAGTGCTGGTTTAGTTTCAAATCTGTTTTAACTTACAGACTCTCATGTGCAGTTCTTTGCTACATGGGCATATTTCTGTTATAAATCACTTTGATCTGAATGGATAGGTCCCAAAGTAATTTTCCATAGATTTGCTTAGAGTAATCTGACTGGAATGATTTTCAGTTTTCATAAAAGCAGCAATCCAGCAATCCATCGCTGTTCTTGCCATTACTTGCTGCACAGTCAATACAAACACAGTGATGTTACTAAAGGCTCTGGAGACATTTCATTTCTGAAGATTGAATTTTTTTTTTTTTTTTTTTTTAATACCTCTGTGCCTGTGTTTTATTGTCTCCTCTCATTTAAAAATGTAAATTCAAGCCCATCAAGAACCCCAAACCCAAGGTTTAGTGTAATCCTTGAGATATCATGTGTAGCCTTTATGGAGTTAACCATACAGGTTTTAATAAAAGCTGCAGAACATTGGAGATGCAAAGTTAAGATATACTAAGACTGCATCAACACATAAAGTTAATATAATGCTCCTACAAACTTAAAAATATTAAGTATCTTCAAACTTTCTGCAAAAATGTAGACAGAAAAATTATCTACCAACAGCTGAAGTGATACATGTTCAATAAAATTGTTTAGATTTCGTAAAGGTATCTATTTAGAGAAAGTGTATAATTTGATTTTTAAAAACAATTAGTTTTCCATTTGAAATGTTTTTAACAGCTGCAAAACAGATCACATTATGAATATGTAAAATGAAACTTTAATCAGTGAAGATATTTTAAAGTATTTTTCTATCTTTATAAAGAGATTAGTTTTTTTTTTTCTAAATTAAAGCAAAGCAACAACTTTGAATCATGAAGTCCTTTGTAAAACTGAACTATTGATTTCCTTAGTTTGCTTAAGAGTTTTAGATTTTCTAAAGTTTTATTTAAAGAATTAAGAAATATCACTTTCAGAGGTAAAGAAAACAATCTGAAAGATGTCTGAATCACTTGCTTAAGTCTTCCTTTATGAAGCAATCAGCTTCAAGGAGGGGAGCACTGAATGTAGAAAAAACAAAAAAAAATTTAACTAGCATATCTTGGTTAAAGCCAATGGTAAGCTGACCACAGAAATTCATTGTGTATGATATTTGTATGGTTCCTTATAGTTTTCAATCAACTTATAATAAAATTGATCCATTTCTGTAGCATTTCAGTACAATAAACTTAAAAAAACCTAATTCAAAGTTGTATAATGCTAGACTTACTTTCAAGTGTTATCCAGATCTAGGGTTTTTAAAATAATTTCTGAGTATAAAATTAAATTTAAGGGAATTCACTGTGGTTAAAAAAAAAAAAAAAAAAAAAAATAAAAAAAATTTCTAGGAAGTGATTTTAATTTATAACTCCCCAAAACTTTCCTGGTGAGCTGAAATAATATATGTTTGGTTTTCCTGGACATGTACTTCTAACTGCAGTTAGTTATTTCTTTGACATAAATGGCAAACAGGAATACTACTCTTGTTATTTAACCTATTTAAGATGCTTACAAGTACAAACAGGCATAAAGAAATTTGTAACTGAAGAACTTAAGCACGAAGGGAATTTTAATGGTTAAAAATGTAAGTGTGAACAAGCCTTGAGTGTCTGACACATCAGAATAACTATATTTTAGAATCAAGCATCCAAGTCCTACATTCTCCTCCACAATTTAGTCCTTTTAGATCTGGGCCTATTTACTGTCTGTGAGAAATGTAAGGTTTCCTTTCATCCCCTAAATCTTGGTAAAACTACAAACTCTTTTTATCACAATTGTTAATTTAATTGATCATCAGGGAGTTGTCTGGGCCACATTTTGCATAACCATTATTCAAAGCTGGATCTGAGTCAGCAGAGATGATTTAAAAGTTTATTCCTGACTCTGCTGGGATGTGAGTGACTCTTCTAACCAGGAGTATCTTGATGGTTCAGGTTAAAGTGAAGCCACTGAAATAGTTGCAGTAGTACAACTGAGATGTGATAGGCTCAAGGCGAGAAAAGAAATGGGAGTGTGCAGGAGTGGCTGCCAAACAATTTTTTTCATAGAAGAAAAAATATTCATGCCACAGCTTGTTGTTCAATACTCCAGGGACTTGAGAATATTCTTTCAAGTATGTCATTTATGAAAACTAAATCATATAGCTACAATTTTGGCTTTGGTCTTCAAAGTAAGGAAATTATTAGCACAGGAATTAATCTGAACACTTGGCAATGAATATAAAAGAAATTTACTCTCTCCAGTGAAGAAATAAGCATAGTTTAGGGGAGTCTGATTCTGTGGACTTTCTAGATTGGTTTCTACCTTTTTTTTTCATAGAGTTTCATTTTTGGTGTTTTTTTTTTTTAATCTGAAATGGTGTGAGCTGTACCTATTGTTAAAACCACACTCTAACCTCCATTTTGATGAAGAACAAAAAACCTCCACCATGTACTTATATTTTCATTCTCTATTTGCCAGAATTGAAAGCAGCTGTAAACCAATCCATCCACTACCTCCAACCATCTTAAGTAACATACTACTATGTCTGTTATATATCTGACAGGGGCCTGTTAGAACTGGATAGACTGTGACCCCTTAGGTGCTGTATCTCAAATGCTTTATATCAGAAAGAGCTAGTCCATTGTTAGTTGTAAGAAAATTGCTAGAAAATGAGTTCTCAGACCACAGTGACCAAGATCCCATTCTTCTCAAGTCAATGACAATTTGCTTTAAAAATGGAAGGCACCATTTTTCCTTCGGTTTTGTTTAGAGTTTTTATATAGTATAGCATTTATATATCTTTCCTGTCTCTGAGGTTTAGAGGTTTTCATGTGAAGTCAATGGGCGTCATTTAAAAACTAAGATACTTTCCTGTCTAAGCAAAGCTTGGTTACTCAATTACTATTTTGCTGTTCTGACTGTGTCTGAAGCCATCCTGCACATAGCATGTGCTGTGTTGTGAGAAGGTTTTATTCTACACCAATTAGTCATGCCTGGTTAAAGATACACATGCAGTAAAAATAGTAATGATTTCACAATAAAGATCCCTGCGACCACGCTAATCAGGCACCTGAAGTTCAAGGAGATACTTGTAAAAAAGGGAAAAAACCCAATCAATTAAAAACTATGTTAGAATGGTTCAGTAATTAGATTGCATCTCTCTGATCTGGCTGAGACTCTGCTTCAGAATAAAGTAACAAAATGTCAGATGTGCTATGAAGTGGAATATGCAGCTGAAAAGATATATGCACTCAGTGTTTGGCCTGGAAATGTATGGAAGCAGAGGGTTTAAAGAGAAATATATGTGAAAGCATCTGCTGTCTTTGTAGTTTAGTAGATACTTTTGTTTCATAGATCATTCAAATTCTTTCTGATTACTGTAGTCTTCTCTAATGTATACCAGTAGCTGAAATAGTGAATACGTATTTGTAAAATGTCAGCTTGTTTTCTATTTAAAAGAAGAATCCTTTTATATTTCCTCAGCTGCTGCTAGATTTAATAACTCTAGCAGATGTCACATTTAAATTGTATTTTGCTTTTATGTCTTTGAAAGCCATCAGAGCAAAGACAGCCTTTAGAATTTCAGAGACTGTACCACAGTTTCTTAGAGTTATCCAACTCCATAACTGCAAAAAAATCCTTAACAGTTAAAAAAATCTGAGGCTTTGAGAAAATGTAAGTATGCAATAGTATACTAGCTAAAGCTATGATACATTATTTGTTAGAGGTATAGAAAGGCTATGGAGCTGAATCTAGTTTTCTGAACAACAGAATTGCCACCTTTTATGGCACTTTAATAATGGCAGCAGTGCTAAACAACATCTAAAAAAAATTATAGTAATCTAAGTAAAGGCATTGGTAATATCCACTGTTCTGCACTTTCCAGGGAAAGACAACATCACTCTCAAGTCATCAGCAGCTGACTACCATTCAAACTCTTAATACAATGGGAAATGAACCAGGACACAGAACTTCACTGAAAAAATCCCTGAATTTCAAATCAGATACCCCACAAACTAGACTTCTT
Source organism: Florisuga fusca (assembly GCA_038090715.1). NCBI lineage: Eukaryota > Metazoa > Chordata > Aves > Apodiformes > Trochilidae > Florisuga > Florisuga fusca. Next base: position 30,322,539 of record JAAWXA010000005.1, on the reverse strand, counting down.
GCTCTTGATTTGAGAAATAATGTATTTACTTTATTTAATTTGGTTAATTGCATTCATACACATGTATGAAAAATGCATGTTCACTCCTGAAATATATTAGGTATTCTTTTGTTGCAAAGCTGATCAAAACACTGGTGAAATATTTTCTGGTTCTGGGTTTACTCTGTGGTTTTGTTTGGATTTTTACCACTCATTTTGTTTTTAACATACCCACAATAGATTGCATTAGGGCTGCACAGTTGCTGTTAGCATTTGAAGTGCCAATAAGCTGCAATTTCTTCCCCCGATGTCAAGCAATAAGCTCAAAGTAGCAAGTTCTTATCTGCTAGGGAGTGCCTAAATCCTAAAATGTCTCAGATATTATCATGCATATCTGACTGTTAGTTGTCTCCTTGTCCCAATGTGGCAAGCAACACCATGAGGTAAAACGATAACTTGTTCAGCTTGCCAGGGTAATAGTTTCAAAACAGTAAAGGAAATATTTTTGCTTGATACTAAAATATTTCTTATTAAAGAAAGGTATTTCTGGTAGCACAGCCTACTTTTGCTGGGAGAAAATGAAAACTGTATCTAAAGTTATTTTGGGAATTCAGTACCAGGCTGAATATATTTGTTAGCCTCTGTACTTTTAATTTTAGTTGTCTTGCAGGCAACACCAAAGGAAAGACTGTAAAGAGGTAGGAAAAAAGGTAGTATTAAATCAAATATGTTTTATTTCTCTGCTGAGTTTTTTGATTTCTTCTGTTCCTTTTTTATGTGTTCTAACTTGCTTTAAAGTAGCTGCACTATGTGATGGGTACACGTTTCCAAAGGTGAAAGAAAGGTAGTTCAGTACTAGATGTTGGATGTTTACAATTTACTGTGTGTGCTGCAGTATTCCTCGTCTCAAGTTTGGTGTTAAGCTTTGGGTGAGATCTCATTGAGGCAGAAAGATAAGGTTCATTTCTCCCAGCCTGGCTGTCTGTTATCTCCTCTCACATTCTGTTTATTGGATGAGTGAACAAAGTAAGCCTACTGAAAGCATTATATATATATATATAAATGTTATAAATATATAAATATGCATATTTGGTGTGTCTGTTTGTGTTGGATTTCAGTCAGATAAGCAACCTGATCTCATTTTCACTGTCATCACAGTCCCCAGTGCTGAAGCAAGGGAGCTTCAGGTCCTGAGTAATCTAGAATCAGCATTGGCCAGCAGTGAAACTACACCAGGAGGGGAAAAAAGATGACTCGGTCAGCAGAAGTGAGAAAAATACTCTTTTACTTTCTTGGTACTGTTAGTCTTGTCTGTGGTAGAGGAGACGTATTGATAAATGTTAAATTCTTTAATCCTTGTGGAAAAGCTTCCTGAAAGAAGGACCTCTGTGGTATGTGGAAGTCCATTAAATTGACAAAGCTCTGAATAGATACCTAGTTTTGTCTAAGCAGCTCTCAGTGCAGAATTGAAGTTTAATCTTTAGTACAGCAAATTATGCACCTGAAGCAAGAAAATCTGGTTATATTTGGACTAAACTTTTACCACTGCCATCATGTTTTTCAACTGTCTTATGTCTGGTGGCAGAAACAATATACACATGATATCTATTAGTATCTATTTATATGGTGGGGCAGAGGGGACAATTCTTTTTTATTTCCTATTAAATTTCAAAGAAGGGAAAGAATAATTTGTTTGTTTGTTTGTTTGTTTTTAGATCTGGTTAAATAGACACCTACCTGAGAAAGGGACAACTGTACATTGCCAATGGACTGTCACTATCAGTTCTCTGCCACCAACTCCTCGACACCAGCGGTTGAATGTGGGACATGACCCACTTTGCACCAGGACATCTCTGTGTGGATCGTCAGATGGCACCAGAGTGCTGTGCCAGAGTACAAACCTGTGGCAGTGAAACCACAGGGGGGAAACATCAACAAGTCTTACCAACTGATTCATCAGTAACAGTCTGTGCAAATGCTAACATCTTAAGATCCCATCAGAAGTGTCCTTATTCTTTTCTTGTTACTGTTATTAAAGAAAACTATACAGTCAAACTCATTGAGATTTTTGAAAAACTGTTCTAGTGATGATTTTACTGCCTAGCTTCACTGTTGGCTTTTGGTGGGTTTTCTTTGGTTTGGCTTATCCTTAATGGGAAAAAGTGGGACATATGAACAGCACTCTTTAGAGAGATAAATAAGTAAATATATGTAGGCTGAAGGAAGAAAACAAATATTCATTAGATATTCATAGCCACATATATTCACCATATACGTCAGCCATGTGAACATTAGCAGAGCTGCAGTAGTTTTATAAACACTAACTTCACCCTAAGCAACCCAGTTTCTAGAAATAAATCACATGACCTGCTCCCCATGGCAAACCACGTGCAACCGTCCTTAGGGTTTTCCTTATTTATATAAGTTTTGTATCATGAGAAATCATGAGAAATATCCTGAATTATGCTGCCTCAAAAACTGAAGATAATTTCAAGTCCATTGTGAACTTCTGAGACACCAAATAATACAGTACTGTTTGACAAGTATGGTGGGGTTTTCAATCCAACAAGATGCTTAGACTGGGAAGTGCGTAATTGGTATCATAAAAAACATGCAGTAGCTGCACCCTTCTTGTATCTAATCAACATAACCATATAATATAGGTGATAAATTTGTATGGAATATAAAGAATAAAGGATGGGCTGGGGTTTCTTTGACAAATGATTTTGGTAGGTAGTTTAAAAAGAACCAGTTTTAAAACTGCTAGTTGCAACACCATAGATAATTAGACATAGTATATCCTATATATAGTCACTGTGTATATATACATATATATATATATATATGTCACTGGAGACATTCAAAACCCGCCTGGACACGTTCCTGTGCGATGTACTCTAGGTGGCCCTGCTCTGGCAGGGGGGGTTGGACTAGATGATCTTTCGAGGTCCCTTTCAATCCCTATGATTCTATGATTCTATATATGCACTTACATAGATCTAACTGGTTCAATATACTTTATTTAGCACTTGGGACTTAACACTCTTTGCTTTCAGTATGCATAATTTGTTTTTCCACATACATGAACAAAGTTATTGGATCTTTTTCTTCTTGGTTGTTTCATAATTTCATTAATTTAATTGAAAACATATGGAACACAACATAAAGTTTATTGATCAGGATAGATGAATAAGCTTCTAAAATTTAGTTTGTACATACTAGTACATATGATCAGAGAAACACCAGGAAACTTAAAAATTCTGGAGAGTGAACAATGGGCGTACTGAGCTTTCAGAAGAAAAGTCAAAGGTCTATTAGTAATAAGTAGAAAACTGTGCAAGTCTCCTTTTTCTTTTTTTTTTTGTGATGTCCTCTGGCTAAATGTCCCCAAATGTTTCTTTCTGTTTGGTTTGTATCTGACTGATAAAGCTCCTGGATAGAAACTGTCTTCTGTGCTGAGATAATGTGTATCACAACACATTTTGTATTCATGAAGGGGACTACTGCTGCCAAGAAATTAGTATTACTTTGGGAGCTGAACAGTGCAATAAATCATTGTTGCTACTAAAAACTGAAGATTATGAGGGTTAGCAAAAAATAGCATAGGACTTAACATCTCTTTTTGCACTGGCTACTAGTAAAGAAAGAGGAAATCCATTAAAGGGACCTTCTTGTCTTTGAATGTCTTTGAAATTTGCCAACATAACTCCATACTGAACTAGTCAATGCAATATTTTCATTTTTGTCTGCTTGCTATGTACTCAACTACTTAAAACCGTGTTTATCCTGTGATTGAACATTCCCAGACTCTCTTTGCAGTTAGAGCTAATTTTTCATGTTTCTAATCCATTTTCTGAAATGTGCTTCATTTTTCATTTGGTATTAATAGCAACCGAAATTCTGTTGCAAGGAAGTACAAAAATTGTTTATTAAATGGTATTCTGACTGTCACAACTGTATTTTTGATTTTTTAAAGAACAACATTTTAAATATAAGAAATAATTTTTAAAACATAATCTCTCCTTTGGATAAACCACTTCTGAGTTTTGGTAATTAAACCACTTAGTTATTTCCAGCTTCTATTGATATATATGATATATATTGATATATATTCATATATATGATGCTGTATTGAAGCTATAATGTTTTGGGTTGGGGTTTTTTTGTTTGTTTTCATTTGTTAGGTTGTTGTTGTGGTTTTTTTTTAATTGTTTGGGTTTTTTTGTCTTTTTGTCTTTTTTTTGTCTTGTCTTTGACTGCAACCGAACTGGAGGTTTTTACCCCCTCTAAGTTGAGTTTCTTAGAGTTCAGCAGCTAGAAGACCCGCTGAAGCTGCCAAGGTGCAAAGCACTCACTAAATTGGTAAACATGCTTTGTTGTTTGTGAGGGAGTGGGGAAGAGCATACTGGTATTATTTCCCTCAAAATTAAGACCTAGAAAGAGGGCTATAGTCCTGACAGCTCACTTAGGCTTTTCTGAAGTGTCTGCATTGCTCTTTGGAGGCAGAGAACTCGGCTGGAAACAATTTTTTTGAGACAAGTGCAGAAAACAGTCTTTCACTTCTAATGCAGGATGCTTAACATTCCTTATCAATATTTTTAGAGAGCAGGAGGTGTTAACAAAGCCATTGTGACCAAAAGCTCTGTATTCACACACCTCAAAGAAACCTTTAAGACTATGTTTAGATGACATTTCTTGCTGATGCGCTCTTTTGGTAGAACTGATCTGCACACTACTGCATCTGAGTATCTTCATCTTGTGTTTCACAAGTCAGGTAATCTCTTGGGTAACTTCAATGATAATAAAATCATTAAGGTGTTACATTAAGGATGAAATAGATCCAGCATGTCACCTACCAGAGCACAGAGCTGCATTTCTCTAAGTGTTTTTTCTTTCCTCACATGTTCACTGCTCAGTACTACTGTTTGTAAGCTAATAAGATTTTGCAGCTCTGTATATTTCACAATCCTTTTCCATTTCATGTAGACTGATATGCAGTCAAAACTTTGTAGGAAAAATTGAAACAAACAAGATAAGTCTTCTAATATTTTTCTAAAAAACACAAAACACATGGAGATACGTATATTTTATTAGAAGGGAACACAGTGTATTTCCTAAGAATTAGTCTAAAGATTATGTTTGAATCAATGTAAATGTGACAGTACATTATATAGCTAATCTAATTTTAACACTGCTGTATGCTGCAGGTAATCAGGATATTGCCAACTGCATTGAGTGCTTTCTCAATTTGTTCTCTCTTTTTTTTTTTTTTTTTTTTTTTTTTTTTTTTTTTTTTTTTTAACATTATCAGGAGAAAAAAAATGTCATAATCATGTAAAGCTTTCTCAGATCTCGCATTCAGTCCACTGTGAGAAGTGATACAACAAATGTATGTGCATATGTTTGTTTGTTTGTTTTTTTTTTTATTGTAACATTCTTTAAGAATATTAATCCAGTTCTTCCACTAGGCACACCTCCCACCACCTCAGCTGGTAGGGTCTGTCCCTGTGTTATGTCAACATCATCAGCATGGAAGGATGGGACTCTTGGTATGTGTGAAATGACACTTCTTTGATTAGTCTTGTACCATCACCCAGCTTGTGGTTCAGCTTATATTCAGTCCATCTCCTGATTGTACTCCCTAAGTGGTGGCTTATGCTATGGATTGAGTCTGAAGGAAGTGGGTCTGTGGTCATTTGATGAGCACATGTTCACATGGTAGGACTTGTTAATGTGTGTGTCTGTTCCTTCAGACAGCATATAAGGAATTGGCTTCAGTAACTTGAGACCTGGCCAAGGCATTACCTAAAAGTATTACAACTTCTAGACAGCTTCACAGAGATTAAATAAGTGATCCTGGTCATCCTTATTTTTCCTATTAAAGCTCATCCATCAGAGTAAATTCTTAGGAACAGATTGTCTTAAGCACTGGACCTTTTATTTTTGGCACTGTTCTTTGCATTTGGCCCCACTGATGATTCAATATCCAAGCTCTACTCAGGCATATGCTGTTACCTAGAACTAGTAGGGCAGATCCTTCTGTGTTGCTACTAGTCTTTCAAATCTTTCACTGTGACAAGTGCATCTCTTAGACATTTGCAATTTGTCCTTGCATGGAGTGCTTTTTACAGTAATTATTCTTTACTTGACCACTGCACAATACTGTATTTAAATTAATTTCCTTAATCTTTGCATTATTTTATCTTTGTTTTATAAACTGAATTTTCCTTGTTTCAACTCCTTTTTTTCTAATGTCATTTCAATTACTACAATTTCATTTTCACTTTTACAGGTTGGACCCAGAGATGTATTTGCAACATCTTTGATAATCCGTTTCTACCAATTTACCAGCTGCTACTTCCTTTCCTGGTAAAGGTCCATTTTTTATTCCCTCATCTCTAAGGGTATTATAAGTTTTCACTGTCACATTTTGCTCAAGAGCTGCAACCTTGTGTCAGCATACAGAATCAGATCGTTAATGCATTATCTCAGGATTCTTTGAACACAAATCTTCACAACTCTTTTTAGGTCTCTCATCAGTTTGTGCTTCTTAGCTCTGCTCTGGCCAGGTCAGACAGATAGTTAGGTATATCCTGTTGGCTTGAATCAAGTTCAGATTTAATTTGATGGTAAATTCAGTTATAGAAATGGGTGTTAGAAGGTATTCATTCTGCTTATGTTCCTAGTTTTTTAAGCCAGTGACATGATTGACTTAGAACTAATATGTTTTCTGTTCAGAGCTCTGGATCAAAAATTAAATTTTCTTATCCTTACTGAAGAATTATGATTCACAAGTCTCTGTAAGACTTCATTAAAAATTTACATACTTGCTTATCAAAATGCAAAAAATAAGTAGTAAATTTTCAACTATTTTATTGTCAGAGTTCCATCTTTCTTCTTAAAGAAACAATATGTTGTTCCCTAATATTTGGACTTTATTGATTCCATGTTCTTGTAAATATCTGCAGCTCACCTCTTGCTGTCATGCTTTTCCTAATAGAAGAATTTTATTCCTCTTTAGTGAAGTATTTTTTTTCTTTTTTCTTTTTTTCCCCCCTCCTTTCTTTCCCCAATACTTGAAGGCTAAGAAAATGCACAGAAAACAATTTTTATATACCTTTCTATCATTCCAATTTAAATATGCTTTTATATATCCACCACTGAGTGATAGATATCAGTCAGCTTCTCAGTAGTGCAGATCATTGTGGCTTTTACTGCAGCATCATATAATCACAGAGTGCTGCCATTATAATAAGTTCTCTGATTGTGGGGTTCTTGTATTTTATAGTGTTCAGCTAAATAATTTGGCTAGTTGGGTAATAACATGCTTAAATGTCTCAACAGATGATTCTGTTTGTATGTTCTGTACTATCTGGTCAAATGGCTACAATCTTATGCAAGCCTCTGCTTTTATGACCTACACTTACAAGTCATTTAAGTAACCAAAACATACTATTATATAAATAATAACATATTATATAACATATATATATAACATATATATTATATACATAATAACATGTTATTGTATAAAAGATATTATATAAATTGGTTATATAAAGTGATGGATTATTATAATGAACACATAGCTCTATGGTTACATTGCCTTGTGAATATCATGTGTCCCTTGTGTGGATGTCTAACGTCATTAATATTTTAAGCCATCTGAAAGCTTGAAACCTATGCAAATAAGCCTTACTTTTAAGTGTGACCTAGATTTCTGTTTTCATAAAGAAAGTGAACACCTTGTTTATTCAGTCAGTCTTTTGCAGGGTTTTTTTGACTTGGGGATTTTTTTTTTCTTCTTCCACTCAACTTGCGTGATGCTGGAAATACCTGCAGAGTTTATGACAATTGAAAGAGAGTGATGACCTGTTGATACAGATAATCTTTAAAGTTACTATTCATGGCAACTTTTAGTAACGTATCATATAGAACTGATGAAAAAAAGAACAGTTAGCTAAACAGCATTTGTAGTTATATGCATGAAGATTTCTATTTTACCTCTCTATCTCCAACTGCAAATGGATCAAAGACTTCAGTCAAAGCAGGGAGTAAAATCTAACACTCCCTAGCTTTATGGGAAGGAATTCAAGATTAAAGGGAATTGGAAGAAGTGTGTATTAGAATGGCTGGGCTTTAAGCTGCAGTGCAAAATCTGCCTTTGTTCTTTATTTAATACTCATCAAATATTTGACCTCTTTTTCTATTTTAAATATTTTTATATCACAGTTCTCAAAATAGAAAATGTTTAACTCTTAATTTGACAGGAATGTTTTGTCTATGGCAGCATAAATGAGAAGTGTAATAAAAAACCATCAACTTTTCCTTTCTGGTTTTAAAATACAAAAGCTTAACCTGATTTCTTATATCTCTTATATTTTTATCTTTCTGTGTGGTCTTAAAGGAGTTGTAGCATTTTTCTTTTATCAAAACAAATTAGCTTATGCTCTTCCAGATTTGACATGTCCTCATTCACTTTAGGATAGATGCTCTTGAAGTGCTTTAAGTAAAACCCTTAATGTACTCTTTAGGTTACACGAATGTCTGGTGCTCTGGTTGTGCAGTGCCTGGTGGTGGAATAAAAAAATATAACAGTTCTCAGTGGGAAGATTTGTGTTCAAAAAGTAAAAAGACTGTCGGAACTGTGATTTTTTAAAATTATTATTTTATTTTTATTTTTCCTTTGTATGTGTTTTTGGATCAGAATACATTGACCTTTGTCTCCAGTGCATGATACATGTTTCTGTGCTTGATTTTAAAACAAAACTAAAAGAGAAGAAAAAGGACTTAAGTAAATTGTCATTGCACAAAAATTTCTCTATTTAATGAGCTTCTCCGAAAGCTTATAATAGTGGCTTAGGTACCACTCTTGTTGTAAAAACTCAGATCTCCACACTGGAGGCTTGTTTTTCATCCATTTTGATTTTAAGTGTGTTTTCATCCGTTTAATGCATGTGTTGTAAGAAGTCGAGAGACATTATATTATTTTCTTCTTCAGACTAAGTCTTGCAGTTTGTGTTTTATTTCTCTTTTCTCTATTGGAATGAAAGAAAAGTTCAGTCCTAAAACTACTGGACTGGAAAGGACTTCCCCTGTGCTGAACTCTAGCCATGGGCTGTCATGAGAACCATTTTATGCAATCCAAAGCATCCTTTCATCAAAAATATCTAAAAGAGCAGGGTTTTATTGTACTTTTACCATCTCTGCTGTCTTTTGTAAGCCTGCAAGAGATTCTCTTGTCAGCTTATATTTATTTATGGTCAATCTATACACATTTGTTTCTGTGCCAGTATTGTTGTTTAGTTTAATAGTTTGTCTTCCCTCCAGCACTTTTGTGTTCCTAGCTGATGCACTTATAAAACAGTAATCATATTCTCCCCCATTCATCTTTTTGCTGGACTAAGCAAGAAAAGCTTTTAGTACACTGAGAAAGTAGGTTCCAGGTTCTCCTTATCCTTTGCTGATGCTTTTTGAAAGTATTTATGTAACCATACTGAAAGTTCTTTCTTCTTTTGTTGTACATGTGATTGAGCAATAAGAATGCACAGGAGAATGAACTGTAAAAAAAAAAAAAAAAAAAAAAAGTGCATTTGGGAAGAGAAGGATAGCTCCTCTTTTACTTATTTGTTTGATTATTTCAGTTTCTCCTCTCTCACTTTTCCCTTTGCTTTTGTAGCTGCTTAAACCACAGGGATTGATCTGAACTTCTGGATGGGATCATGGCAGGTTCTATAATAATTTCATGACCCCCACCCCCAAATAACAGTTTTTATTCCTTGTTTTTCAAAACATAATCACTGGTGGTCAACACTCACAGCATTCCTATACTTTGCTTCTAAGCAAACTTGAATTTGTTAGTTGTATATTTTGTTGTCCAATAGTGTACTGTCAAAAAATTATAATATTCTAAACATTTAAATAGAAAAGGGAGAGTTGAGAGCAGATAACAAAATATTTCTTGATTTTGTTTTTGTTTTTTTTTTTCTGTTTTGTTATGGGTTTTTTGAGGTGGGGGGCCTGTTTTTTCTCAGTGGGATTTTTGGTATGGTACGTTTTGTGGTTTTGGGGGGTTATCTGAGTGTTGTTTTTTGTTGTTTTTTTTTTTTTCCTAGTGTGTAATAATGGAAGACTAAAGTAACTGTGAACTATACTTGCATTTTATGTAAGCTTTTTTTTTTTTAATAACGCTGCTTCTTTTTACAGCAACCCATGAAGCTGTTGGTTTGGTGAAAAAAAGAATTAAATATAATGAAGGAAACTAAAGGAAAATTTTATAATTTTATTACAATATCTTATAGAGTTATAAATAAAACATCCTTGTAGATAAGTATCACAAGCCTGTGTCTTGGGAGACTTTTTTAATGGTCCCTGATGGTTTATAATTTATATGGTCAGAAGTTAATGTAAGGAAGTGCCACAGTAGCACATTTTAACAAGGAAAAAAGGAAGTTGAACAGCAAAATATGCATAATAAAGATTTTTTTTTCCCCCCAACTGCCAGAAAATTTATATCCATGACTAAATTAGTTTCTAATAAATTATGCACAGCCTTTATGAATTTAGTGAAAGCATGAACCATAGTGCTATATATATGTTATCAGGACTGACTGCCTTGAAATAATTTCCAGAAACAACTATATTTTTGTTTCCTCTGATACAGTTAGTACAAAGATTAATTTTATTCTAAAGGTTTTCTTCATCAATTTTGTCTTAATATTTTAATAGCTTAATTAAAATACTTTCCTTTGGGGTCTTTGGGTTTTGTGGTTTTTTATTGTTTTACTTTTTCTAATGGTTTTTTTTTTTTTTTTAGTTTGAAAAATAAAGCTTTAAAATATTCAAGTTCTAAGATTATCTTTAATACGTCTTATTAATGAGGTTGATCAGTCTTTTCTAAAATCATCGAAACCAAACTAGATTATATCTTGGCTTCTTTAATTAAAGAATAAAAGGGGGGGGAAATGGGGAAAAGAGGGTCAGCATCCCATCTCATCCTCCAATGCTAGTGTCTATTATTTTTGAAAAGGTTAGATTGCTTTCTCTTCACCATTGTCTAAATATTTCTTTGTTAATTAGAAACCAGTGTCTATCCTGTAAATGACAAAAACGGGGCATACCTGTCCCCTTTAACTATCTCAGTGGCATTCAAAAACCCAGTTACACTCTGTAAAGACATTCTCAGAATTATATCAAAGATTTATAGGGAAATATTAGTGACTTTAGCAACTAAAGGCTTTTCACTTTCACAACATAACCACATCTTAAGTAATGAGAATGGCTGCAAGTACCATGTTCTTATTTCTTTAAATTTTTAAAGTAGCTCTTTTTTTTTTTTTTTTTTTTTTTTTTTTTTCTGGTTTTCCTTTTAAAAAAAAAAAATATTATTTTTTCTGGGGATGATTTTAGTTACTTCTTCAGGTTGCAAAGGACAATAATATTTCATTTGAAAGCTGTTCTTCCACAGGTCACTTCACTGATTAAATTTGCCAGGACAGAAGGCATTTCTCTTTCATTTAGGTTTGGTTGCTGAAACTGGAGACAGAGAACTATCACTCTTGCAACAGAACAGCTCATGCTGGCTTGTGAAAATGACATTGATTCAAATGGAACATACACACAGGACAGTATAAAATTATTCTAATAATGACACTAGGCAGTGTCCTTTGTTCTGAATTTCTGCTTATTTGTTCTGTTGTTAACTAGTTCTGAACATCATGATGCTCCTAACACTGGGATGTTCCTAAAAGAGGGTGATGTTCCTAAAATTCTAACTTCATTATTATTTAAAAGACACATGACACGGGTATTTACAATATGATATACATTGTTTGTAACCAGGGAGAAAAAAATGTTGCAGTTTTTGTAATTTTCAAAAAGTAGCATTTATTTTATGACACGGAAAATTGCTAATTTAGATACTAAAGTGAGGAGGGTTTTTTTTCTGCTACTGAACGATGGGAATTCATTCTGGATTAATAGTTGTGGTGTTTTGTTTTTAAAGCCTGAGAAATGTATTGATTTTAGTTCTGGTCCGCTCAGAATTCAACATTTCATTAGCTCCTTTTTACTGTTGATATATAATGCTGCACCTTACTTTAAAATACATATAAATCCTTATTATGCAAGTAAATATGAAAATGAGACAGATACTCTCTAACTTTGGCTAAACATTGCTAGGGGAAAATGGGAGAAAGGACCTGGGAGGGTGGGGTGGGAAAGGAAAGGCTTAGCAGTATTTTCAGGGAATTTCTGACCGGTATTTCACAGTAAGAAAAATGTGTGAAAGGAGACCACTGTCAACATCTGTGATTTTTGACAGCATACTTCGATTTTTCAGCTCTTTTCCAGCAAGGCTTTAGAACAGAACATAGTGAGCACAGAACTGTGTCTTTGTTTTAATGTGCTGTATCTTTGACACTGTGAATGATAATCCTTGTATCACAAAATAGCCATCCTGCACTGCCTGCTCTAGCAGCAGTTTCAGTGGCTTATAGAACATTTTTCATATAATAAACAGAGGCATGACTTCCCCCTGAACACAAACAAGAATTGTGGTTTGTGTGTGTATTTTGTGGTGTCCTGTATTTTTACTGTTTTTAAATTCTTGCAGGCAACTGCCTTTTGTTTAAAGAAGATATTCCACTAAACTTTGTATCTGTTCTTGCTTTTGCTCCATTATTTGAAATAACATTAATAAAAAGTATTTAAGATTTATAATTGTCTGTGCTAGAAAACCAAAGACAGTGACAACTTAGGAATTCTTAGTTCAGTTTGGAAAGGCTAAAATATTCTAATGTACTTTTTGTAAAAGGCAGAAAAGCTGTAAGTATCATACAGAATTCACAAGAAAACAGTTATGCTTTTTCCTGTGCAAAATTAAGTAAATAACAAAGTAGCTTAACAAGTTTTAAAGCATACGTGTGAAAAAATAACACGGTGTTTTCAAGATGGTATTTAGTGATGGTTTTAAAATTTATTTGTATTTATTTACATCTTTGGCACTTCTACGTGCTTCCAATGTACCTTCATGTACTACTTGTAAGATGGGTTCTTAAATGTTTAACCTGTCTTAATGTTTTGGGAAGAAGGAAAAAAAATGTTTAACCTCAAAGTATTCCTTCTGGCATCTGATCATAACTGAGAAAAATTAGATATTTTTAGGGAAAAGGGGTTCACATTGGAACAATTTATGAATATCCAGTTTAAAAAAAATGTGTTATACTGGCTAGTTGGAACGTTATGTAAAGCAAGTTATTTATGAGAAGGAATAGGTTATGGTACAGGAAACATAATCCTTTTGGAGTGATGGACATGTCATGCATGAGTTTGACTGTATTTGATGTTGGAGGAAAATTTGTGGATTTCTGAGAAAAGTTATGTAACATAGCTTTATCTTGCAAAACAAGATATTACATTAATTTTAAACTAGCAGGCTAGTGTGGCAAATATGCTGATTAGACCAAAAGTGAAAGGTATGAAACAGGGAGAAATTTAATTTTTCTCTTTATTTCTATTCTTCTTTAATACCTCTTCTTGAACTTCTTGAACCATGAGTGAAATTGCTTATGGGGTTTTTTTTGGTAGGTTTTTTGTTTGTTTGTTTTTGAATTCTAGATTTACAGATTTTTCTACTGCATGGATTAAAAAAAAAAAAGGAAAAACAAGTTTCTTAGTAGTGCACAACCACAAGTGAACAGAAATTAAGTGCCAAAAGAGATCTGATATGTAAAGGAAAGACTTAAGGCAAAGATGAGAACAAGATCAATATTAGAAAGACAGGTATCTATGTTCATAGGTGATCTTCATTGCTTATACAAACATAGCATAGCATAAAGATGCTTTAATACTTAATCCAGCCAGTCATTTAAGGTATCTGAGTGTAGACATCACTCCAGATACAGAGAATACTGAGTATTTTGTTCAACACAAGACTATTACTCATCTTGTCTTTTCCCTACTCCATATCTCAATGCATGCTGAAATATGCTTTTTCATAAGAGGAATGATAATTTTTTTCCTTGTCAGGAGATTATTTCTAACATGTGTCCATTATTACTCTTCTTCTAAGTTTTCTTCCCTTAGAGAGTGAAATTAACCTAGTTTGTGGGAAATGGGAGACTCAAATCTAATTCTGTCATGAGCATCCTAGGAATGGGAAGTGGGAATATTGCCTAATTTTTAAAAGAGCTTAAGCACTGAAGGTGACCTGAACATCTGACTCAGTCCTGATTAAGGGAAAATGCTTTCAGGAGCTAAGTAATTAAGTACTTACTGTCTGACTAACTCTGCATATTTCTCTCTTGGTTTTCACATCTCATCTTTGAAATGAATACAGCAGCATTTCCAAGGTATTAGGAGGAAATAGTAAATAAAGATGATGCAATGCCATTCATAAAGATTTCTAATTTTTTCCTTAAACTACTTTGGCTATTCCATTCTCTACTGATGCTGGATTAATGCAAAGCATGGTCCTTAGGTAGGCTGAAGTATTTGTAACAAGACTTACAGCTATGAGCCTTAAAGCTTGTATCCCCTTTTGCTTAAAATGACTTAGTGCACTGTCAACGAAATGTGGTTTTAAGTTGCTATTCAGTAATCTTGACTTCTACAAAAAAAAGTTAAACTGAAAGTAAAAAAAAATGCTTACCAGCTGAATCTAGCCTACCCTTATTTATACTGTTTGAATTAAAATAACTTTACTACAGATTAAAATTACACCAATATGAAACTCGTTTCAGTAACCTCGGAGTAATATCTGAGTGGAAAGCTCAGTGCAGTCTGAATACAGGAAGGGAATGTAGAAGAGGCTCCCATCCTTGACATTTCTTCTTTCACTTTGCTAATTATAATAATTGTTTGGCTATCGATGGTGAAAAGCACCAAATTTTCAAAGCGTTAAGCTAACTTGAAGGGTGCTTTGGGTTTGGCGATATTTGGAGTTTTCTTATTTTGATTTTTTTCATGCTGAATACTGTCTTGTATTTTTTCTACCACAACAAGTCTCCAAGTTAACCTTCTGCTGAGTAAACTGAAGAGGTAATACAAATTATACGACAGGAATCTTTTAGTCATCTATATATATGGATCAGCCTGCCTTGGGGGATTTAGAGTTATATCATTCAAAGATGTTGAGTTCCAAGTAACTACAGATACAAATAGGAAGTAAATGTTATATAGGATTAAACGTATGTAAATGTGATTGTTAGTGATCAACAATTATTAGTGGAATTTCATGCTACTAGTGACAGAATATTTAAAATTATGTTACTGATGTCCATTCATTATGGTGCTAATCCTCATAATTAGCATAGTATTTGACAAGCAGAGAGACATATCACAAGAAAGAAAGAGATTGATTTTTCTTTTTTGAGACAAAGAAATTTCTCTGGTAGCAAAAGTTATAATTTCTCCATTAATATATCTATATTCAACTTTATCAGTTAAACTAATAAGCAGTGAAAATGAGCTCAAGATCCTAAAAAATTGGCAAATTAGTTTAAAATTCACTGTTTAAAAAGAATAAGCAAGGGAATAATGTTTCACCAAAACAATTTACTGTGAAGTTCTCAGGCATAAAATATAATTTAAAAAAGGATTGATTTACCGTCTTTAAAGATTTAAGATGATGGAAATGAGCACTTTTAATAAATAATGAGAATCAACAGCCTGGTATTCAATTATCTAAATCTTTACAAACATCTCATAGGAACAGGATATTTTTTGTTATGCTAGTTCTGCATCTTTAACATGGTACAGCATCAACAGTAAGAAATGTAAATAGTGTGAGTTTAGCCAATATATTAAATTAATCTACATAATAGATCTCTCTCCATTGGGAAAAGGGGTTTTATCCAACAAACATTTTGATTTATTTTTTACAATTTCAAGAAAATAGTAGACGAGAATTTAAGCTGTGCAATTACAACCGATTGGGCAATTACACAATACTTGGGTCTTAAAGTTGCTCTAATAAAACCATGATGGAATTTTTATATTAAAAAAAAAAAAAAAGTGAGTCAATGAAAAGGTAAGAGAACACCTTTGCGTATAAAGCTGCACTGCATCTTTTGAAACATCCTACAGATCAGTGCAACTGCAAAAAATGTGCAACTGTCATTTACTTGTGTAAGAAAAGACTTCCAGTTACAGAATACTGGAGAAGATTTAAACCATAGAAAAAACTATAAATCAAAATTACATGAAGATATATGTTCTTGGAATATGAGACATTAAATATCATCACCAAGTTTTAACTATAATTGTGTTTAGGTCATTTATTTTGAATTTTTCTTTTGGCTAAATATTCAGTTGAACAAAAAGTGGTATTTTAAACAACCTAATTTTTGTCAAACATACGAGAAGTAGGATAAATTATCAGGGCTTATATAACTTCTAATTTTCAGAGACCATTTACCACTGCTCCCTCAAAAAAATGATTTCTTGATTTCTTTATTGAAATTATCCATGCTTTTATGAAAATGTATATCTAATAATTCATAACAAAGGTAATAAATTGTGTTTGCAATGTTTAGTTGGTCTGAAGGTCACTCAGATTTTCAGGCACTCAATGCACATAGATAAACTCAACATTATTTCTTAATACATTAACTTGGTAATTTCTAAGTTAAAGATAACATATGTGGGGATCAGATCATCTCCTGGATGCCATACTGCAAAGGGTATACAATAATCCACAAAAGGAATTGGGGTTCTTTGATATGAGCTGAAAATTTGTTTCATTCAAACTTTTCTGATTAAATTCAGTGTGTGCTTTTTGAGCAGGAGAAATGAATTACACTAGACTGGGGATTCTGCCAGATGGAATGTGTTTGTCTCATCAAGTTTCACTTAGATTTTGTATAGCATTTGTAATGCTCTGTCACAGAATGCAGGCTCCTCTGGGATTTGCTGTAAATTATGAATGCCTGAATACAGATTGATAGTAAGCTCTTACAAAGGAGAATGGAGTGATTTTGACAAAACTACTTCCTTTCTCCATCATGATCAAAATCTTGGGTCACTGTGAAAAACAAGCACTTTTCTTTCTGTTTTTCCTTCTCAGATGTTTCGGCATACCATAAAAAAGGAACCTCAGCTAATGAAATGACTCTACATAAACTCTCTAGCTCTATTATTTGGAAATTGTGCCAAAACAGGTAAATAGTGTGATGATTTCCATGAAAATTGTGAATTGTCTCCATTACACTGCATGAGTGCTACAAAAATTTCTCACTGAGAACTTAATTGCAAAGCTATGAAACACTGACAATGGCAAGAGAAATTCTTGAAGTGCCTTCTTCTAAAAGCATGATTACAGAAGATAAGTATAGTACTAGAAGGTGATAAAGAGAGTATTATTATGGCAAAGGTAAAAATATTATTAGTGATAGTATATGACAAGGATTCAGTGCTTGTGCTTTCTATTGGTGCTAGTTTTTTTGTTTTCTCACTACAATAAAAATAAGGAAGTGCATTTTACAAGAACATGCTTGATATTCTGTGGTAGGTTGACCCCAGACAGCAGTTAAGCCCCCAGACAGCTGGTCACTTCTTCCCCTCAGCAAAAGCAAGAAAAATTGTAGGTCAAGTTATGGACAATTTACCAAGAGACAGAAAGAGGGCAAAAACAACTGATGCAAAGACAATCTCTCACCATACAGACCAATATCCAGTCTCTGAGCAGCAGCCGTTTGTGAAGACAGTCCTTGCTTCATGTTCTTCGGGTTTTTTTTGTTTGTTTTCTCGGTTTTATTGCTGAGCATAATGTTGTATGGTGTGGAATATCCTTTTGCCCAGTTCAGGTCAGCTGTACTCTTTGTATCCTCTCCAGATTCTCACCCACCCCCAGCTTACTTGGTGGGAAGGGAGAAGTGAGAAGGAGCAAGGGCTGATGTTGTGCATGCACTGTTCAGCAGTAGCCATCACTGGTGTATTATCAACACTGTTTTAGACACAAATCTAAAACACAGCACTGTACATAATGCCGTAAGAAAGTTCAGGCAGTCTCAGTCATGCCTAGTACATGAAGAACCTGAATGTGTGGTTGGTAGAAGGGTCCTATTTGTCACCCTCGTCTTGGATGATAAACATTTTCCCAAATAAGAAAACATAACTTTTGTTAATTACAAAGAAAGCATCTGACACAGTCAATGGGATAACACTATTAGAATTGATTTGTCTTCAAAAGGTTGAGAAGCAAAGGAGGAAGGTAACAATGCACTTGGGTAAAGGTGGAAGAGTCGTAGTTCTGGTTAGAGAAATAGAAGTTTACGATATCAGTATGTTAATATAAACATTTCATCTTCTGCCCTCATGCCAAAGCTTGTAGCACAATGGTCTCCAGAGTTATTTTGCCTTTTTTCTAAGGAAAGTGCAGATTTGCTTTGGGAAAGTGAGAACCTGTGCATTCTATTTTAAGGGAAATGGGAATGTCTCTCAAGTGCCTGGGAGGAAAATGGTTTCTGAAGGAAATAATTGTGCCAAGCCCTTATCAGCTGACTGATAAGCAACATGAGTACAGTCATAGGAGTAGCTTTCCCTAAGTACAGATTTGTAATTTAGTAGTATCCTGCTTTCAGGAAGGTAGCACTGGTCACTTGGCATTTCCCAAAGAGGATCATTGCCCTTTCAGTATGTCCTGAAGTAGTGGTGGCTCTCACATAGATCCTGAAGAAGGACTTAACTGTGAGAGTGAAAGTCTTACAAGATGTAAACAGAAACTTCATGACACTACTTCAAGCCAGAGGAGACTGTCTGAAGGGACTAAAAATACTAGTGTACTTAAATTTTAATCAAAGTGCTAGAAGTCTCCAGAGATTGGATTTTCAGCTAATAGCATGTTTTGTGTTAATGGGTTAGTTGTGGAGAATCTGTGTTCATTTTCATTTAAATATTCTATTCTAGCTTGCACCATGTTGCTCCTTTTGAGATAGCCATAATTTAAACAATTGATTCAATGCAAAAAAAATCAGCAGTGTAAAGCTCAACAGTCTATACCAAAAAGGTCAGATACCAATTACTCTGATTTTGCATAAAATGAGATAAGAAATCTTGTGCCTTTCACTCCCAGGAAAAAATATTAAGATAATCAGAATTTTCATGGGGCTTTTACAATCAATAAATGTTTCAGTGAATGACTGCACCACCAAAATTGAAAAGCATTTTTTTTCATTCTGCTATTATGCTAATAAACTCTGCTTGGATCTGATTGGGAGCAGAGGAGTTGAAGAAGGGGTGGTCACTACAAAAAATAGAGAAAGAGAGGAAATGTTTATCTAGCTGACCCCTAAGAAAGATATTTTTTTTGTGTCGCCAATACTAATGGTTTTATTTTTTAAATAAAAAGCTAACAGTTCTTTTATTTTCATTTACGGTTTCACTTTTCCAAAATATTTTTACATGATTTGACAGGTACTGACTACCTACTTCTGGTGCCTGAAACAAACAGAAGACCAAATGTTTTGTAAATTTTATTTTAATACTGTGCCATTCGAGTCCAACTGCACATCACAATGCAGTGCCATCTGGAGTCAGCAGAGCAAGCTCTGAGCCAAGTCACTTCAGTTTCAGAAGTCATGTAGTCATGCCAGTGTGGAATTATGCCTGGCTTTGTTGGCCTACTGAGTAGTTAAGTATATGAATCAGGTAGAGCACTCTGCCAGTGTTAGAACATCACTTTAAGCATACAGTTTTCAGCATCCCTGTGCATTTTTATGATATTCAACATATTCTGTGTTGGTCCCTTAGGTGAGGGTAGCCTCCATCAACTCATTTGTATTATAAAGTTTGACCCCTGTCGACATTCTTACCTGGTCCAGAAATCTTACAAGGTAGGAGTTGAATTTAGTCATCTTTCAGTTTGGCTTATTCAGGAGCACCTGGAATTTATCTGTATCCTGCAGATCACCAGTACGAGAAGCTAGTAGCCTTCTGTTCTGTCTGCCATCTCCTCTGCTTCCACTCTATCTAGAAACCTGAACAAATGTTTGATCAATTATGCACAGGTCTATTCACTTTGCAAATAAGATGCAGATAAGTAGACAGATTGGTCAGAGACAGCTATATAAAATAAAGCTAAAGAAAAACCTTCCAAACAGCTGAAACTATCACCAATTTTCATTTCGTGATCTGGTTACATTTCAGTATCAGAATTCACAAACTGATTTGTTTAAAAGGATGATATATGTTGCTCAACTTCAAGTATCAGCTTACTGTTATTTAGATAAATTGGTAATTTTCCAATGAAAAAAACAGTTCAGATGCCATTATTTTCTGCAGTAATGTGTTTGGTGTAAATGTACTCAAAAATTCAGTATTAGTGGCTTTGGGAGTCTGTTTTAAGGAAGTTAATACATAACAATCTTTGCAGTTGACTTGTACTGTTTCAAAGTGCAGATGCAGTAATGCCTGAGCTTTCCTACACCTACCAATAATGAGTTCCTACCATAGACAAATAACCTTAGTTATTTGTTAAACTTGACTAGTTGTTGCTCTACGTAAAAGAAAGCAACCTCCTTTATTATATCCAGACCTCCCATACAGAAGGACTCTTTAGAAAATAACCTTTTGTTAATGAGACATTTTTATTTCTGCTTTAATTTATTTTTTTTCTATTTCATGTTTCTCAGGATGTAGGAAATATGACTTGATGAAGGCAATCTTTTGCTTTTTTTCAGCCAGAGGCAGGACGGGCTTTTAGGTTTAATGATTTACCAAATGTCTTCAGTGTTAATTAGATCTGTTTCCCTTAGAATCCTTAAGTAGGCTTTCCAACTTACTGTCATTGATATAGATTTTTCCCTTTTTTTTTAATTATCTCATTCTGGAATTGGATTCTAAATTTGACTTCAGTTGGTTGTATCACAGTCGTGCATGATGAGGGCCATAGAGATGATAGGAGGGCTGGGGTGCCTGTGCTCAGAAGGCAAGAGGGTTGAAGAGAGAAGACTGGGAGGGTTGGGGCTATTCACCCTGGAGGAGAGAAGACTCCAGGGAGACCTTGTAGCAGCTTCCCGGAACATGGAAGGGGCCTACAGGAAAGCTGTGATGGGGCTTTTTCACCAGAGAGGGTAGTGACAGGACAAGGGGTGGTGGTTTTACACTGAAAGAGAGTAGATTTAGGTTAGATATTATGAAAAAGTTCTTCACCATGAGGGTAGTTAGATCCTGGAATGGGTTGCCTAGAGAGGTTGTTGATGCCCTCTCCCTGGAAGTCTTTCAGGCCAGGCTGGATGAGGCCTTGTGCAACATGGTCTAATGGGAGGTGTCCCTGCTCATGCAGGGTTTGGATCTTGATGGTCTTTAAGATCCCTCCCAATCCTAACCATTCTATGATAAATACATTAATTTCAACAGCCTTTTGTCTGTAAACCAAAATTATGAACAAATATCTATATGTGAAAAAGTCAAATGTAAGAAGCATGCTCTTTAATAATTGAGAAAATACTTTAAAACTTGTTGCAGAGAGATTCACTGCTTGAGATAATAAAACTCCAAAAAGATGTAATTTTTTGTAACTTAAAATCCTGCTCATTCACCATTTCCAGTCACTAGCTCTACAGTCTCTTAAAGAGACAGAATAGTCAGATGTGATTCATTCTTTCTTATCTATTATTATAAATTCAAACTGTTATTTACTCTCCTGTATTTTTACCTTTACTTATTAAATGTACTAGAGGACTCTTTAGGGTAGCAGAACTAGAAAAAGGTAAAGTGTGGAATTTTTTTTTTCTCTGTCTCTCTCAGCAGAACATTTCTTGATAGCAACGATTAATGCAAGTAAGATTTGGCAGTGTTCATGACTTTTCTGAGAACATATTAAACTCAGTAGGTTTTTTGTTACTTACTACTTATATATTAATTATTTAATTAATAATTTATTATTTACAGACCAGTTATTTTCTGGTCTGCATTTATGATGTGAAGTATCTGGAATTGCTGAACTAATACAAAAGAAATTCCCCGGTGGAACTAAGTTTTCTCCTTTCCCTAGTTTTGGAAAGGGACCTGTCATATCTGTGCTTGTGTGGTCTGGATGAATTATGGAAAATGTTGATTAAATAATCAATTCCTTAGTTTTGGGGTAGTTTTAATGACATGGATAAACTGCTATGAGGACTTATAATATGTTTACTTGCTGTTTCATGGTAACGCAGATGGATAACAATGTCTCTATGGATCTCTTGGGAAGCCTTGCTCTCTATTTCAGTGATGGGAGAAACACCCCAGGCTAGCAAGTTGTGAAGAATGTCCACATTATAGATACTCATAACCATCTACGATAAGTGCTAAGTATATCAGTAGCCAGGTCTCTGGTCATTTTGAAAAGCAGATGTGTCACTGTGGAAAGTGGACATGATACACACTGAAGCTTTGTAATCACTAGATGTTGTTGCTGTCTTATATCTTAATCTTGCTCATTTTAAAAAGTTATAATGAGGCTGTCTGTATTAACTCCCACCCTCACAAAAGTCTGCCCAAAACATCCAGAGAAACCCTGCCGGGGTGAAATCCTGCTTTTGTCTATGCAAATGGGTAGGGAAAAAAAAGATATTCTGTATAATCTACAGAGTTAGCTGTCTTCAGAGCTTCTTTCTTTCTGGCATCCAGAAAATATCTAGCTACAATGTAAGAAAATGTGTTGCCAGAAAATTAAGATCACAAAAATGATGGATTACAGCTGCAAGTGTTGTAAAGGCTATGATTTTCCCTAGAATCCTGAAATGCTTCTCCAAGAAAGAGCTATAAAAATTCTGCATTGCAATTGCAGGTGAGCTTCAGGTAGACCTCTACCTGTTACAAGAAAAAGTGTTTTGATTTAGTTGCTTGTTTTTTCCATCCTAGAAATGCCTCTTGGTCTCTATCTACTGTGTAGTGGCTCTCAGACAGGTTGTAGAGGGTTATACGTTGTAATTGATCCAATTATTTAGGAGAAAAGAATGATAGATTGGGTTATTTGTTCATTCTTAAGGTGAGTGATTAATCCTTTTTCTAAGAGGCTGGACAGGCAGAATTACAAGTATCACTTATTTTGTTGTTTTGCTTTGGTTTTATGTTAAGGATAAGAAGATTCTGCATCTAGTCCGTTATATCCATAATTTTTGCATATTTGAAGATTCTACTTCCACTTATATGTTTGTGAGCAATAACATATATCACGAAGCATCCTGTTCATAATTAGCTGTCAAGATATCTTTTTGGTTCTTGTGGCCATTTCAAATCTGAAAGAAAAGCATTCAAATTATATTCCAAAATCCTCTGCTTTCGTAGTTTGAAAAAAATATGAAAGCTTCACATGAAAGAATTCAAATCTGTTTCTAAAT
Organism: Florisuga fusca; assembly: GCA_038090715.1. Taxonomy (NCBI): domain Eukaryota; kingdom Metazoa; phylum Chordata; class Aves; order Apodiformes; family Trochilidae; genus Florisuga; species Florisuga fusca. Next base: position 30,299,236 of record JAAWXA010000005.1, on the reverse strand, counting down.
AGAAAATGGATTTTTCAGTGAAAGTCAATAGCACTTCTATCCTCTAACAATACTGGGGGTTCAGGATCCTGAGCTCTTTGCTTTTTGTGATTCAGCAGGACCTGCAGAATCAGGATGGATGTGGCTGAAGCACTGTCCACTCTTTTCCCCACATCTTGTTGAT